>RDPX01000013.1:2969382-3036365 GCA_003991215.1 Morbakka virulenta | reverse complement strand
GGTTAAAGGCTAGGTATAAGGAGTACAGTATCAGTATGATAGGTATAAATCAAGTCTTGATAGTACCGTACCGTAGTGAAATACATAATTGGTTTAATATCAATTTTTGCTGATTTTTTACCACCAGGTGTAAGAATTTAAAAATTCTACTGGCAATTTATTTTCTTCATTTATGTTTAATAAGATTTTATTCCAGCAATTTTTATTTTACCTTTCCTGAGGCAACATAAAAAATTGCATAATCAAGAACATAACCTTAACTTTCCTGGGGCAACAAAAAAAATTGCATAATCAAAAACATAACCTGTGTCTTGAATTTCCGATTATTTGCAAAATGGGTGCGTGGCATCAAAAGGATCCTAATTCATGACTGATTGTAAAAGATATTTTGGTCATGGTTATTGTTTTTGTTCTCTTGTTGGATAGGCACAACGCAAGTATTACCGAGCTCATCTCACTGTATCTTGTCCTCTAAGGATAACAACATTGTATTTGTTGAGTCAACCTGTTGAAATACAGTATATACTATATAGTAGTAAAGGTGGTGGTGGTGGTGGTTGTGGCGGTAACAGCAGATATTCCTGTTTTCTAAGCCTTTTTTGTGGTGAAAAATGATTGACGGCATGGTACCGATAACCTCATATTCCATATTTTACTTAAAATATGTATTGTATTGTACTTAAATTTTAAATGGCAAAAGGGGAAATTTAAAATCAATCTCTTTTAAGAGCAACTAATGGAATGATAACATATTTTTATCAAGGTATTAGAAACAAGAATATGTTGAATTTTTGTCATTAAAACTTTGCAAGTCAACGTCTTAAGAGTCAAAATTTTTAACTGTAGTTCCATTAAAGATAACAAAAATTTGACATTAAATTGTCGTGTTATTTTCATGAAGGGTGTATTTCTATTTAAACAGCTTTCCAAGGTTTTTCTTCCTATTTCCATTTGCACATAAGTCAACTAACCTTCAGTTTTACTATAAGAATCAACTTCATTAATATGACTGCCAGTCATTCCTTATAAATCTAAGCTGATGGTAACACTTTGTCTACATCCATTACCTTAAATTACATATAATCTGGCCAATATTGTTCGTTACCATTTATAACTCATACAATTCATAACATAACTTAAAACAATCTTAGCTGGATGCAGTGTTTTTGACTATGAAAAACTGTGAATAGGACCAGTTCACTGTAATTCTTATAAGTACTTGCTTGTGTTCTTACTCATCAAGTTACTCAAAAGAGTTCAAATAAGCACCACAATGGTCTTGATTACCGAGCACTTAAATAACAAAAGACATAATGTGTGACTGATTAACAAAAATAACGAGGCGAAAATGTTAGTAAACATAATTGTTTGCACACACAGGTAAAAATTGGCTCGCATTGGTCAATGTCATAGAAACAAATAAGTGTTAGCAAAGAACTTGACCTTTTTTCCAAGGAAAAAGCAACAGCCATAAAAATCTCTTTTGCACCTTAAGTAAAGCTATAGTTAAGTCATAAAATTGTATTGTACTACACTGCTTTCTTTTCTAGTGTTTGCCCCTAAAATCACCGACTGCAGTATTTCACCAGTTAAGTCCATGACCATCACTTCCAATAAACTCTGACTTCATCACACACATATTATCATTACATAGCCCAGGGTGCGGCAGTCAAGGTGGTAACTAATCAATCTTCTTTCACAAATTGCCAGGCAAAATATCTACGTAATGCAAATATCACATCGGTAAGGAAATGTGAATTACGCTACCAAATTTTTGAAGAAAATTACAAGTTCGTTATCCAGAGCAAAATTTAGCTTTCATATTAAAGCAATCAACAGTACACACCTCATTCAGTAGTAATTACTTATCGTGGAGCTAAAAATGCCATTGAAAGTGTCCCTTGCGGTGTTTTTGTTTGTATGTTTGTTTGTTTGTTTGTTTGTTTGTTGGGGGGGGTGCGGTGGAAATTATCATACTTGTTTTGTTCACCGAGTTCAACATTAACTAGCAAATTATATGAAAGCCAATCTTTTAAATCTTTTGTATGGCAGAAGAATTTTTACTCGTCGTTGAGTACCACACTAAAATGCCACAAAAAACATATTAATTTAACTTTTAACAAGGATGACTTCAAAATTGACTCAGACTTAACATTAGTTGGAAGTAATCACGGCAAATCTCTCTGTATTGCTACTGATTGGACCGTAAAATACTTAGTTAAACGGGCTAGCCTTCTAAAGACTTTTAAGAGACCAAATCATCACATTAAATTCATTTCATGACATTGCTAATTGAGGAAAATTATCACGTAACTTCTCTACCATATTGTCAAGACACAATGCTATTCACAGGACACAAGTTCCAAAATTTAACTTTTAAATACAATAGCTGGAAACAGAAGCTATTACTAATTTTTGTCAACAAACAACAAGAGGCAACAACAAGAGGCTGCTAAATAACCTTGCTGGCATGAATCCAGCTTTTACAAGAGAACTCTATTGAAAGATGTGGTGACTGGAATTGGTCCTAATAAGTGCAAGGATGATGGCGGGGCGGGAATAATGAAGGAAATTAAGAGACAGTTCCAAAGTAAACGTAAATGTTATGCACCCTCGTGGTCCAAATAACTTGTTTCTTTGGTAAAATAGGGAAAATAGACACAGGGTCTCCTTAAACCATTTGTCAAATTATGTTTTGATATCAATTTTTTTAGTCAATCAAGGAGTAATCAAAAGTAAATATATAAGGGCTGTTTAAATATCATATGTATGTATATATATATATATATATATATATATATATATATATATATATATATGTATATGTAATAGCAAGAACTACAACAAGCTCCAATTCATGAAGCATATTTATCAGTGTCACTGCCTTAAACATGCCACAGTGCTGCTTTTATTAATCAGGACAATCAAACAATAAAATATGCTCCAAAACAATTTAATCAAAAGTACATTGTCATTCCTGTGAATGAGTTGTTTGGATTGCATCAATGCATTTAAATCTAATTTGCTAAAAACGATCCTTGGCACACTAATCAGTAACACACCATTTAGCAAATTTGGTTACTATTTCAATGTTTGGTTGAGTACTAATACCAAGATGTCAGTGTATCGTCATTTTCAATTAATGCCACATAACAACCAGCTCAGAGTGGACTTAGAGTTCCCATTCATAGTATCTAAAACATGTTACAAGCGTAAACTACATCATTCTATGAATGCTACAAAGAGAAAATTCCAGCTCAGTCCAGAATCACTTGAGGAAGGTCACAATACTATACATATAAAGTGATGCTACAAGAGAGAGGACCGATTCCTGCTAAAATTGTTAACACAACCACAGCTGGAGAATTTAGTTACCGTCAACATCATTAATTTTGTGCTGGATCAAAGACTAAGAGTTGGCTAGAAAACTTGACCAAAGTATAAACCTGTGAAAATTTTATTCTAAAAATAACATATTTTTTGTGTAACCTTGCATGTAAGATTAGGTTGGCACTGGGGCTAATGAATTCAACTTTGTCTTCCCTCTGCTTTCATTTTACTAGGTCAATTATAATTATTGCTAGTTTATCAGATATTCTCAACAATGACTCACCAGGTATCACAAAATGATTCAATGATCGGCAATTATCAAACCTTCATTTGAACCATGCCACCTTCATACATTAGTGTTAATGACCACTAACTATTTACTGTTCCAGCTCTGTTTTTCTTAGTCGAATTATAAATCTTCTGGGATTGCTTACACCCAACTGTTCATCAGACTTCTATTTATTTATTTACCCTAAAATATTCATGCCCATTCCCTTCCATTGTTTTGTGTTCTGACTGGCATTCCAAATATGACCAAACATCACTGTTATCTTCTTGCTTCAGTTTTTCTTTCAGCTAGTGCCAGTTCTCTCAAATTATCTTCTTCAATTCTCTGTTCACAAGGTACAGTACATTTGTCTCAATATTTTCACATTTGTTGTTCAGGGAAATGTTTATTTTCTTTGATAAAAAATTCTCCGTGTACAACAGTATTTGCATTACTGGCAATAAGTAATCATTGTTCCATTCATATTATCACAGGTAACTGTAGGTATTTCACATTGTAAATTCCAAGGTGAATAGTTCTAGATTTCACAAAAACAAAAATATATTGTCTCTAAAATTTCCATCTTCAGCTTGTTTTTCTTTCATTGTTATCAAAAGACCCTTTGCATTTTCTTTAAACTACTTGGACACTAACAATCAAAAGGATTTATGAAGACCAAATGTAACTAACAAAATAAATCTATCAAACTAAAAAAACTAAAGTTTTGCAGTACCACCCACAGAAACAGAAACTTTGTATACACGGATCCTCACCAGTACCAATAATATTTAAGTAGGGTAAATCCAATCAGAACTGGGGCAATATTCTTGTACCTTCAACCATTCTGGGGTTTTCCAATCAGAAAAACTAATAACTCTGAAAATTTAGGTACAACTGACTCTACATTTTGAATAAAAATATTATTTGAACATCCATAAGATTTTTTATGAATGTTTCCTTTTAAGTTTTATCAGAATCATTAATTTGTTCATATCCTTTCCAGGTATTTTCCAAAGTGTATTTTTAACACCATAAAGTTGTCTTTGGGTTAATATCAGACAATAACAATTACTACTTCATCTTCAACTCAGCCAAAGACTGTCATTTGATTCACGTATCTTTGCTCCACATATCAGACCAGAATGTTTTGCTTCTTCTGAATCTGTTGCTACACTTTCCTCCCAGCAACCCCATGAGGCAGACTTAACCCCACCTGGTGTTACACCTTGCCTAAGGGTACCCTGGAGCTAGTTATGGAAAAGGGTTGCCTCAATCACTCATATCAAAAACTTCACAACTGGATGTACTTTATTGTCAAGACAGCATGCATGCACACACACACACACACACACACACACACACATATATATATATATATATATATATATATATATATATATATATATAATACACATGAATATAAATCCAGTGTCTTTAGTTCATTGTTATCTCATTATCATTATCATTATTATTATTATTATTATTATTATCATCATCAGTATAATTACATTAATCTGGCTGTATTACATTGTCAGATTTGTAGAGATTATTGGATTTTATCTCTTCTAAAAGCCTTCCAGTGTTCTACATTATTCTTGCTGTTCCAAGGTGCATACGTCATTTCAATACATCAGTTCTTTTTTTCTCAATTTTCTTTATCAATGTTTCTAAATTTCTTGAAATCATGCCTAATATACCAACAATGTTCAGAATGACTTTAGTTTTCTTCATTCCTCCAAAAATAAAAAATTCTCACCATTTTGGTATTCTTCTTTATTTTTTCTTGCTCTCTATCCCCTATGCTCACATCTTTCAGAACAGCCATGTTGATGATCAAACATACCTATTTATTCCTTAACTACTAAATCTGGTCTTCAGTTTATAATGAAATGATCACATTGAATGGTAAAGTCCCATAAAATCTTGGACTCATCATTTTCTGACACATTTTATACCTCATGCTTATACCATTTCTCTTTGCACACCACTGTCATACCTTGCCTTGTACTGTTTTGAGCAAGTTTGCTACATTTGCCAATGAGGTGGGAAATGCTTTCACCTTTCACACAATACAATTTACAGGGGGGTGTTTCAGGTCTTTTTATTGAATTGTAATTTTGAATAATTGGTTTTTAATACCTGCTCTTGGGCAGTGAAAATCAATGACACTTTCCAAGGCTCAAGATCTGAACTTTTTATCCAATTCCATGATTTAGTCTTATCTACATAATTTTCCACTGGAACAAATTTTCCATACATTTTTTCCCCTCTCTATGTATTCTGCAACTTTCGTGTACCACCTTCTTAAACTTATATGGCTTGATGCACAATTCTGTCTCATGAACTTTTGACTCTTTCATCAGCTGAAGTAGTAGTTCTGAGCTATAGTTAATATGCCATCCAAGATTATTTTCTTCAGCTCAGATGCACCTTTCATAGCTGATTAATCTTCTGTCACTTTCTCCGTGTCAGTCATAGATTCTAGGTTCAATATTCCATGTATAGTCATAAATTTTGTGTTTTCCTATCCATTTGCTTAAATTCATCTAAGAAACTCTCTTTTCCTACATCAGTTGTCATATTTGTTTCCTAGATTTAGTCTAACTGTCTGCTCCAACATGGTTATTATGTCTTTCTTGGATTGAGGCTATGGGATAACCACAAATGACATTCTTGTTCTTGGTCTCAAGACTGCTTTGCTGTTCTTTGCTTCAGTGCTCTTAATTCTTCTGGCTTTAACATCCTTCTTCAACTTGCTTCTTAACTTCTTGCAAGCTGACTTCTATTCTCCTCAAATAATTTTCCCTTTAATCAATATTTTGTCTTCCTAAAAATGGATTCTTACTCCAACATCCTTCATTGCCTTTATTGCTTTGGTTACAATTGAAATCTCCTCCTTCAACATTCCTCTCCTTGATGGAGGTTTAATTCAGCTATTTGTCGAGCAAGCCATGTAGCAAGCAATTCTAATATTGTTTCTTGGTAAACATCCCTTGTGATCTTTAACCCACATCCACCATCCTCTCTTTTTATTATTTGATCTAGCTCATACAACTTCCCATTACTGAACTTGCACACATTCATTATGTATGCTGCCAATGGAATTACTTAATTGCATGTACCACATTGAGATCATTCTATTTAGTGTTTATAAGCATACAGACCATCTTGCTTCCTTTGAATACAATCCAGCACACTGTGCAAATCCAAAGCATGCTACAGACTCTTGCCTGTGCAATAATGTCATTCACATCTTTAAAAGTTATGCCATTTTCTATGTACTGTTGTAGGAAACCAACAAACAGGCTATGTGTTTGAATGATGACTCTACTACTGGCAGACACATCTTGTAGCCTATAATTTTGTTGCAAAATTAAACATACTGGTATTTTTGTAAAAAGTGTCCTGTTGCAGGAACCCACACAAAATGTTTATTTTGTTTGCTTGTTAGCTTCACCCTTTACTCCATATCTTGTCTTGTTTTCCATTTTTCCATAATTGTGATATCAATGTTATTACCTTCTTTTGGTATCTTTTGGTATGCTGATCCAGTGGTAGACCCTTAACATCCTTTCATGGTGTACTTTATCATAGACCTTTTTGTAACTGCTTTACTTCTTCCATGATACACTTATCAATGATAAGCCTTCCCAGGTCCCTTCTACTGTTCCCAACAGACCTTTATCTCATATTTCATTATTGCTATTTACCAATAACACTGGTTAGCATTTAAGTTCTTGGTAGTAGATACTCCCACATCTAAGCCCCTTCCAGCAGCTCAGAGATGTAGCACCTCAGAATATGCATGCTTCCCAGGACTGCTATTACTGTATTCTTCCCAACATGTTAGGGATTTCAAATAGCTCATGATAACATACAGCATTCTTTGAAATTATGTCCAAGCATCCAATTACACTAGGTACAATCTTAACAGAAAAATTGTGAGTTCTTTTGGATTCAAAGCCAAAGCCTTCATATTTTTCAGTCTTCCAAGCCTCTGCAGTAACATTTTTGTCTTCCGGGATAGCCATATCAATAAGTTGCCAAACTCTTTGATGTTTGTAAACTACCAGTATATCAGATTTGTTTTGGGGCAATCGTCATTCAGTAAAAATTGTCATGTCCCACATTATTTTCACTTCATTCTTTTCAGTTGTGGGACGAGGAAATGGTCATACTGCTTCTCTCAAAATCAACCACATGTTTCTTGCAGAGTTTTCATTGAACTTTAAGCACTACTTTGTCATATCTGTGTTTAACTTCATTTTGTGCTAGTTTAGTACAACCACTAGTAAGGTGTCAAACAGAGTCCAGAGCTTTACCACACAGTCTGCAAAGTGGTGACTAAGTAGTTCTACTGATAATAAACTGTATGCTACTGGCTCTCCATGGTTGTTCTTGGATACCAAACACCATGCCCTATGTTTCATTTTTAGGAAACAATTCCTGAGCCTATTCAGTCCTTTCTTGATTCATTTTTCTTAAGAACCCACTCTTTGAATGCTTTTTTGCATCTATTCACTGCTCTCACTTTTTGTAGCTATGTTGTGCCCTTCTTTCTTGTTAAATACACTCTTCTACATTAATGGGACATTTGCCACCACCTTTCCTAGGCATGTAAAGCTGTGCAAATTAATTTTTGTATGTAACACTCTATTTACTGTAAAGACCTTTCTTGTCATTCTGTCAAGGTTAACCAACTCATCCTTGTGCCAATATACTATTCCACCTCCACATCTGATAGTAACAATTGCCCATGTGTTATTAGCCTTCTACAAGATTTCCACCATTCAGCCTCAATTTACACAGTTTCCTCACCCTGAATATGTATTCTGATGGTTTGTTTTTCTTTCACTTTTTGATCCAAGTTATGGCCAAGCTGCATCATCCCAAGATATTTAAATCTGTTAAGATCTGCTTACTTAAGAGACTTACTTTTTTCTTACTTTAGAGACTTACTTTTCTAAGGTCTCCGAGGTCTATTTCAGAGCTACCTATCTTCCTTCACTATTATTATTAGTAGTATCGTATTAGCCTTCTAGCTTCAGGCAGACCTTATAACAAATATAGTCAAAAGAGTGGGTCATTGCCTATGGCCAAAGGTCTTTTGTATAATTCTGTTCTCAAGTCTCTAACATATTTTGTAAAATTCTTGCAGTTCCAAACAAAGCTGTCTCCTGTGACAATCCAATCCTAATATCAATCCCAATTTGCTCAAGTATTGTTCAATCTTTTTACTGACTGATCCAAGTGCTCCAACAACCACAGGTATCACCTCAACAGTCCTTAGGTTCCACGGTTTCATAGTCTCCCTCTTTTGTGGCCCTGATAATTTTCTACTTTTTCTCTTTCCTTTTCCCCCACATTGTTTTCCTTAGATGAGGCAATATCAATAATCAAAGCTTTCTTGCTATTCTTTTCCGCAACTAAAATATCTGGTCTCCTAGCTTTGATACAATGATCACAATGTATTGTAATATCCCATAAAATTTTCACTGATTTACTCTCAATTACCCCTTCTGAATGCTGCTCATACCATTTACCAACTCTCCTCAGAACATACCTCACACAAAGCATCCAATCCACAATCCTAGCAATGTTGTCATGTCTCCTTTCATATTCATTCTGTGCTAATACTATGCATCCACATACAAAATGGATGACTGATTCACTCTTTTCATCACACAATCTGCATAAAGGAATACTCCTTGTTTTGACAACTTTAAATTTAACCACATTTGTCCTCAAAGCTTGCTCTTGTGCCACAAAAATTAGTGCTTTAGTCTCCACTTTCAGATCACTTTTTTATTATTACTATTATTAAATTATAGTAGTAGTAGTAGTAGTAGTAGTAGTAGTAGTAGTAGTAGCAGTAGTATCTTTTAAAGGATTTGCATTTTGGTTGTTTAAACAATAACAACTCACTTAATCCAAACTGTCATCAAGATCAACACAAATAAATGTTCTTTCTCATAAAAACCAGTTTTCCTTTCTAATCAGGATCAGTGTCAGCATAAGATGGTAATCCATGGTGGCAGTGTATTGTTATCTTATAAAGATAATTCACATCTTATATCTACATCTCCCAATATCTTATTCTCTGTACTGAATTGTACTTTCCTCTTTACCAAACTAGCTTCAAGGTCAGTCACAATATTATCTCTTGTAGCATAGCAATGTATCTGGGGGGAGGGGCCAATGGCAAACTAAGTCAGGGCCTCAACTATTTTTCCTTACCTAAGCCTCTAGGCCCTCTATATTGTGGGGGGGGGCTTACAGTAAGGTCCCTTTTGGCCCCCTCAATTTTACCTAACCTACCTATCATACTGCTTCAGCTTTGGCTAATTCTGTCAACTCCTAGGTATTCACAGATGTGGAGGCAGAAAAAGGCTCTTTATATAAGCATACCCCAATATACTGCTGTATATTTAATTGCATTTCTACAGCAGTTATTTTACCATGGAGTAAACAGCATACCCCTCACACCTTTCCTCTTACTGTCAAAGCCTTTCTGCTCTAAAAAATATTATTGGCACTAATATACACACCTCCACACTGGGAGACAAGCACATTAATACTTTTCATTATACTGGTAAATAAAGGAAAAATATCAGTCCCTAATACTTCTTTCCTTTACATATAATACTAGCCTTTCACACCATATCAAAGGCTAGAACATCCCCACACAATGGCTTTAAAATCGATTTGTTTATTGGCTTTAATCAAATGATTTTGAACTTATTATGTATTACCAATACATTCCATATAGCTCTGCCATTATTTAACTCCAAAAGTTATTCTTTTTGTCTACATTTAGCATCTCAATTTATTACTTCTCTATTCAAATCTACAAAAACAGTTCTGATTTGATAAAAATGCTTATTTTAGATTGGGTAAAAATTTGGACTCCACATTGCTTTTGTTGTTACTCTTTCTTTGCAACTGTTACCTTTTCTAACATGGATAATGCTTTTTATGAATATATTCTGTTCTCTTTGCCTTTTAGTTATATATTACAAGAGTAGAGTAAGTAGTTCATCAGTGCTTGTCCTAACTCACATATGTTAAGTGTATTTTCCCCATAATCTTTTAAGCATGTATTATTCCTTTCCTTTACTCCTCCTTATCCCTAAACTTAATTTTATTTAATAAAATCTTATTCCACACTTTTTGTAAAGCCACTTCATTCTGGTTTACCTTGAGTTTAAAGGTTTCACTGCAACAGTTAAACAGCCACAATTCATGTTTTTTTCCAAGAGATTGTAAGTGATGGGGTCAACAACCAGAAGGTGCCTATTCTTAACAAAAAATTAAAGGTCCGTTACCAACAAATATTCCAGTAACACACTATCTGAAATATTACCTTAATTAATTTCACATTGTAAAACACAATATTGCAAAATCCAAAATCATCATTGACTATGGTGGTAGTGGGGGTTGATGTTCCTAACCATACCATGATGTCATCCAGTTTACTTTCTTGTGGTCCCTCTATCTCTTCTCTCACAAATCTCTCTAGCTTTTTAACATGTTCCAGACCAAGTTTTACCTTGATGTTTTCTGAAGCTTTTTAAACAGGATCTTGGTGTTCTGCCCTTTTTAAAAACACCTTTATTATTTACATGGTCCTTGTATGAGAAATGGAGTACCCCTACAGATAAATCATATTTCTGTAGCCTTTAACCTCTTTCTGATGTTGTCTGTTGATATACCATGTTTTGCATGCATACATTAGCATTGGGTATACATAGGTAAGTGTCAAGAATCATCTTCCTGATGTTGGTCAACATCTTCCTGTTTTACATGCTTCCTATGGTCTGGGAAGTTACATCTGGCACCTGATGACATTAATGTTCCCAGATATTTATTTTATTTCCACTGGTTTTGATGTCTTGTAATTTAATGTTCTGTTGCATGTGGGAGAGTTTCTCCTCTTTGTCACAACTGCGAACTCACTCCACACATTTAATACAAGTCCTACCAATTTATGTTCTTCATTTTGTCAACCAGGTTCAGAAGACCTACTTTGCAAACAGTATGTACAATCCACATATCTCAAAACTTTTATGTTTTGCCCTCAGATTCTAATACCCCTTGTGTCTTCAAATTTTCTTATACCAATGTAGTTGCACAGGGAAATCAAGTTTTGCTTCACTGTATCAAATGCCTTGCCATAATTAATGAAGGGAGGAAAGGGAGTTATTATCATTATTTTCTGACTGTAATAAAGGATCCTGTGCATAAAATGCCATTTACAAGAAGTAAAAAGGGAAAAAGGGGTTAATAAAATTTACTTATATGTTTCGCATAATAAATAACAAAACCAAAACGGCAAGCACTGCAAATAGCTCTGTGTCATTTTCTTTTCCCCTACAAATAAGGTAGCATCCAAAGACATACCCAAAAACTGTTGGTAATGGTGTAGACATGGACATACTGGCACGATGCGATTATAGCCCCTAAGTTGGCATTCTATGTAATGAAACGGGCCGATCAATGAGCCAAAAAAACTTTTAAATAGTTAACATCTTTACATATAGTTGTTTAACAACAACAAAAATCTTGATCAATATATAGTCTTGGACAGCAGGAAACTGATACACATATTCAAAATGTAAACCAATAGCAAAAAGAAAGTACTGTGATAATAAGTAATACTTGTTGAATTCAAGAAAAACGTGAAGTTAGAGTTACACATGAAAGAATAGCATTAAAGGTAAAATAAAACCCGAAAAAGAGAAGGAGGGGAAAAGTTAACAACAAGACGCCCTTTAAAATAACTAAATTAACTTTTCGTTCTTCAATAAATACGGAAGGGGGTGACTTATTTTCGGTATTGATGAGTATTTAGTACTGTTTGTTATTTTGGAATCAGTGCAAAAGAACAAAATGAAACAAATTTAGAACGTAAAACAATGCTTGCTGCGTGGAAAAGCAATGTTATTTGCTTCAAAAACACATAATGGTCCAATGCACATTATGAAGAGTTGTGGGTTCGGTTCTGTTCACAGATCAGCAAGGTTTATTTTCTTCTTTTTGGTCGGGTAGCTTTGTTTTTTTCGTATCCTTTATACATCCAACCAATAAACCTTTATGACATAACAATAGTATTAAAAAGGATGCCACAAAATACACAAAACTTAACATATTTCGAGCAGCAGAGCAAAGTTCCTTAATGACTGTCGAACAAAATTTCATGTACAATCAACTAAAACGTTAGATCAAATAATATCCAAACACCACTGTTGTCAACATGCAGTCAACAAAAAGCAAGTCTGATTTATTGCTTGACACAGCAAGATGTAAGTGTTATGCAAAAGGCTAAGTTTTCTTTCAAGGGGCTCTCAAACAAATGCCAGAAAATTGCAAACTCTTAAGTCCGAGTGCACACGGCTTCAAAGTAATGTTTTTGTCACCTTTTCCTTCCACCTCCCCCCTGCTGACAATATTTCTGCCATGCCCAGAAAATCGAGTTCCTCACCTACAAAACTTTTCTCATACATATAGTGCTACGGCTTCATCTGATTATATGCTCGTATCTTCCAGTCACCAATCAAAAATTAACAAATAAATGTCAAAATGTTTTACTTCCAACATTATTTTGTAGATAAACATTGATGGCGCTGTGCATTAAATTATTTCAAACCAGGGAAAGCGTGCAATGGTTTAAGATTGTTAACTGTGTTGGACTGGACTTAGCATTTTGATTTTCTGCCCCTTTCGACCAAGTAACAGTAAGTCATTCAGTCAAATAACAAATTGTTTAAAAATTGCTTTTTGTACTGGAAAGTTGTTTATCTAAATGCGACCACTTCGTTTGAGGTTGCAGAATATTAAAATGTGTTGAACTCGAAATATTGACGTTCTCCTGCGTTTGAATCATGCTGTGATATTCAGAGGAGAGCAATTGTCTAACAATTTATGCCCTCTTAGATTATAAATTTCGATCACACCAAGTGGCCTGAGAAAGAAGCAAAAACGTATCCGTACAATTCTAATGTCGAAGACAGTTAATGGGGGACTAATCAAGGATCAAATACATTTTCAAAACAGTCTTTGTCATTCGTGTGAATACGAATTACTTAAATCCGTGAACTATGATTGCAAGCGATTCCCAGCCAGGTTTCAAAAAATAAAACCAAACGTCAAGATCGGGCGATTACTATTCTGATGTTAAAGGATTGACAAATGGAACATTTTGATTTAATATGAGATTACAAAACTGTTAAGAATAGTTTAATATTCTAAACCTGGGATATAGCAGGTCGCATTTGCTTTAAAAAAACGGCTTTAACAATATATTTAAAAACTCTTTTGAGGTCAAATGTTACGAGTGCACCCAGTGTTGAAATGTGTTGCGGTGAAACGTGCGCTACGATACTCTATGTTAAAGAGTTAATGACATAATTTCATTTACTTACGTGTTCCACTACTTGGCCTTTCAACGGGAGCCTTTCCAAGCAAGGTTAATGCAACATATGAACCACCTGTAATAAAGTAATGATAAAATTTGTCACAAGGAAGCAATCACCACATCGTTATCAAACTCAACATGAACATTTCAAGCGATTTCAACAGCAAACTTCCCTTTGCTGGGAGCTGTAGCCTCGTATTGACTTCAAAAGTGAAAACAAAACAAAAACAATAGGTATTGTAGTAACAATACATGAGTAACAATCCGAATTCCGAACAATAAAAAAAGTATGTTGAGGGATTGAAAACTCTTAAACCGCTATTGTTGTAGTAGAAATTAGCACCTTTAAATCACCTGTCAGATCCCACAAGGTTAATTAACCATGTCGTCATCACCCTTAACATCTACAGTTTGCCTATCTATTTTGAAGGCTGGGTTGAAGCCAAAATTATCTCATAGATCTCCTCACTAACGAAAACAAGGCGTGATTCCTTCTCACACCACCCCATTCACCATGGACCCCAGTTAGTCCGCCAACTAATGGTTTGCTTCTGGATATCTATTTCCATTTACAATTTTCTTTAAATCACAATTTCAACTAAAAGAAGACCCTTCAGTACTCAGCAGATGAAAAACCTGTTACCTTCCAAAAACTTTCTTCCCCAGCTTTCAGTAATGTCAGTCTTTTTTTCCCCAAATTTTCTTTTCCAAGCTCTCCTTCCTCTTTGTTTTGCGCAGAATCTTTAATCATCTTCACGGGCTTGCTGTGCTCGACAGGATTTTCTGTGTTAAGAGTATAAGAATTTGAACCTAAAGATAAGCCTTTTATCTGCTTTGTACCGTCTCTTCTTTAGGCCACTTGTTACCTACCTATTTTGTATCGATCTAATTTTTCTAATCCTACTCAGTTACCAAGGCATTATCAGACTCCAATAACAAGGTTCTGGACAACAACTCTGCCTTCGTTGACTCCAATGTTCATGCTATGCCCTGGTTGACTCTTTTTAAATGGACTGATCTAGAGAAGCTACAATTTTGCTCTCACTTGTGATTTTGAACATCTTTTCATTTTCCCAAAATACATCCTGATATAGAACCAGGAGAAACTTCTATTTTGTTTGGGTTTTTTTACTTCTGTTCCTGAGCAATGTACAGTTTTGGCTTTACCTCCTGATCATGTTATTGGCACTGTAGAGGTTAAGGCAATTAAATCTTGCTGACTAGCCATATTGTACGAATTTTCAATTTCGTCAAGCTTATTGGGGCAAATTTCGTCAATTTCTCTGGCATTTAGCCATAACCAAATGGTCTTCTTATGCTGCAAGTAAACTCAAAGAAAGGATACAGGTTTGTATTCAAATATCTGTACCTTGCAGTTACAAAGACAAACATCATTCTTCTCCATAGTTGAATATTCATTGTTCTCCCGCTATTGCTTATTGAGATCATTTCCACGTTTAGTTTCAACGTGATGGAGTGATGAATCTCAGATTTCTTTCAGACGGGCTAAGAATGGTTGCAAATAGGTATTTTTTTTGTTTAATTTCAATATGCTGATTGAATTAGTTATCTTTTTTCAAGGGCTTGACAGTCAGGATTTCTGGAGAACTTACAGCTGTGTTTTGAATTCTGGAAAGCCGATGGTTCCTTCCCTTTTAACTGTGTTCACTTTTCGCTATTCTCTGGGGGATCAGCCGATTCTTTTGCTAGATTACCTTCCGCTAATTCTTCTCTGCATGACAATGGGTTTCTTTACGAGATTATTCTTTCTGAAACTGATCAGGTTTTGCTTCTGTGGTCATGGGTTCAAAGATGGTTCCATTGATTATTCAAATGGCTTGATCAACTTTATGCCCCTTGTCAAAATTCGATTCCGGAAGTTGTCTTGAAGGAGTGCGCTTCCGAGCTATCTTCCTTGCTCTCCTAACTACTAATTCTTTGTCCAACAGAAGTTTTGTTCTTTATCTTCCTGGAAAGATTCCAAAGTTAGGTACGTACCAGTCTTCAAGAATGCATGTGGTCCATCAGATACTACCAAATATCGACCTTAAGTCTTCTTTCTGTCATTAGCAAAGGCTTTGAACGACTCATCAACAATGCATTCGTTGAATTTTGTCAATGTTCAGTACGGATTTAAAGGATCTTCCTTCATCAGTATTGTAATTCTCTTAAATATTTCAAGGTCTCGGAAGTGACCTTGCACGAGTGTTTGGAGGGCATCGCAGTACAGTGACGTATCCAAAATACTTAGGGCATACCATTGTATTCTTACTTTGGTACACACCCCTTAAATTTGTTTCCTTGCTGCTTCATGACAGATATGGCATCATACAAGAAAAATAAAACATACAGCAGCACCGGTATCAGAGACTCCTCCATGTGTCGCTGGAGTATATTTCTTTATGAATGCTTCAAATGGAGATACAAATCAACTAATGAAAAATGTTATCAATTGTGTTCCTTATATAACACAATAAAAGTATAAAAAAGAAATTAAATAAACATAAAAATTAAAATTTTAAAAATAAACAGGATAAAAAGATATATTTTTACATTAAATATCCAAAAGTTAAAACCGATAAATCCACAGCTTTCTACATTTTCATTCCACTGACGTTTGTTTCCATTTGTTCCAATGTAGAAAAAAAAATTCTAAAGCTCACATGAACACTTGACTATTATTTACTGCAGGTATTCTTTTTGGTAGTATAATATGCCATAAATGTTTATTATAAAGAAGTTAAAAGCTTGAAATTAGATATTATCAGAGAAAGTTATATGAAAGTCATGTTCTTGGTTTAGTCCGCTTTTATTTTCTGTGGTATGATTTATTTTACTGGATAAATGTCGGTATCATTTATGGGTATTACAGCTATTATCACTAACATATCGCAATAATTTTATAATTATTAAAGTGCGCAAGTGCTTCACAAGGGTCACAGATAATAATAACGACGGCTTGTTTTCTGTTTCGCCGAAATATCAGTAGCCAGTGTGTCGTCCGGCCAATATAATGAACCAGTAGCAATTGAATGTCAACTAGGCTTAACACATCATACAAAAACATGTGGATTCGTTACATTTTACTACATAATACATTTCATTACTGTATATCAGTATTAGAATAACGATAGAATACAAGACGTTTAATCCTCTATCCAAAATATAAAGAGGCTTCGATGCTCATCTTATATCAAAATATGGTCTAGATATACCTAAAATAATGTAAGGGGCTCCAAATCATTTCCATATTCCGTAAATGTCGCAACAATATCTGTGGGTTTTTCACGTCCCGGCTGCTGCTACTCTATGAAATGACCAGGAGCCAGTCCTGTCATATTCTTGAGTGTAAACTATGAACAAGATTAAGAAACTGGACAATTCGTCTGTATTCACGTTAGCCGTATCTAGGCTTTGGAGTTAAGCTGGTAACTAGATGACCTGACTATACATGTGAACTGAAACTGGTTTAACAAGTCGGTAATAAGATTTTGTCATTTGCTTGGCTGCATAGTTTTAAAAATTTAAACAACATAATTCGATTTTTCATACAACGCCCTTATTCATATGATTCTATTTTGTTTAGTCAAGACGTCAGGGAAGACACTGAAAAAAAAGAAAGCCACAGGATTCCGCTGATCTAAATCATAAAAATGTCATTGAATGTACCACATCACCTTTAATATCACCAGCTGAACTAAGGAGTACTTGTTTCACAGAACTATACTGTAAGACTCAATTTGGTTCGATACCATATTAATAAAAAGTTTTAACCAATAAAAAAATGTGCTGCGAGAATATGATACAGACTAAGTGTAAATAAACAGGCTCTTAAAGCAATATATGAGGGCTTCTGTACCCAATTTTAAAAAAACAAGAAAATGATTGGAAAAGGATCAAACAATTAAACAGCCCACGGTGGATGAACTCCTGTTATAGCACGTCAATAGTGGTGCAGAATTCTTTCTCCTGATTTCTTTGAATTTCCAGCTTCCAATAGAGTACTAATGATGCAAATCTCACCTAAACGTCTAAAGATCGCTCATTTTCTTATAAAATCCTTTTTAAAGGCATTGAACAGGAAACGTTCAAGAACAGCAAAAGGTCAATGGGGTAAAAAAGGAACCATTGTGGGCTGCTGATACAAAGTTCTACAAACTAAAATGTTAAGACTATTTTCTAAAAATCTCACTTTTAATGAGCTTCACAACTTCTATGTGGTTTGCTTTGGTTACGGGCATCCCATTGACCTGCAGAAAAACAAAGATGAATTTTAATTCTTACTGTAAATAAACAAAAATGCTTAGTTCAATAAGTATAATGGCGAGCCCATTTGATCAGATAAACATTGAAGACTGGTAAAATAAGCTACCGTCATCATTTGAAACGAAGAAAAATGCGTATAATATATACTTGACTCGCAGCTCGACCCACACACTGCCTTGTTCCGAGATATATACCACAAAATGAAACTTTGTTATAATTGGCTATACTCCAATCCCATAGTACACTCCTCAAAAATAAAGTTTTTTGATTACTACAACTAGATCATGCATTCCGTTTATTCAATAAAATCTACCGTGCAACAAGTAAAAACTCCAATACAAAAATACATCATAATCTGAGAAATTTTACAGAACAAAAATCGCTCTAGCTTTTCAATTTTACCATTATCAAATTCAGTAACCTATTTCAAGGAACCGTGCAAAAAGATTGAAATTTTCCAAGATAAATTTTCTATCCTAATATTTTAGGATCAAATAAAAAAATAAAGTTGCATGTTTTCATAAGGCCCTTATGTAAGAAAAATGTGTGACGATAAAGCGTGATCACAAAGAAAGAAAATGAAATGGAAACAACCCAATAGGTCTACTGAAAATGAAGACATGACCAGCTGCTGATTCCATAGGCCAATTTGTAAAACAATAAGTAAAACTACAGACGACCTATTTGGGTAACGCTTTTGTTTCCCATTCTTTGAAGTGGTGAAGTGGCGAAACCTGTTAATCCACAGCATTTTCATTATTTGGGTAAACCAAAAACATATCTGAGAAAACACATCTCAATTTAGGACTACACTGATAAATTCGCAAAAGTTTCAGCCGCTTGTCTACCAAAACTTAATAGTAATTCAGAGTTTTTGTAGCACAATGAAAAAGGGTCTAATTGCTATTGAGGAACAGCTAGAATATTAATAAATGTAATCATTCTATTAAGCCGCCTAGTTATGACGTCCTAATTATGCTAACCGCAAGAATGCCATTGCTTCGGGCAATTTACACAACCTCTTTCTTTGCTCTATCACTGTAATATATACAGTGATATTGGTATGAACCAGCTCTTTACCTCGTAAAGAAGGTCCGGCATTTGTTGTGTACTACTTGGAGCTGTCTGCCGGAACTGTGGGGTGATGATAATGATCTCTCTGTACGTATTTCAGACCCTTTTGGATCGTACTGTTTAATCCAATTGTTGGGCAAAACATTTTTTAAGGGTACAGATAACTAAACAAGGCACAAGTTGGCGAAAACGGGAGCCCAGAAGACAATACTGTCCGCCATCGTATGGTCATACGTCTCTTCCAAGACTTTGTAAGAAGCTAACGTTTAGCAGCTACTATCCATACTACAGCATTGGTCAGTTATGTCTGCAGCATCTTAATCAAGTAGCGGGGGGAAAGCGGCCTGGGATTCAAAATAAGCTAGAATTATTAAACCTAAACAGGTCACGCAAATATTTCCACCTTAAAGACAGAGAAAAGCAGTGTTTAAAACAGCTAAACAGATAAATCACATTAATGTTTACAATGCAACAAACATTGTTAAAGCACTCAGCAAAGTTCGTCAGCGGCCTTTTCCTTGCACAAATCAGGCCTTTTATGCCTATATGCACTTAAAATAAAATAAATTGTCCGTGTATCGTAAATCATAAGCTATCGTATCTTCCTGTATTTTACATTTATGTCGCAGGTTAAAAAGATCGTTTTATTATGCTTTTGCAAAACTCTGCATCACAAATTGTTTCACACTTTTTTGCTTTAACCTCAGCAATTGAGTTATGGGACGCAACTACGAATTTGCACCAACATTAATTAAAATACCATAGAGTTAATGTGTTTGTCATGGTGAAACTGAAATGCTCAACTTGGGTCATAGCAGTACTAGCACCGAGTACTATTAAACAAAGATAGCTCTTCCAACAAAAACTCGACCTACTTATCAACCATTGTGAACTATTTATCTTATAACTCCAATTAACAACGGTAATCAATTTTGAGTGTCTAACTAATTGTTGAGAATCAAAAGGTATATTTAGATCATAAATTCTAAACAATCTTTCAAGTAATATCACGTTCTGGGCACTTTAAACGGACAAAGACAATAGACGTCATGCCTTGCTGCTCTCTTAAATTAAACATGTTCAGTGGATGACAATGTTTCATTGAATCGTGAGTAAGTCCAAAGTAAAATATTCTTTGAATTTTAAGAGGCGTAGGGATGTTGGGCCCCAGGTACTTTTATCTTTCAACTTCTGCAAAGACATCCTTGTAACCTGGTTACCTGGTAAGCAGAAGAATAAAACCAGCTAAACTGGGTTTTGCTGTAAATGTTTTGACAGTTTCTTAACTAAAAAACGAATGTAAAGTTGCGGCCTCTATGGGCTTGTCTACCCTTGGTCTATTGAATTACAAAACGAGCATATGACTTTCCGCTAATGATTCGCATGTTACAAATTAGACTAACCAATCTTGGCCAACCAGTCTTGACTAACCAATCTAGTTTAATTAATCTGTTCTATGTATGATAAGAGATACCAGCTCTGTACCACTAGAGCCTGAAATCATAGATATGAATACCTTATTTAAACCAAAAAATGATTAACAAGTAAGCAAAAAGCCAGACCAGCTGCCATTGACCGTGAGTCTAGAAAATCATACTACCATTGGAATGATGCTGTCACAGTGAAAAAACACATCACGTCAAAATGATATTTCTACACAAATGGTCATCAAATAAGTTCTCAAAGTTAACATAATAATACTAATAATAACAACAATAACAATGATATTAATGATAAATAATAATAATAATAATAATAATAATACAATACAATATATATGGAGGGAATTTTTAACTGCAGAAAGATGAAACACAAGTGTGCGCTCAATTGGATTCGAACCAATGCCTATGGCTATCATGGTCATATGCTTTACCAACTTGGCTACTACCGCTTTTTCTTAAATCATTTTTGCAAATGTAGTTGATTAACTCGCTAAAATTATCTCGTTATGAACGACCACCATAGCTCAGTTGGAAGAGCAAGTGGCCATTATTGTCAAAGGCACTGGTTCGGATCCAGTTCGGTGTACATTTACTTTTTATTTCTCTACAAGTTTATGATCGAAAAATATGTGGTCAGATGGTTAGGTGACACTTTTCATATTTGAATGTTAATGGTTGTTTAAAGCCCAAAACCAACCATATCATCCTGAATAAACGTCGTGAAGAAACTGAAAGAGTATAATTAATTCTGTCTACGTATGGTCAAGAAATAATACAAAGTAACATCCACTTTCTCTTCTCCTAAAACGGGCAAGGTTACAAAAATTGTAACGAAGCCAGCTTTTTAACGCGCAAGTAATTTTGCAACTTTTGGCTTTCACTTCTTTTGAGTCTGAACCAACAGTAGGGCATAGGTTATTAGTGGCTAAACTATGTATTGCCTCAAGATAATTTTCTTCAATTTTCAATCAAACTCAGAATGAAAACTTTCACAGCACAGCACTTTAACAAGCTGCAGCAATACTTGAAATACTCAATTCGTCACTCACTAGAATGACCTTTCTTTGTCAACTTCATGTCTGTTACTTATTTTAACATCAAGAAATCTCAAAATCTAAGAGAAACAAGTCACACCAGTGTGTGAAAATAAATCACTACGCGAGAACAGACCGATTAAAATATTTCTTCAGTTCAATGAAAAAAGACTAGTACCTGATTGGCAAAAATACTCCGTTTCGACTAGCTATCAGTGTTTTCGACCTCTCCATTAGTTCTAGGGTTTCTGATCAAATAATCCGACATTCCTGATTGCTTTACGTAACTAATTAAATAATTTCCCAATATTTTTGGCATATTCTTAAACAAATGGTTAGTTTAAACAAACAAGTAAAAATGTTTCGCATTATCATTTAACAAATATTTACAACAAAAATACTTTCACGCACAAAAATTACCAACTTGGCTACATCGTTTTACATTTTTAGTGGTGTAATAAATTATGTCATTTGATTCAAGTTGCACTTTGTTACTATGAAAACATATTTCTTATCAGTATTTTGTCTATAGCCGTATATGCCATAAAAATGACCAAAAAAAATCAAAATTATGACTTCCAAAACACATTTCCAAGAGCAACCGATATCACAGGCATTTTAAAACCCATTCTTTGTAAAATGAGTGCACTGTACAATATCCCACCTTGATTATCCTGTCTCCTACTTGAACACCCGCTTTTGCAGCACTTCCATCTAAACAAAAAGTAAGACATGATACACTTAAAATTAACAAACCTACCATCTACTATAGAACTTCGGTATCGATATATTAAAACATCTTACAGAAAGTAGTTCTGCGTCACCTAAGACGGGGAGAAGGGTAAATTAGGACTAAGTGGTGTCCCGATTACTAAGCTATCTAATTCCATGAAAATATGCTATCAACAGGACAAACAAATGGTGTAAAGTAGCACAACTCATGCATTTTGCTACCTAATATGAACATAGACATCCCAGCAGGGCTGAAGATGGGGAAAATCTTATGGCTATGAGCTGTGTTGAAATGGCAAGATTTACTGACTGATTTATTGCTACATTAAGCAGTACTCACAAAACACAGAGGGGGGAGGGGGGCGCTACCTTTCACAAGCACGGATAGTTCAAAAGTTGGCACTTTAAGCAAAATTGTCCTATGCTGAAAGTCCTGAGCCTAGGGGGCTCAACCATTTCCCATACCTCTTAAATCTCACCTGATACTTGCTTAAAAAACTAAGATATTCTCTCTCACTGTTGTGTCCTGCCTGAAAGACAAACCAACATATTTTTTTTAAGTTATTTTGCTCTACAGGAGAACGTATGAAGCCATTTTGTTAATGCCAACCCGATCTTTGCAGTATGGTTCTGACGGATTAGTACAGTAGTTGTCTGTAATAGCATCACACACAAAAAGACTAAAAGTAGAATTACTTTCACAATCCTGTGATTTATCACATCAATAAGACCTGCCAGACTGTATGCACCAAATACAAACGCAAGAGTAATATTCATTTGTAAATTAATAGATTACAATGGTTATGATACGATACTCCCACGCAAGCTTAAAAAAAGCTTCCTCGGTAACAATAATGGTAAAAAGTTACGAGGTTTTGCAGAATACTGAGATAATGTCAGCAATACCAATGCTGGAAAATGGCCACATGCACTTTAAGCTCTACAGAAGAAACGTGTATACAAGAAAGTCTTCTAACTCGATGATAAATATTACTTCCCTATTAAAACACACAAAAACGATTAAGTATTGCACTACATGGCAATTAAATTGGTATTCCAAGGGCTAGGACATATCGGTTAAAGTACAATTTTCAAAAATCTGACGTCAAATAAAAGGAGAATGATGTAGTAATGGCCGAAGAACAAAGGTCTCACATACTATGACTAATATCAAATGAAATCATACGAATTCCTTTGTAAAGATATTATTATCATGTTATTAACATGATAATAATATAAAAGCACCTAAAGTTTATTTCCCTTTTGATTCTTGTACAACATATAAAACGATATTTGGTAGTTTGTTGATATATATGGTAGACGTGGGATACTAATCACACACCTTTTGATAAATTTGGGCAATTATAGCACATGAAAATAAAGAAATAAAATGAGTTGCGGACAAAGACTGTAATTCATATTATTTCAAGAAATAAAAATAGTAATAAACAGCAGCCCACACTAATTATCTCCAAATATCTTTTTGAACAGTAATGGCATTACTTAAGAATTAAGTAGACTGGACTTGCCACTAACTCGTCCTGTAGCCTCCTATGAGACTGCTGTCCCTCCAAAGCCCGGGTAAAGGAAAGCATTTAAGCGTGGGGCCGACAAACTCACCTCGTAGAAAAGCTCCCGTCACTGAAACCAACACCAGAAACCAAATTTTTGCTCGTGGTAACGGGGAACACACCCACCAGGGGACTAGACAGATGATGGAAGGTCGCCAAACCTGGCAGAGAGCTGGCACCCAAAAGGTGGATTCCCTGAACCCGAAAAAAAAGGTCATGAGGGGCAAGGTGGATGCTCAGGCATTGTTTCGGGAGGGAAACCTGGTCCAGGTAGTGAAGGAGCTCCATGGATATGGGTTAGACTTTTGGAGAATTTGGTGAAGCAAGATGGGCAGGAAATGGAAAAAGGTACCACTTGGTCACACAATACTATACTCAGAAAGACCAGACAACCAGGGACAACCATCAAGGGAGCTGCCCTGATCGTTAGCAGCAAGATGGAAAAGGACTTGTTACACGGGATGCCAATGGGACCTCGACGGCCAGGTTCAACTCTGAAAGCACCAAGCTAAGTGTATTAGTGTGTTATGTCCCAACTGAATAGGCAGAGGAAAATGACAAAGACATTTTCTACAGACAACTTCATGATGTAACTGACAACGGCAAGTTGCATGACATGCTCTTTGTAATTAGAGACGTGAATGCAAAAGTTGGCGATGTAAACTGAGGAAGACAATGAGGAGAGGGCTGTGAAGACATCAACAACAATGTAGAAGCCATGTGTGACGTTTGTCAAAGAAATGACCTGGTCATAGGAGGAACATTATTCCAACACCGAGATATCCATAAGGCAAGGTGGATATCAGCAGCAGATGGGACAATCAAAAACCAGCTCGACCACATCCTGGTTAACCGAAAGTGGCAGAGTTCACTACATCACGTGAGCGTTTGCAGAGGTGATGACGTTGCCACTGATCACAATCTTCTTGTGACCAGCGTTATACTTACGCTCGCAAGTCAAAAAAACAGGACAGGAGTAAGGAAAACGGCTTGAGTCGGTGAAACTAAAGAAAAAAAGCACCAGACAAGCCTTCAGTCAGGACGTTACAAACGGATTCAGGATACTAGGGGAAGAACAAGAGATAAGAACTGCTAGATTTAATCAAGCCCTTAGACAAACGGAGAGAAAGCCCTGGGATTCGGAAAGAAAAGGAAGTGGTGTGTGGATCCAACCCAGACCATGGCAGAAAAAAATCAACGGGAGGAAAGAAGTGAAAGTGAAGGTCATATCTTCAAGATCTGAAAGGATTAAAAAAGAACTTTGGGGGAAATACTCTGAGCTGGTCAAAGGAGTGAAGAAGCTAGCGAAAAACGATAAGATGCACTATGTACCGAGACAGCTAGACGAGGCAGACGGGGTAGAAAAGGCAGCAAGACAGGATCTGAAAACCTTTTACCAAAATACTAAGGGAGTGAACGAAAACGTTGACAATAATAAAGGCCCAGGAAAGAACAAATGGGGCATTCGCATATCTAGTGAAGAGAATAAGATTTGGCGACAGAAAAAGAACTTTGAACAGGCCAGAGCCTATAGAGACGGGAGATATACAACCAGCGGGAGAAGATATTATATCTGTGTCGGGCCGCCAACTCTTGAAGAGATTAAGATATCAATCAAGACAATGAAAAATGGAAAGGCAGATGGGATGGAACGGGTAACAGCTGGGGCATTAAGAAAAGAGGAAAAAGTGACCCAGTACTGCCAACTGAGATTTTCAGGGAGATATGGAAGAACGAATAACCACAAGCGACATGAAAAGTTGGCTTGATCGTAAAGCAACCTAAAAAAGGAGACCTTTCAGAATGGAAAAACTGGGAAGGAACCACGCTTCTGTCACTCACCTGTAAAGCCTTTGGCAGGACCATACACAAAGTTTTTCAGATGCTTTGGATCGTTAAATTCGTCACGAACAGGGAGGCTTACGTTTGGGAGGTCTTACTTTGAACACATCCTGGAACAAAGCAACGAGTGGAATGCACCACTGTATGCTAACTTTCTCGACCTAGAAAAAGCATTTGACAGTATCCACTGAGAATCCTTATGGAAGATACCCCCGCCATTATGGTGTTACATAAAATATGGTGAACATAGTAAAGATGTTCTGCATAGACTTTTCGTTACAAATGATTTGCAACAACGAGCTATCTACCGACTTTAAGGTCAACTCAGGAGTGAAGCAAGGATTGAAACTCTCACCTTACCTCTCCGTCCTTGGACTGGGTTATGAAGACGACTATCGGCAAAGAAAGAAGGGGTTTTCATTGGAACGAAACTAGTTGCCTCGAGGTCCTAGACTTTGACGACGACGTTGCACTACTTACACACCGAAACCAGAACATCCAGGTGAAGACTTGCACCAGGGTAGACACAGCAAGAAAGATTGGACTTAGAATCAGTCCGGGCAAGACTAAGCACCTGGCACAACAACAGGCAGACGCACCTATCACACTAAATGAAGTGGTCATTGAACAGATGGAACACTTCAATTATCTGGACGTCAAGATAACCAAGAATGGGGGCAGTGACGATGAGATCTAGCAGCGCATTTCAAAAGCCAGCCAAGCTTCTTCAGGACTACGGAACACCTGGCGGCTAAAACAATCAGGATGAGGACTAACATCTTACTTCACAACAGCAATGTGCTATGTAAATTCCTGTGTGGTGCGAAGTCGTGGAAGATGACCAAGATCAGCCACAAAAGCCTTTCAGATCAGATGCCTCCGAAGGATCCTGAACATATTCTGGCCATAAGACCATCTGTAATAATGAACTCCTCCAGAGGTCTGATATCAAACCTATAACATGGGAAGTCAAGTGGCGGCGATGAAGAAACAGGGTGCAAAGTAGATTTAGCTAAAGAGCTGCCACGTTAAACCAAAGGGTAGCAAAATCTGTAGTGGGTCTTTTCTCCAAGAATTTCACAAAATGTCATTCTTGAGCCAATGCTGTAATGGTATACCAACTTGGCACAAGCAACAATGTATATTATAACAAAAGAGTAAAGTTAAAGTTCCATGCAATCTTGCAATACTGAAAGATCTAAATAAAATTATTGTAAGATAATGTGCTAAAGTTGCACTACAATGTAAACTTCACAGCTTCCAAAAAGCAGATGTATTCATTTCTGCCGCTCGTACCTATACGTCTGGCCTAACTTCTTCAGGAAAAACCCAAATTGAAACGAGGGGAAAGTGTGAGAAGTACCTGGCGGTGGAAGGGCCATGGTATTAGTGTCTATGTTAACAGGACGGCAAAGGAGGGAAAACAGTAGATGATACTAACAATTACTTGTGCACAAATACGATTTAAAGACCCCAATAAGGTGTTTTTAAAACCTTCAAGTCTTCTCACTGATTGCTTTTGTTGTACGGAATGATTGTTAGTGGTAAATCTGTGTACAACACTTGTCAACGTGTTGATAAAACAACTAACCAACAAAATGAAGGTGAAAAAACAGAAACATGGTGTCAACACCAAAAATAATGGGCAATTTCGCCACTTGACTGAGTGAAGCTACTCTTCCATTGCGAATGGCCCTCGAACATTTCCACTCTAAATAAAGTGGAGCTTGGAATTTTGACCGAGTAAAATTTTCACAATAATTCAAAACTACTGAAACGTTTGCTTTTTCAATTTCTCCAACAATGAAAATTCCGCCCAACTAAAATAGCATGCCAGGTATTTTTTATATTCTTAAAGACCTCTGAAATAAGCCTTTCGGTTCCAGAGCTATCCTATATACGTCTTCTGCACTTAATGATCACACACTGGTGATCCTGACTTATGCTAGGGAGGACCAGCCGTCAAAATCATGTTAAACAATATCTCTCTTGGTTTTCCCTGGTGTTTCATGCTTCTCCAAATCGATTTTTTTAACACAGATCTTATATTTTTTTAATCTTATCTTTATCAATGTCAGTTCGTGCCTGTTCAAGCGACCGCAGCACATCTACAAGAATTCTGTCAATCTACAAACATTACCATTATAAATGCATCACATGGTTATTTCAATACTTAAAACCCAATGAATTATGTATGTGTTTTTCAAAAAAAACATCTTACTGCTTTACCAACCAAAACTTTACCTGCCATTTTCTACTTAGAAAACATCGCAGTCTCCAAATTCCACCTCTAAAAATTACAGTTGGCGACATCTACAACTTCACTATGACTGCTATGTTTATACAAAGTTCTCATAATGGTTTCTTGCTCAAGTTAATTACAGAGGTAATCCGTTAAAACTGGCAATTTTCTACCACTTCCAAGCGATACCATTTTTTAAGAAATCAAAGGTACAACTCACTCTCTCTGACGGACTGCACATAGACCGGATTATCCCCACTGACTGTAAGACCATATCCATTTTCATCTTTCTGCACAATGACGCATCTCTGGATTAAGCTACCTAAAATGCAAGAAAAGTGTAATTAACGAATGACCAATGAAAAGTAGTAAAATGTACACAGCCACAATAACTATGGATAAATGAGAGAGAATAAATGAACTGAAAGAAATCTGTTGGATCAAAGATCAATTATCTGTTTATATTAATACACATACATACACACGTCACCATCCCATATGAAATAGATAGACAGATAGATAAATAGATAGATAGATAGATAGATAGATAGATAGATAGATAGATAGATAGATAGATAGATAGATGGATGGATGGATAGATGGGTAGATATATAGATATAGATATATAGATATAGATATATAGATATAGATATATAGATATAGAAATATACATATAAACAAACACATGTATATTGTAAATACTCTATACCATAAACTAAAAATACATAAATTTATACATATATGCCTGAGACCTCATGAAAAATCAGTCCCTTGAGATGCAAAAAGCGCCGACACCGATATTAGGAAAAAGATGCTATGTCGACAATTTGACTATTGATTATATTACTGCAACGTTTTACAAAACATACCAACTGGCTTGCATGTTTTTAATGGGCCTCAAGAGGCTCAACGGGCTCTATACAAGTCCTCTTTGCTCCCACTATTAAGGGGGGGTCCATTTTTTACCCTGTTCGGCTAATTGTCAAGCCTGGCTATCGTGTAAAGATAGTCGCCTCAAACATGCGACGAGCAGCATAGGAGAACGGGAACGAGAAATGTGGCGGCGATCCTACATAACACCACCTATTAATCAGATCTGGCGATAGACTTAAACAGATCAATGATCGGGCAGTGTGTAGATTAAGTGCGCTTAATAGCTTTCACATGACATGCCTACGAAAGTTGTCTTAAATTAAAATAGCAAGACAAAATACTCAATAATGAGGTTCAAAGGCGATAAGGGGCAACACACTTCGGAACTATGATGATGATGGAACGATTGAGATGGTTAGGGAATGTCAATAGGATGGATTGTAGGCATATTCCCAGGACGATCATTTTCAGTAAGGCTCGTGGTGTTCTCGGAAACAAGGACGTCCGTCGTTGAGACTTCATAATAATTGAAATAATGACATAAAATCGTTTAATTCTAAAGTTCATAACTGGGAAGTGTGCACAATATAATGTTCATCTTGAAAAAAAATGTGACCAAGGGAGAAAAGTGATATGAATAAGCCTAAAAGAAAAGAACGGAGTGGAGTAGAAAACAAAAGCAACCATTAACAAAGTTGAATGGGAACTATGGTGTATTTCTTTATGCACACTGCAGCAAGCGGTGTCATTCTTGAATTGAACTGTTTAGCAATACCCAGACTCATCCGGATTAAGACGTAATTTAATGCGTAAACCTTGATCTTTAAGATCGAAGGTTGCCTACTACTAATCAGCTGTCAAGAACGCAAATTTCCGAGTTTATTGCAGATATATGTTTAAAACATTAAAAATAGGTTGTCAATATAACAAAATATTTTATAACCAAGTATATTTAATAAATGAGGGAAATTAACGGGATGAGGAACAAAACAAAGAAATGAATTAGCTCTAGAATGTGTACCAAAAAACTGTTACGAGGTACATAAACTTCACACACACACAATACTCCAAATGTAGCCATTCTCCTAAGATTGGTCTTTCGGTTTCCAATGTTACTAGTACTGCCTTCTGACAGCTTTTTTAAAAGAAAAACAGCAAAGCACAGTTTCATTACAAAATATGACGTGTGTGATTTGAATTTCGTATCACGACTGCATGACATACTGATCATGTCTAACAAGTAAAACGACCAAATGTAATTGAAACAAACACAAAAAAAACGAAATAATTCAAAAGCGGCTTCAACATTGAGAGGGCCCACAATCAGCTACTCCTAGACTCAAGTCACTGATTCACACACATATATAAAGACACCTTTAAACAACGCCTTAGATGCAAGCATGCTCGCCCATTTTTCCGGCCACTAATTCAAAGTAAGGAAGACACAACGTTTCCTCTCTACTCTACCTATTCCTTGCTTATTATGTAACAGTTTGCCAATTTCTTTAACAATTCAAAACTCTATATTACTTTTTGATTGTGTCTTTTCAAAACTCTATATTATTTTTTGATTGTGTCTTTTACTCTCCTCCGCTTTTCATCTCATTGTTCTTGAAATGTTTGACTATGGGTATGCTGGATGTTACTGTAGGTCTTAAGTCGCGTGCGTCGCGAGAGCGCAAGCATTTTGTTTTATTCTGGCCCTAATCTCAGGCTCATCCCAAGCGTGCTCCAATGGATAAGCTCTGTAATCAATGACGTAAGTCACATTTTAACAATTAATTAAAGGGAAATCATCTACAGAAGGAAAAGTCGACGACAAAAGGGCTTTATCCGACTGCTGTTTATGGTCAGTCAATACGTACAAACAAAAGCCAAGTGCTTTTTCTTTAGTCATAGTTGCGAGGAAGTGGTTTACCAGCGGTTTGCTATTAAATCTAAAGTAGTGCATTTTCTATACCGAATTGTAAGTTCCCAAAATGTTAACACAACAACCGTTTTAAGCTATGGCTTCAAAAGTTATTCGTCTACGTTTTGTATTTATCATTAATGTAAGTTCAAACTCTAACCAAGTGTCTTGGGGAAACCATTATTATTAACATGCAACACATTCTATTACACTTCTCCATAACAATTAAAAGCTTTTTGTCACAGTAACAAAAACATATATTCCAAATATCTTTTTAATTTACCACAATCTAATTATTTTTGTTAATAATTAATATTTCTTCTCTCTCTCTTGGAAATGTGGTTTTGATATGATGGTTCCAGAAATGACCTCCATCTTGCCTCAAGTCTTCCAGTTCTCTACCAACAACGCTGTATTTTTGAATTTCTCCCTCGAGTTGGGACTACACAGCGACAAGGTGCGATGCCCGGGTGACGAATGGAAGATTGCACACGTGGACCAAAGCAGTTTAAGGAAAGGATAACCCGGACAGAAAATCCTGGTCCTCGAAGTCTGTAGATTAAGCAGAAGGCTAACGACCACCTCCTGTAAAATATAATCAACAAGTTACAGAAACTATGGACATAAGTATTTATCAAGAAAACCTGGGAGGAGCACCGCCAACGGCATCAAACGGCGCTGAGTGAAAGCCCTTGTGAAAACCTCAGTGTCTGCCGAGATCTTTTGCAAATTCCAAAACGATGTTCAAAATTGAATACTGAAATGTAAGACCGGTGTACCGAGGAGATGCAGCAGCACGGGTAGCAAGGGTGATGGAGAGGTAACACCAGGACGTCCTCGGGATAAGCGATAGCAGATGAGCAGGAGCAGGTAGGGTAAAGATTGCGACAGGCCAGACACTAGTGTTGCCATCACGGTTATCCAACAAGTGGGAAAATCACTCACTTCTTCCTTCATCCTTACAGTGCCGAATTCCATGTCCTCCAGCCAGCACCGTTTCTCTCCACCTCCACCATTCTTTGCAAGGTTACCTTTGAGTGGCCTCTCTTCCTTCATGCTTCTGGTGTCCACCCGAGAGCCACATCACAGTCATCCCGTGAGCCCTCATTCAATACATGGCCGATCCAGCTCCATCTCCTTCTTCTCATCTCTTCGCTGATCTTGGCTTTTTTGTCAGGGTGTCGTTCCATCAGACTGCGTTGGTCCACGCGTGCAATCCCCCATCCAACATCGAGGGTCGCACCTCTACACTATGCAGTTTCCACGCGAGATAAAGGCAGCTTCAAGGTAAGTTAAAAATGTATACTGTTTCACAAAGAAAATGAGTACAGCCCACTTCTCAATGACCACTTAGACAATTTAAAGAACAACGTTAATTTCCAGTTAATTGTAATTACATGTAACAAAACTGATTGGTGTGGTGTGATAAACCTGCAAAATGACGATCTTTTAACTTGGCCAGCAAAAAGATAAGCAAAACTACTCGGTACAGAACGACTGGTTTGGAACGGAGCCATTGACTGTTTAGAACCATTATACCCAGTATGNGTGCCGAATTCCATGTCCTCCAGCCAGCACCGTTTCTCTCCACCTCCACCATTCTTTGCAAGGTTACCTTTGAGTGGCCTCTCTTCCTTCATGCTTCTGGTGTCCACCCGAGAGCCAGATCACAGTCATCCCGTGAGCCCTCATTCAATACATGGCCGATCCAGCTCCATCTCCTTCTTCTCATCTCTTCGCTGATCTTGGCTTTTTGTCAGGGTGTCGTTCCATCAGACTGAGTTGGTCCACGTGTGCAATCCCCCATCCAACATCGGGGGTCGCACCTCTACATTATGCAGTTTCCACGCGAGATAAAGGCTGATATACTCCAATGGTAAAAGAAGTGCACACAAACTACAAGAATCTAGGGGCTAATATGCTTATTATCAACTGGACAGATTCCAATTTCGTCTTTGTAACATAAGTGACGAACAAGGAATAAGATTTCACCAGGGCATAAGAACCATGGAGAAGAGATACCAGAGGCGATTGGACATCCACATGATGGCAGATTACTGCTGATATCGTCAACATGAAACAAGTATTTTGCATTCCTGTAAGTCAAGAAATATGATATTTTGGACATCAGTGTGATTAAAGATTTGTTTTACAACTGAAAATAACGAAAAGCAGCTATTTTGCAAAAACTGACCTTTGTTGCTCCAAAAGAACTTCATGATAGGTTAACATGGATGTCATTTTCGGACTTGGCAGGTCAAAATGCTTAAAAAGGAACTATTCCTATCACAGAAACAAAATAGCTATTGATGAATTGTATCTATCTATACGTCAAGAATGGCGTACTTGATTACGTTTGCCCTGTGGACTTAAGAATTATTATAAAAATTCTAAGTGAAAGACTTGACCTCGATTTCCCGTCCATCCATCGACTACTGGGTGACACTACGTTGAAATAAAAGCTTTAAAATGTGCCCAAGGCATGGAAAAGAATAGACAAAAAAATGAAAGAAAGCAACTCAGTTTCTTTTGTTACAACTATGGGAAAGATCAACCGAGGTAAAATAACTCATGAACGAAAATGTTATATTAAAAAGTACGTGACCAAAGCGTACTAAAGTTTACCTGAATGGGTATGTATACATGAGTTAGGATACTAAAAGAATGAAGGTATGAGGAATCGGCTTTGACGCCCAAGTCTCAAAAATTATATTCAACAGTTTTTTTATTTTACGTAAAAAGTAAAATTTCAAAATCTTACTGGAACCCTAAGAAATGTGAACAAATATAGATGCCCCATAGCCTTTACTACCCTTCTCTTTGGACGGAAAATCCATTTGAATAGGGTTCTTTAAAAAAATACTGGGGAACATTCTGACATTTCCCGTTGGAATAACGTCAGGAATCGCAAATCCCAATGGACCACTTTGAAACATCTTGTTCCTGGTCTTGGCCTTTGCGAGCCAAAAGAACTATTTCCTGTTGTAAATCCACTGTTTGTGACTTACTAAAGGGCATGCAATGTCCTTAGTCTGAGGAATTTTTTTCGTGTCCACTCTATTCTCAACAAATAATTTTCCTTCTCTATAACCGATTGCCTTTTAAGGTGAGGAACTCGAACTACCTAACCACACTGCCGTAAGCATGTTTCTATGGCATATTCGCAAGTCCGTATCTAGGAATACTATCTTAAAAATGCAATTCACAATTCCTCACCAAAGGAAATAACATGGAAATGAAAAACGGAGTTCTGGTGCATACATCTGACATATTCAGTGTTTTTCTTGTCGAAAAAAAACTTACGTCAGTCGGTTCAATAAAATTCAGCAACTGTTTTGATAAAAACTGTAACTATATAACTGTAGTAGCTGATACTGCTTTCAAATCAGTAAATTGTCAAGTGTACCTTGTACTATTAAGAATTTATAAACCAATCCTCTTTGATTAAGAAGTCCAACATAAATTTCTGCTGTCTCGCAGATATAGGCAAAATACAGTAAATCCCCCAAATAAATAAATGTGCGTCACAAAGGGCAATAAATTACTCAACCTCGTCGTCAACCTCGGTCGAATAGTTATTGTACTTCCCTTAGAATTACTCTGCTTCTTCGTTCCTTTATTCATTGCAAAGTCATCTATATCAATTGTACAAAAACAAGATTTTGCTGTTAAGACCCTGTCACCTTATACTTCTGTGGTTGTTACGTCCCAATTTTCGATTACAGCCAGTAAATTATGGCCGCCGAAGTAATGGCTGATGTACACTGGATTTAACTTTCAAATGTTTCTTTTGGTGCCGCCAAGTGCTTTCATGAATACTCTTGCCACAATGGATCCGCACATCCGATCAAAATTTCACTATCTTACTCTCTGAAGCAGTTGATGGGTTTTGTTCAAACCATTTTGCTGCTCGTTCAACCTTGAAACTGCTGCACAGTTCCCAGGGTAATCATCTTACGTAAATCATGCTCTCGATGTATTCTCTCTGAGTCAATGTCTCATTTGATTGCCAAAACCCGGCTTTTCCAATCTTTCAACATTCTGAACATCGGTGTTCCATGAGAATAACTTACATAAAATGTCACATAGTTGGCCCTTAGCGCTTGCTCTCGAGCCTGTATTAGTACGGCTTCATTTCACAAGTTAACAAACCCTTTTTATTATTACTACTTTTAAGATATAAGTACAAAACTTGTTAAACTATTGGAATCTATCTCTGAGTCTGGTCAATAACAAACAATTTTCAAGACTTTTGGTTTTTTTCTGCAGGTTATGGCAGTTCTAACCAGTATATATTTCTGTATCTGGCTATCTGTAGGTTGACATATATGTCATAAAGGTGACCTTTCAATACTTTTGGGAATTGTTTTCCAACGCACCAACAATTAAAGGAATTACATTTAAATAATAAAGAATAACATTAAAATTTGTCAATTCAATAAAAATATTTCATCATAAAACTTTCATTCCTTGCATAAACATAATATACGCAAAAAAGTGGATAGATTCTCCTTTTTCTTGGTGGTGGTGGGAGGGGGTTAAAAAATTGTGTACTCTCAGTTGTACTTATCAGCCAGTAGTGCTTTAACTGTTCATCACTTGGCATTAATTATTTACAGTGGCAATGCTCTTCGTAATATATGCACGTTTCTGGTTTAAAAAATTATGGATTTCGCTTGGGTGCGGAGGATTGCATTTTCAAATTCTTCTGCTACTTTAGTTTATTATCACACATGCGTCTGCAACCATAGAGGTAACCAAAACCATAGAAAAAGGTAACTTTCATTTCCCACAATTTTTGTACCTTTATTCCTAATTCTTAACATTTTGGCAGTATTTTTTGTAAATCATGAATGATATAGTCCTTTGTAACTATGCCTGACCTACCTGCTTTTCGGTCCCGGTATGTATATGGTGAAATCCCATAGGATAGTTCCATTTTCAGTACAGATTAAAGATGATGCTCAACTCAAATTTTGTGCTTTTTTATTCATGGTGTTGGCATATTTTCAGTAAATTCTATCACGCCGTTGCTTGTGTTTGCTCGGGGCTAAAGGTAGACAACTCGATTTTAAATGACCTACATTTCGTAGTGAGTATTACAAAACCTGCATTCTCGATCTTTCACTTCAAGTGTCATTCCAGGATGATCCTATGGTAGCATTTGCCTTCATACATCGTGTAGGGTGTTGTTCGGGCCCAGCTTGTTTTAATTGCTTATTTCATATCTTTGTGTACATTCGCTGGTCCACCTGTACCAATATTGGGTCCTTCTGACTCACCTGCTACTGACCTCCACCCATCCGGTATTCCTGGCGCTTTTGAAGTCTGACAAACTATACACCGTGCCTCGGTTAGCCTATTATAATATTCGAAAAGAAATAGGTCTGCCGTATGTATTTGGATCTCTACAGGCAACTGCTTCGTAGTGTTGCTGACTCTTCTTTTACCACTCATGGCTGTCACGGTCACATGCCAAACACCCGAACTATCGGCGCTACATTTTTAACCAAACTATTTGGCAACCATATCTTTTACTTGACTACGCCATTCCTTTTCCCCAGGCTGTAATATGGCTGCAAAATGAAAAATGGTGATGGTTCGAATCCAATGCGCTGCACATATATTCAGCAGCCAAATCCTTTCCTTCGACAAAATTTTCTTTGCAGCTCCATATTTGCTGAGATCAGCAATTCCTACCTTAAAAGTTCTCATTCTGTATTAGGCTTTGCTCTAATAGCGGGTGGGATGAGATATCCAATGAACAGGCGTCAAGACAAAGAACAGATAATGACCATGCCTAGGTTTCGTATCTCATCGCTGGCCCTAGAGTTTCCGAGTAAAATGAACAATTAAGGCGTATTGCGTTGTTGACACAATTCACATACTTAAAAAATGTTCAGCTATGTTCCCGTTATGTTACTAGATATGGATGGAGAAATTCATTTATGAAAATTGGGAAAATATATTTCATAACACTGAAAACTGAACAAAAGGAAGCAAAAACAAATGAAAACAGCTCTGTGTTCTGGCTTTGCTTTAATGCTACGCCGTCGCCCACAAACAATTGTTTTCACCGAAAAACGTATTAAAGGTAATTTGTCACGTCTACTGGATGGAATGCACCACATGTTCGTATACTCAATAGCCAAGGAAGTTTTCTTCACTAACTATTTCCATCGGTATGACATTGATTTGTTTTTAAATAAGTCAGAGCACAGCATGGACTGATATTCCATTACTCCACACCACGAATTTATTACAACGAGAAGCAAAAACTCCACGAGTATGAAGGTGCTATCAAGTATGAAGTGTGTGGAAAAAGTCATACGAAAAACAAGCAACGTTTTCCTATCTTTTAATTTTAGGTTAACAACAATATTGCAAAGCTGCTTTTATGCTACTCTAAAAATTAACTAGCGCAGGTAATTTCAAAAGTACCCAAGTCCACACCACATAAAAAACTCTGCACAACGCACTTTTCTGTGGCCGACTGCTTTAATATTTACTTCATATCACTAATCCATTCAATAACCACACCATGGAAAGTCTTCTGACAACTCCACCACTTTCCTACTTCCTGTTGGTACTGGAGGATTTTACCGTTGACTGAATTTGTGGCCCTTAAACATCTTGAAAGGATTCAATAAAGCTGATTAACAGAAGCTACTGTTCTCTTCCTAATAAAATGTGTCTTGTGAAACAAAAAGAGCATAGACAGTAGCGCATTAATCTAACTCCAACAGGAAGAGAAATCGTGTCTGCATTGGTCGTACGCCCAGTAAGTGAAAAAGAATTACGACTTTTGTTGTACGTTTAGTTCAAACTGATTCTATATATTTCGTAATGCTGTTAATTACTATGAGGATAAAAGTAATAGTAATACTAATATTCTACTCTGCTGGGTATGGAGGGTTCAAAAAATTATGATCACCATAAAAAGCCATTTTATTCAAATTATGATCTGATGTTAGACATGTTTTTGTTCTGTTTGGGGGGGTTGGGGGGGTTGGAGGGTCTTGTGTTATCATAATCAATGTGGAAACTTTAAACTGCATTCTGTATGCTTCAACATTACCTGAAATGTAAATCAGTAACAATGAGTTTAAGTAGCGAAAACGTAAAAAAACCCCTACGCATTGACGGTTATCTTTTGGCCTGGGCACTGTATGACCGTGGTGAAACAAGCTTCCTGCAAAGCTTGAAGCCCTTCTAAACAATGGAGTGTCAGCTAAGCATTTTTGGCACTGACTATATCCGAAGCCGAGAACTTGTGCCAATTTCGCAAAATATTTAGTGCTGGACGCCAGCTGTATTTAAAGCCTGTGGCTGCTTTAAACTGTACACAGATGGTATGATTAAGGTTTGGTTCAAGATTCTAAAATCCCCCTTAAAACAGAAAGCTAGATACGGTGATTAAGTGGTCTCAAGCAAAACCATAAAATGATCTAAATCGGTCTCCGATAAAAAGATTTCTTTACTTAATACGTGTTTTGTTGTCAGTAATTGCATCAAAGTACGGTTCAAGTTCAAGATCCCAAAAACTTTACACACGGAACTATATTATTGTGCTGACTGAAAACTATTGTTATTAACTAAAGGTTGACCAAAATGAACTTGAGTCAATGACTTCCCTCATCTAATCCGCCAGGAATACCTCTGTATTAGTAATCTATTTTTTCTGACAATCCCAACAAGTGGAAGTAAGCTGGTGAAAACTACAGTCACTGAAATCACTGTTGTGCACAGTAAGGGTTGACATAATTGGAGCGCAACAAAAGTGTGAAAACATTTTTGGTGAATGCCTAAACTGGGTATATTTTTATAAAATTCGGAATCCCTGTGGGAGCGATAGCCCCACCACAACAGCTTTTACCGCCAAGTGTAAGGGAAATTAGAATACTCAGTAATAGGTTTATGAATAAAATATACAACATATGCATAAATTGCGAAAGAATATGTACCTCTAGGAGCTTGTCTGAACAAAAAACTACAAGACGTGATACCAATTTCATCTAACACGACAGAAGATAGTTTTGATCTATATTGTGGTTCTTTTCTGTCAGTTACAACAGGTATTCAAAGTCTGTTGGGTTTTTTTTGTTTTGTCTGTTTGTTGGGGGCTTTTTTTGGGGGGGCGGTGTTTGCTTTTTTTACTTAATGGTACCAATAGCTGTAAAAAAATTTTAAGTAGGTCAAATCTACACCTTTCATTCTCACTTATATGAAGATGAAGGAATGTGTCATGAGATATGGGCAATTTTGCAAGTTGGGTCATATGATGATGACAGTAAGTGGTCCAGTGCAAATATTCTTTCCTATTTACAAACCATGAAGAAATATTCCTCCTCATTATTTTCGTCACTTGGCTTTGCGCATTTCTCTTTTCGTTGTGGATTGTGCGGGATAGATCCGTAATATCGGGCAGAAAGAAAAGAAAAGAAAAACTAAGCAGCATTCTCCCAAGAGTTCAGTAAGATATTCGAACTGAAACCGCGACCTGCACTGAATGTTCATGATCTTCCCCCCTGCTGCCGTAAAAATTCCTTTAAAAGAACTTAAGTTCGGAACATCTTAAACTGGCCGTTATACAAACCTGACTCAAAATAACCCAAGCGTCGTATGTAAGTAATATCCAGAAAAAATAAGGTGTATTGTATGTAATAAAGTATAACTAATTCATACACACATTTTAAAAAGACCTTTAAAATTTGTGTGAAATAAACATGTCAATGTACCGCAATCATAAAAAGGTCTTGCTTTAAGAGTTAGTACTGTCGTACAAAAACAAATCCAGCGTTGTATTCATTCCTCAAATGCTTAATGCTTTGGAAAATGCCACTTGTTGATATTAAGGTAGAGCGTCACCCAATTTTTCATTGTGCCACTACCAAACGACTCTTCCAAATGCATCAGCAAAATATAAGGATATCAAAACAAAAAAAGGTTACGGAATTAAATAGAATGACCCAGTTATGGGCATCGATTTCAAATTCATTTTGGTTATTGTTTTTAGGTCTAGGGAGCTATCTTTTTCATTGAGTTTTTTATCCTTTTATTATGATTTTCATTATTCCATACCAACATACCTTCTCATAATAAATCCCTCTACTACCCGCAGTCAAATGATGCTTGGTTAAAAGTGGGCAAGTTGACTGAATAAATAATTTGCCCGGATTTCATACTCAGCTCAAGCAAATGTCATTCACTGATGGTGCACTTTAAAGTTCGAATCAGTTCCGCACTTTTAACAACATAATGAAATCAAAATTAAAACTTATATAGCTTTGGCAATCCAGATAACTGGCAACCCATATAATGGCGTAAGTCAAATTGGCCTCAAAGAGTACTTCATGAATGTAAACCCCTATAAATTAGCAAAGGTAATAACGAATTAGCGATGAAATGTAAAACACAAACTTCGATATGTGAATGAGATAACATGTACTATGTGCAATCTGATGCGCTGATGTCCAATCTGCAAGTTGTGTCGCTTTACCACATAGTTTTTTTAAGCACAAAATTAGCACAAAATGTAGTCCATTTACCAAAATATATAAAGAATCATAATTCTTAACAGAGAGAATTATAGTCTTTCTAAATAATCAATTATTGGTTGAATCGAAAGCAACGTATGTGTGGGGTTGCATTCGATAAAGTTTCAAGTTCGTACAAAATGAGACGGAAAAAGCTATAAGGAATCACAAGAGACAGGTAGCCCACCGATCAAAAGTGTTACCGTGCATTCACCACATGGTTTCATGGTTGATGCTCCCCTTAACGATTTCAACGATCCTTTTGTAACAAACCAAAGTTGAGATTTCATAGAAATGAAACACGATGACGGGAAGCAGAGTATACTGCATTCACCAATACAGTAGACTCTCGGTATAACGAACCCCCGGTATAACGAACATCTCGATATTACGAACTGATCCCTCTGGCCCTTGGCCCTTGCCTTATCAAACCCTTATAAATCCTTTCAAAATAACGAACCTCAGATGTAACGAACTCTCGATTTACCGAACCTAAAATATTTGCCCTGCAAGCTAAAATCCTTCGATATAACGATCTCAAGGCACTAAAATGGAATGAAGTCACTGCAATGTCCTCCAATTGAACAATTTTAAAATCATTCGAACGTCGAATGTACGTCAAGTTCGAGTTTTTAAAAAGTAAACGCTGTTTTATGTCAACCTAATCAGTTCTACACCTTAGTAGTCAACATGAATGGATTACGAACAGAGCAAAAATAACACAGGCTTATGAAACTGGCCAGGTCAATTCGAAAAGAAAAAAATTGTTTTTTTAACATATTTACAAATTTGTTTCCTCCTTCTAAATTTAAAACGCAGGGCACTTTTAAACCCTCGCCATCTCCAAGATTGGATCTTTTACCATATATTTTGGCTGTACAGCCTGCTGCAGCGTGACTTCGTAAAAAGTAAAATATTGTCTTCGCAAAACGCCCTGATTTGCCCTTTTTTAAATGTCCAACTATTTTTCCATCCTTAGTTTTTAAGCAAACTACATTATCAGGTTCACAATGAACTTCCAATTCTTCCCCCATCTCTGGAGACCATACATCTTTGCAAACATGATGCCCTTTGATTTCAGTTTTATGAAGCATTTGTGATATTACGATAATAGGTAAATCATCTTGGGATATAATCTTTTCGATAGCATTTTTATCAGCCATGTTTTTAGATAAAATGACACACTTATCTCCAACAAACAGCCTCTTGAAAAATGATTCGTGAGGATGTTGCATTGCGTGATATCAACAAAGGCTATACAGTCGACGCTCTAATTTGATTCGAATCTAATAATTCGAATGTTTTTAGTGTAAATAGGGTTTTGACAAGTTCGAATTTTCGAAATTCTAGCTTTTTCCAAAAATTAAAGGATTTTCATTAATTTTGGCAAAATACCACTTTTCTTTAATTTTTCGATATGACGAACTCTCGATGTAACGAACTTTTTTCCATTCCCCTTCAAGGTTCGTTATATCGATAGTCTACTGTAGTTTTCTGAAAAACATGAATCAAAAGTTGGACTATTTGACTAAAACGATATTACTCAAAGAGAGATGGACAACTGAGCAATGTAGTGTTGCTACAAAGGGTATGCTTCAAGAAGTTCTACCAGAGTATTAAGGTTATGCATGCATGTCGATCATTTGAAGTGATTGTAAAAACTTTTAAAATTCTGCTGCGGGTTAAGGGTAGGCATTAGTTTCCTAGTTTGCTCAGTATGTTTGCCGTCGAAACAAATATTCGACAAACCAACTGTATTAAAATTTGACAGAACTGCTAGTGATAGTGCTTCGCGTGATAATGCAAATTTCAGAAAAAGGTTAAAAATCCTAAAAGTCCTTTGATTTCTCATCTAAGGTCCCCAAGTTACAACCAACCATTAGTTAGAACCACTTCTAATAACAGAGAGATCAAAAGAAAGATTGAAAGAGGCGATTCTGAGAAACATTAATTACAGCAGTGGGTGAGTGGTTAAATCAACTGATTGCCATGCAAGAGGTTCTCGGTTCAAATCCCGGACATGCCATTGGAGGTACTGTACCCAATTTGTTTCTCCGCTGTAAATGGCATACTACTGAGTTTGTACAGATTCTCGAAGAAATAATTGGGAAAGGAAAAAAATCAATAAGTTCAAAAGATTAAAAGTACAAAAAAACAAATTTTTAAATAAGAAAGTAACCCTCTAGACTAGAGTTGCTTTCAGCCTTGCTTAGGGGGTACATCCAAAAAGTACGTAATACCTCGGGGGTGTAAGGTATGGATACGTCTGTTACCAACTGTTACGAAAATCCAGGAGGGGTGCAAGTGTCATAGTTATTTTGTTAGCTAAAAATTCTTTTAATTTACCATTTCCTCTCTTTCGCATAAGAAGGCACCCTCCTTCATGAATAACTGTAGATTTTGCCACATTTAATGAAACCGAGATTTTTGCGTCATGTTTTGATTGTTTCAGAAATACACGATACATTACACTGGCTTCCCAGACAATAAATCTTCAGTCTAGTCGTCAGAAATATGTTCCCGGGGGTACTGCGGCTTAGATTTTATGTGGTTGCTCTGAAAAATTGGCAAAACCGTAAATTTTCTGCCACTTCTCGAACGTGTTCTAAAACGCAACTTCATGCTTGTTTCAACAAAAACTAATGGTATAAAAGACCCCATTAAAAACTGTGCAAGCTAAGATTTTCTCTTCCCAGTCCGGAGATATCCACCACTGGAATTTCCTCATAAAGGAGAATCACGCCATCGTGACTTTGTATTTACTTTAAACTAATTGTGTGATATTAAATTTAAATTTTAACTGTTAACTACGTAAAACCCTTTCGCAGTCATATCTTGTTTTGACTCAGAGAGGGCAAGTGTTGTTTAAAGGATGTTCAAAGAAGGAGTTTGTTCACCATGAGTTAAAATTAGCTTGTGTTGTTGTTTTGTTATGTTTTCTTGAGTTTATTAAAATGGCTGAGAGTACAAGGTTGAAACTGTTTCAAAATATAATTAAAGCCCGTACTGACGACCGCACAGAGAAAAACGGTAAAGATGTGTAGCTGACAGTATCACCCGAATGGATAAAAACAAATTAAAGGTTTCGGATTTGGAAATTGATGTCGAGAAGAAAATTTCAGAACTTAGAAGGCTCGGTGCAAAGAAGATAGTATAGGGTATGGCAATGTGGACCAAATTTGGTGGTGGAAAAGCGAATAAGGAAAATTCGAGTTATGGTAGTAATTTTACGTAAGCTTGTTTTGGTGAAAATTGTGTACTCGCAGGCACAAAAACTTTTCGCAAGTATGACCTGTTCGTTAAACAGATCAATGAATACTATCAGGGATCTGGCACAGCTCAATTTTAATACTTTTTTACTATATAGTAAACTTTTACTAGTAGTAAGTATGGGCACTTTAAACAGTAATATTGATACACAAATGAAGTGATATAACATCAAGACTGTTTATTTCTTCTTTTTTTTAAGTTTATTTTATCGTACATTCGATATACGAAAATAGCCTAACAGCTGTCTGAATCAATTGTCTGCATTGCAATGTTTATTTTTACTTACTGCTTGCAGGTCTTCAGATTCGTCGATGTTTCTGTTCCTGTGGTTGTGAAAAGCTCTGGTGAAATGGTTTAAACTAAGCCGTTCAAACGTTCCGTATTTTGATTACGCACCTTACCATCCCATTTAATTGAAGTGAGGCTTTTCCCAATTTTTATTTTCTCAAGTAAAAATTTAATGGTCATGCAGAGTCCACGTGTGACACTTGGGCATGTGATAAAAGTACTGGATCAGGTGGTGATCAAAACAAATATCTTTTGTGTGGTAGATTTTGGTAATTGCGGCAGGTTTTGAACACTCCGTCTAGCATACAATCTTCATGTTACGACTAAAAAAATTCATTAAATAGAAGATTATTGTGTGGAAATTGAAAGAAATACCTACAAAATGGCAGTTCCATGTTGAGCAACCTCTATGCTTAAAATAAAGCCAAAAACCGGGCAAAGACCAGTTGAAGGTAACTGCACGAATTCCGTTGCATTTGATATCCTGGTTTAAGGCAGCAAAACAAACGGTTTGCTTGCCGGCCCTGTAAAGAATGTACGCAGGATTTAAGAGACAGAAATTAATAAATCCTAGCTTGTACGTACCCTCCTGTTCCTTTGGTAGCCTCCTTACACTCATATCTTCTTAGTTTCGGTACAATAAACCACACAGTATCTGTGAAGTAAAGAGCAAAGGAAATGTACGATAAATACAATAAAATGCAAAAAAATATACCATTCACAATGCTGCAAATTTACTTATGTCACACTTTTTAATTCAATATCTTAATGATGATTGCTTTCCAACAACAACCAACAACCAACAACCACTAACACAATTCAAATTCATCCGTAATTCTATGCATTCATAAAAAAAACATTGCTCTGTTAGTTCCTTAAAACCACCCAAGAGATCTTGTCTAGTTATCACATTTACTACTTGCTATTAAGCGTATTGGTAATAATAAACAATCTTGCAAAGCCTGGCCCACCGTCATACAATTCCATACCTTTTATTACGCTATCTACAGTTTATAGAAGAAACAATCTCTAACCAGATTCCATCCCCTTGACCGTATTGGTAACATAAAAACTACCTTGCGAAGCCTACCTTACCATCATTTATGTTAACGAAAAAGTAAAGCCTGTGAACATCTGGATTTAGAAACAGAGCTTGTCCATACGTGAGATTCTGAGGACATGATAGTACTGTTTCTAGTTAGTTACAGGCACACTAAGAACTACAAGTGCTGATATCTTAAATATAGCGAAATTACTAGAAGCAGTTTTCAATTTCGAACTATGCAGAGGCTTTCAAAGAGCTTGCATTGGACTTAATTGGTTTGCTCAGTAAGAATATTATGAAAGGTGCTGGATAACCAACGCAGCAGAAGACAACAAAAGCTTCCATATTCACAAACCTGCCACAATGACTATGCTGCCAAAAAAACTGAAATAAAATTTCAAATAGTCATACACTTTGGCATACTTGGGTCTTTCATTGATGGCACAACTAGTAAATAGGCAGAAAGCACGCAACAGGCCATGGCCAGCAAAACATTTGAATCGCGAAATGAGGGGCCACAACAAGTAAAGATGGACAGAAAGCACGCAATCCGCTAAGGGCTGTAAGACATACAAATGACTTTCTCTTTGCGCCCTTATGGCTAAGTTCAAGTGCAGGACTGTTGGATGGGTCTTGAGTTTTCGGTCGTTCCCTGCAAGATACGAGGCCTTGGCTTGCTGGGGCACCGATTCTCAACCAACTACGAGGAAATATACTAATATACTAATTTACTAATCTAATAATTAAAAGTTACATGCACAATTCATAAAACAAACCAATGAGGGGGAGGGGAAGGGTTAGGTGGCCAATACGACAACAGCTCCAACTGCTTATACGATGGAAGAGGCAATTTCAAATGTCTGAAAGACGAATGCCTAACACTCGATTTTAGAAACATCCAATCTGGGAATGTAGCCAGATAGCACGGAGAAATTGCAAGGGTCATCACAGTTAGCTTGAAAAAAACAATTTTCTGGGCGATTTTAAAGCTGCAAAGTTTTCCGAAGGGGGGGGCAATCGCAGGAACCCATGGTATTACTGAAGACTAACATTTTGGAGGTTGAAGCAATGCACCTCCACTATGAACTTCCAGATACCAATAATAATAATAATTATAATAATAAATATAATAATAATAATTAGGAAGAAAAAAAAGAGGAAAGGAGAACCTATAATAATAATAATTAGGAAGAAAAAAAAGAGGAAAGGAGAACCTACAATCATCACAGAATATATCTTTAGAGGAATACAGCTTCTTGAATATTTTTTCAGTTACTGGGAATGCGTGAAAACATTTAGCATTGGGCTTTTTTAATGTTGGGTTATAAACAAAACTTACTACCGGAAACAAAAGGATTTTTTATTCAGTCCACTTTAAAGTTATCCAGCTTCACAACAAATTAATAAAAATTCCATACCAGTTTAGAGATACAAACGCAAATAAATGCTCTAGATTTTAGGCTCTTTTAGTGAAATGTCGACTGTTTCTACCGTTAGCGTTTCAGATGCTTTTCAGGAATTNTATAATAATAATAATTAGGAAGAAAAAAAAGAGGAAAGGAGAACCTATAATAATAATAATTAGGAAGAAAAAAAAGAGGAAAAAGGAGAACCTACAATCATCACAGAATATATCTTTAGAGGAATACAGCTTCTTGAATATTTTTTCAGTTACTGGGAATGCGTGAAAACATTTACCATGGGCTTTTTTATTGTTGGGTTATAAACAAAACTTACTACCGGAAACAAAAGGATTTTTTATTCAGTCCACTTTAAAGTTATCCAGCTTCACAACAAATTAATAAAAATTCCATACCAGTTTAGAGATATAGACGCAAATAAATGCTCTAGATTTTAGGCTCTTTTAGTGAAATGTCGACTGTTTCTACCGTTAGCGTTTCAGATGCTTTTCAGGAATTCGATTCCTTTCTCACAACCTAAAACCCTCTAAATTCCTAGAAAAATATGTTGTTAAATAGAAAAAACTCTGGCGCCCAAAAACTTTAAAATCATTTTTTTGTTTATCAATAAAGTACATCGAAACTTCATAAAAATATTACAAAGTGTACAACCATAGGTACTTCACATCCCTCTTATAGTCCATAGCGAAATCAGTTCTTTTCAAAAGAGCATTAGCAGAATTTTACAGAAGACCAGTAGATTTTCATGCTTAAAAGCTGCGTTTACAAACCCATTGTAAAGTAATTATAAACACCTTTATGTGTGAGGGGCAAGCACCCAGCTTAAACTTGTTTATTTGTGTTTTATGGAAAGTAAGTTCACAAAGGTCACAAAGTTAACTGAGATAAAAATCAAACGGATTAAAGAAAAGTTGAGTAAGACAGAAAACAAAAATAAACACACACAAAAAGGGAAACACATCACCGGGAAACAACATACTTATTTATAAAACTATACGAAAAGTCCTCGTAAGAATGTGATCTGCAAAAAGTAAGTGTGATGTAAAAATCCAATCTAATGCTGTTTGTCTACTTTTCTTTATAAGGCTTTCACGGGTCAAATGTAACACAAAATTACCTGAGAAATCAGTCACGAATTAATCCACGTTACTCATTTAACTGCTAATATTTCCCAATGTGGTTTGGAAAATAACAATATTTGCACAGGAGCTGGGAGGGGGCTATACAATGCCCCATACACAAACCCTTCAACCAACTTTTTCGTGGTATTACATTGTTTAACCGTCTCCAAAATTCAGTCAACAATATTTGTAAACTACATAATCAAAAAATCATATCTCAAGATTCTAATCCCAGCCTTCAGGAAACAATAGATTTTAAATCTTCTAAGATTCTGAGTTTGTAAAGGTATCTTTCCTTACTGCTTACAGTAAACACATTCTTAATAACAAAAGGATTAGGAAAAATAACGGATGCAGCTTTTATGGCTAACCCAACAACAGCACGAGATCCCCTGTTTGTTCAAGAAAGCCACCAACACATGTGAATTAATATTCGCAAAAACATCTTGCCAAGATCTTCTTTTTTTTATCAGTCCGAAAACAAGGGTGTCTTTTACGTCAAAGGATGACTTCGTTGCAGTTTGCAGTAATAAAATCATCACAACAACTGGGTCTACAGGAGTAACTTGACAGCTGTAATGACCCTGATCATGACATGGCAACAAATATACTGGATTAGGCACCTTTTCCAAAAATACTAAAGTAACAATTTAGTTCTTTCCCAACTCTTTTTCCCATTTTGCCATTTTGTTTTTTCCTAAGCGTTTAACAGGCAACCAGTAAAAAAACTATGGGATTCCATGGTTTTTAAACATTTTTGACACCTGGGTAAAAACAATGAAACTGACCAATGAAATTCATGTTTATGTGCGACAGTCGTCAAGCATGACCGACTATTGACAGCTAGGTCCATCACTGACAAAATATTATCATGAAGGGCAAAAGTTATACAACCGAAATCAAAATTATCCATTGCTGGTTACAATACAAGTGAGCGAACTGCTGTGATCCAAAACCTAAAGTACAAAAACTGATAAAGCTCTTAATAATACAGTATATTTCGGATAATCGCAATTCGGATAAACGCAATTTTCGGTTAATTGCAATCTTCCCTGTGAAACGGATTTTTCACTATATATTTCAACCTGATAATCGCAATTTTTTGCAAGTGTGATTTGGGAAATTTCGGTTAATCGCAATGTCCTGCTGGCGAACNTGACAGCTAGGTCCATCACTGACAAAATATTATCATGAAGGGCAAAAGTTATACAACCGAAATCAAAATTATCCATTGCTGGTTACAATACAAGTGAGCGAACTGCTGTGATCCAAAACCTAAAGTACAAAAACTGATAAAGCTCTTAATAATACAGTATATTTCGGATAATCGCAATTCGGATAAACGCAATTTTCGGTTAATTGCAATCTTCCCTGTGAAACGGATTTTTCACTATATATTTTAACCTGATAATCGCAATTTTTTGCAAGTGTGATTTGGGAAATTTCGGTTAATCGCAATGTCCTGCTGGCGAACTCGGGTCAAAATTTCAGGTAAATGTTGTGCAAAAGCCACAAATCCTTTGGAATTTCAAAGTCCTGAGCGCTAATGTCTTCCTAGGCGGAGGACATTGTTCACCAGAACCTAGCAAAGTCCAGAGAGCAAACTGTGCTCACATCCTTTTTCAAGTCAAATTAAACTATAATACATGTAGTTCATTAAAAAAAGACAAAAAAAAACTAAAAACGATAAAAGGACAAAAAACAAATGCTTTTTAATGAGGCCATAGTGCAATTAGTATTATGACGGTCCCCAGCCCGTTGAAAATCAGAGGGAAGAGCATTTTCGGTTAAATGCAATTTCGGTTAATTGCAATTTTTCCCATGCAACCGAGGCATTGCGATTATCCGAAATATACTCTAGTAGGCTAAGTGGAAATTTTCCCTATCCCCTACAAGCAACCATTACTGGGGAAACAAAAACAGGATATGCAAAGCATTTGCTTCGATAGATAATAAAAAGCACTGAAGAGTCCATTACACTTCCATAACTGCAAATACCTCTGTAATGTAGCTTCCAATATTCAAAGGTTCCACTAAATATTTAACAATTCATTCAAGAAACCTCAAGACTAAAGATGTATTATTCTTCATCTATTTCTTTTGCATCTTAGCCATTATGAGTCATTTAACAAACAACTTACATAAATCCTGCAACTTTAGTGCTGGATTACATTATAGTACAGCATGAGACAAAACTTTAAACTTGTAAAAAAATGTAAAAAATAACTACAAAAATGGCTAATGTTAATGTTATAATCACACATAGATTTTAGTTAAGCATAGTAAATTACTTTGGGGACATTTGGCAGTATGTTTTTCTCATAACTTAACTGAAAAGCCGCAATAAAAGCATATGTGATAAACAGCTTTGCAACACCTGAGTAAGTTTCTGACCTCAAATTAGCAAAACAAAAGTTCACCTCCTTACAAAGAATGTACATATCACTCCAAAATAGCAAATGGAATGGAGTGTTTAACAAAACTTTCAAAATAATTGTTTGCTTAATTTTTTCCCAGTTACATTTTGGCATGGAAGGTGTCACATTGAAAGGTCCTCTTGAATTTGTGATGAAATCATTAGTTGAGAATGGCGTAAATGTTTTTACTTGGGGAACTGGATTGAACGCAAACTAAAAAAATAAAACTATTTAATTATTGGCACTTAAGTGTTACAAAAATGAAAGGAGGATAACTATGCCAAGTGATTTCTACATTCAGGCCTCTAAGTTAAAACTAACTAGGGGTTTCCTGGCGCGTTTTATTACCATCAAGTACCATTATTTGGGCAAAAAATGTTTTCCGGCTTGAACATGGTCACAAAACAATGTACTGAAACGTCCTGCAGGAGATGCGGTTAAACCCAATAAATCAATTAGCATATTTCTCTTTCAAGTAGTGTTCATAATTGTAGCTCTCCTGGGAGGGACAAACTAGATAAATATGACATCATAATTTAGGCATTATTTGTGTAGCTAGATTAAATCACTAATAGGATGCATAATTTAACAACTTTATGCAGCGGCAGTTCTCTGCAATGTGATAAACCCCTTTTTACTTACATATTGGAAAGAGGGTTTACAAAGCTTTTAAAATGCTAAATGCTTATAGCTGTTATGGCCATAAACACTAGTTCGTTAACATTGAGGTTCACACAATTTTCACATTTCTACGGCTCCAAATATTCTTTATGTTACTTTTCCCTCGCCTTTCACATTTGATGGGATCAGCTCATTTTACTTTGAAAGGGAGACCATCGTTCTCTGAGGGGCTCAGCCCTATATGCGTGATCGACAAGCTTGATTAGAATGAGATGTACCCCGATAGAGGCCTGTGGAGTGGATTCATGGACAGATGGATGGCTTGGGATGGATTTGGCGGGTTACTTGGGAAGAATTGGGTTGGATTACTTTGGAAGAATTGGGTTTGGTTACTTGGGAAGAATTGGGTTTAGTTACCTGGAAACGTTTGGGTTGGTTAGTTGAGAAGGATTGGGTTGGGTTCTTTATAATTCATCATCTATGCTTTTAGTCCTCGATAAGCATCAGCACATATCACATACCCTTCATGTTGAAACGAATTTTGTAAAAATTGGACGAATATAAAATAAATAAATATATATATATATATTATATTGTACATTATATATCTATTTATCTTTATTATATTATATATCTATCTATATTATATTATATTGATACATATAATGTAAGAATGTGTCTTTAAAGGCAGCGTGTAAGAATAAGTATATGCTGTTTTCGCCTTCCTATTGAAATGCTTGATTTTTCTTACAACCAAGGAATCACTGACGTAAATTTCTGTAACGTCTATTCATTATCCCGGCCAGGTGTACTTTCTTTTCAACGCATAACAATGTGTTCCAGTCACCAACTAATATATGTTAGCATCCCATTTGCGTGTTCGGCTGATTATTCACTTCAGACAACGGAAATGATACAAAAATAGCTCCGTCTGGTTTTACAAACTATGGGTTAAAAGAGTAGCTTGAATAAAACATTTCAAAAACAGTGTAAGGTTCACTTGGCCGGACTGCCTTCCATCGATCGTGTCGTTGNTCATGTTGAAACGAATTTTGTAAAAATTGGACGAATATAAAATAAATAAATATATATATATATTATATTGTACATTATATATCTATTTATCTTTATTATATTATATATCTATCTATATTATATTATATTGATACATATAATGTAAGAATGTGTCTTTAAAGGCAGCGTGTAAGAATAAGTATATGCTGTTTTCGCCTTCCTATTGAAATGCTTGATTTTTCTTACAACCAAGGAATCACTGACGTAAATTTCTGTAACGTCTATTCGTTATCCCGGCCAGGTGTACTTTCTTTTCAACGCATAACAATGTGTTCCAGTCACCAACTAATATATGTTAGCATCCCATTTGCGTGTTCGGCTGATTATTCACTTCAGACAACGGAAATGATACAAAAATAGCTCCGTCTGGTTTTACAAACTATGGGTTAAAAGAGTAGCCTGAATAAAACATTTCAAAAACAGTGTAAGGTTCACTTGGCCGGACTGCCTTCCATCGATCGTGTCGTTGATAACCGTGTCGTTGATAACCGCGTCGCTGATACCCGCGTTGTTGATTCAACTTCTTGCAAACATCATGTCTTGACCGCTATTCTTCGTCTTCTTATCGCCCCCTCATACTTTACATTTTTTTATTTCACCACCTCCTCATGAAATGTAAACAATGCCTGGGCTGGATTCGTGTACCCTGGAGGGAAACTAACTGTCTTTGGTATGAAAATCCAGGCTTTCTGTGATTACTTCCGCAAAACTTCCAGACTTCTCCTACACTAAATGAAAAAACTCCAAAAAGTTCTTCATTTCCCACTTTTTAGTGTCTAACTTTTGAAACGAATCAAGAGAACAAAAGACGGAATAAGCAACTTCGCTTTGGTCTTCACGCGAGCCAAGTATTCCAAAATAATCCTCGCGTTTAATTTACCATAACCGTTCTTTTACATTTAAAATACAGACCAACATGCTAGGACCACACGTCATGCCGTTGTCATTCATATGTTTATAAAATCAATTACCGACATGAATAACGATCATCTAGCCGTATTATTGAAAAAATTGTTTCTGAAACACACACACAAAAAATGTCTTTCATTCACCTTCAGGGAGGGTTTACTGTGTTAAATCCAAACCGTTTCCACCCATCGTTGATACACAAAAACCGTATTTGAGACTAAGTAGGAGTTTTACAGCACGTAAGCTGTATCTCATCATATTTATAACCTGCATGATAGTCAAACCTTACATGATCATACAAATGATCTCAAAGATATGCAACAATATTTGCGAGCTACAACATATGGAAACTTCAAATGATAACACTTGTGACCTGAAAGGAGTGAAAACTAAGCTAATAATGTACAAAATAAAGGTGATAATATTGATTAGCTATAAAATGTTTAAACTTTGCCATAATATATAAACTAAAAAACTGCAAACTCTATATTACAAGGCAAATACAATAATGTCTACTCAAGCTTTATATGATATCTTGAAAGGAAATGTGGCAAGTAAATCCTATGTAATAAATATGCAATGACCTATAACAAACACAACTATAAGACATGCAATCGTAAATGATAATACCTATGTCCTGTAACATCCAAATTTTATGTGCCAATGGTCAGTACTTGTAAGGCCTGAAAATGATAAATGATAACATACTATCTACAAAATGTATAAGTTGTGACAAAATGTATGACTTACTGTTGATATACAAAATGAAAAACGTATTTGATAAAATTCATGGCAATAAGATATGTAAATACGTGATAGTATTAATGACCTAGCTATAGGATAAACAAATATTACCTGGCACAAGCAGTAAGATAAACAAAACGTGTCAAACTATTTATGAACTTTAAGATACTTAAACAGCACAAATAATACTTCTGTGCGATAAAATAAAAATTTCATGTGAACTTGTGATCATGAAGGTATGCATATCGTATGATAATTATGACCTACCGACAAGATGTGCAGTATTATGTAATACCTTTAATCCATAAGATATAAAAACCTCGTTTCAAATACCTAAAAACTGTAGCCCATACAAATAAATCCCGGATAGCTGGGATGCACTGTGTTTATTTAAACGGTAATACTTATCCCTCCGTTCATTATGCTGCAGTAATCTAACGAGTATCTTGCATAATCTAACGACCGCCATTTTATCAAAGTTGACAAAACTTTCAGGTAAAGTACACCAGTTTCGTATGACGTTATCAAGCTGATGTACTTTGGGTGCGTATGGCACTTTATCTTCTCAGTGTAATCATTTCAGCAAATAAATAAACATCGCATATCCCTGTTAAAAACCCGTTCCTGTAATGAAAATAACAGCCGCTCTATAAACGTGGCGGTAAATATAGTGTAGTCCTTACAACAATTACGTGAAGTAAAAAACAAAATGAAAATAGTTATAAACATTACAAAAACGTCAAGAGGATAGTAAGAAATTGAATTTTAATAGTACTTTAAAGCTGCATTAAAGAAATAGGCTGGGGGAATTAAAATGGATCAAAGCCTAAAACGAGAACAAAAGCACATTGGGGTGCTTTCAACCACAATGACCAAGCGCACAGCGAGAAAATGAGATACATTCGGTCTCAAGAAAGCTAATCATACAAACGGAAAAGTACAAAATCCGCAACTACCCATAAAGCAACAATGACGACTATATCTGACTGAAGTATGGTTGGTAGAAAGAAAACGAATTATATTGTGTACACATTAACTGAACAAGATCAGGTCATTACGAACTGACTCGAATGCTTTTCCAACAATCTTAAAACTTCTTGATTTAATAGACTATGTGGAAGCTATTGATGTAGTCTACTTATCATGTCATGGATTAACACATCAAAAGTCTTCACTCAAACATCGTGTTCACCATGTAAAAAATGAAGAAAGACAATTGCCCCTCCTTGTACTAGTGACGAGACAAGCAGACTGCATAATTTCTATTACTGCCTAATGAAAACTAACTCACACAGACCAGTACCTTAAAAACGCATCACACCTTCCAGTTTCAGCTAGTCATTGTGTTATCACCACTCAGTTGGAAGGGCAAGAATCATCATTTGAAACCAATACAACCTCAGAAAGGACGAAAAACCCCTTTAAAAGGTTCTCTTATCCAATGGGTACCATATTAGGAGTGTCCAGGAAGCATTACGAAAAAACAAGCAGAAATCGTTTGTTGAAATATCTTGTGGATGCGGCGCCGATATTGGAGAAAAATGGCCTGACGCTGCATATGCTCCCCTTACAAGCAGAAACTTAAAAGAAGGTACAATAAAAACATCACCCATTTATCAAGATTAAGTTGCAGTAGCAGTGAAAAAAGTAATTCTCAGACTAGGAAGAAATATGGAATAACTACTTAAAATTACATTTTTCCTTTCAAAACTCTTGCTTGCACGGTGTCCAAAATGAGGCCATACGGGATTCCAGAACCCCATCCCCCCCCCCAGAATACTCTGGTAATGATCCTATATGAATTGCATGAGCTACGAAAAGGAAATTTTCAGGCGGGCCAATGATCCTGGTGAGAATTAATAAACACCATATACTGGAGATAATATAAAACACTCTGATGTAAGTGACTTCAACATAAAATGCTATTTCGATTTTGATACAGCGTACAATTTCATAAAATAACATCTTTTCTTGTTAAGTGGTTTACTCGTTGAAAGACCAACAAGCTTACTTATTGCTGGACTTTTTAATACTTTAAGCATTTTTCATTTATTGTTTTCTAGCTCTCGCCCAAATCCATCCATGAACATGTGTGCAAGCTCAATAGCCTATCATCCTTGAGGGAGAAATAAACTAGGTATAGTAGTTTCATCTGTCCTGGGTAAGACATTAAACTGCACCCTGGGGTGTCCTTGAGCAAGACTAGTACCCTAGTAGCTCCCCGTGCCAGGGTTATGGTGAAACTGTTAGCAGAAGGGCAGTGGATTTTGCGAAAGGCCAGATCGAAACAATCCTTCAGAAGGTTTTCGTAAACTATCTCTGGCGTAAGTACAGAGATACTGGAAAACGGCAGAGATAAACTGCCTACTTAGTTGGCACTGCGAACAAAGAAAGAACCTTGGGGTCTCTACTTTGTTTTTTATCACTCCTGACTACTCTCCATGAAATGCCAAAAAGAAATGTTATCTCATGCCACATTGGTCGTCGCGTGGATCACCAAGGGCCGCGTTGTTTAGTGGGTAACCAGGCTGGCAATGATAAGTATGTGACTGGAAAGCAACTTAGAAGTAAATTTAGGATTGGAACCTGGAATGTTAGGAACCTGAAAGCATTAGGTAAATTCAATACAATATGTAATGAAATGGATAGAAATAACATAGAAACTCTCGGTCTAAGCGAAACGAACTGGAGTAGCAGTGGCAGTTTTAAAACACAAGACAATAAATTAGTTATATTTTCTGGGAAGGATGAACGCAGTGGTTACAGTTAAGGGGTTGCAGTAATCATATAAAACGAAACCAGCAGAGCATTATTGGGTTACAGCCCGATTTAAGATAGGGTGCTAAAAATTAGATTTCAAGGGAAACCGCATAATATCAGTCTCATTCAATGCTATGCGCCTACAAGCAACGCAAGTGATGAAGAGATGGAAGAATTTTAAAACACACTACAAGAAACCAATGACAGCATCCCAAATAGAGATGTAAAGATTTATCCGGCGATTTCAATGCGAAGGTTGGAAAACAAATTAGAAATAGTGAATGCAATGGAAAGTTTGGATTAGGTGAAGAAAATGAAAGAGGGACTGACTTTTGCAGAAGTAACAACTTTGTCATTGCCAATACACTTTTTGAACACCATCCGAGATATCTGTACAGTTGGATATCTCCAGATAAAAACACAAGCAATCAAATCAACTGTGTCATGATAAATAAAAAATGGAAAGGTAGTTTAAAGAATGCAAAAACAAGACCAGGTGCTGATTGTAACTCTGATAATCACTTCCTTATAGTTGACATGCAGTTCAGACTAAAAAAACCTACCAGTTTCAGAAACACCTCTAAAACTAGATTATAATTCTATCGACCAAATATACCGAGTTAAAATCTATAACTCCTTTGAAGCCCTATTAGCAGTTGGGGAAGGGAAGTCACCAAACGAGCTATGGGAAGATAACAAAAACATACTCTTAAGCATAGCTAAAAGTACCATTCCGAAGAAAAGAAAAAGGAACAAACAATGGATTTCTAGTGAAACATTAAAAGAAGTTGAAAAAAGAAGACTATTGAAAGCTAAAGGCATTAATAACGAAATTGACAAGGCTAAATATAGAATTCAAAATACTACAGTTTAAAAAATGAGAAAAGACAAGGAAAAATTCATAAATGAACAATGTCTGCGGATAGAAGAGAAATTCAACACTAACTCTGTCAAAGACTTCTATGCAGGAGTAAAGAGTTTGACCAAAAAATTCAAACCTAGCATGAGCACTGTGAAAGAAGATAAAGGAACCATTCTTTGTGAGAGTGATGAAGTAAGAAGGCGATGGCAGGAATATTGCACTAAATTATATCAGGTAAATTATGACATTAATGAACCACAACTTCCACTCTTTGCTGACACAAAAAAAGACACCTCCGTTCTACTCAGGGGTCGAAAAGACAATCAAAGAACTCAAGAAAGTCCTGGTGTTGATGAAATTGTGGCTGAATTAATTAAGAATGGTGGGGACCATATCATAACCTACTTTTACAAACTCTGCACATTGATTTGGAACAAAAAAGAATGGCACATGACTGGGTTAAGTCAATTTTTGTACCAATACCAAAGAAAGGTGACATTCAACAATGGTGTAACAACCGAACCATTGTACATATCGGTCACTGTAGTAAAATTATCCTTAAAATCATAGCAGAAAGAATGAACACTGAGATGGATGAAGAAGTGCAAGCAGGCTTTAGACCCTGAACTGGGACACGAAACCAAATTCTTAATCTCAAAATGATTATAGAGAAAAACCGAGAGTATGGAAAGAATGTATTCTTGTGCTTTACTGATTACAGGAAATCCTTTGAAGTGGTCTCTCATATGTACTGTGGAGTGTAATGGTCAGTATGGGATACCCAGCCCATATTATTGACTTAATAGAAACATTAATCTTTAAAATAATTTTACGTTAGAAAAAGTGAAATTTGGAAACCATTTCTTGTCAAAGATGTATACCAAAAACATTGTATCAAAAACTATTAAGTAGGTAGAAGCAACTCATGCTAAGTGACTAGGCAGTGTGTCCCCATGAATCTCACGAAAGGTGAAATACCAACCTGTAACATCTGTGCAACCAGGTCATGCTTGAGACAGGTCATGCTTTTGCAAGAGACAAAACAAGGTGATCCCGTGAAAGGAGAGGCTGATTCCTCCTGGTTACTTCTTTCATTCGTGTGACTATCTTCTTCATACATCAACGATTGATAGCCATGATAAAGCTTCCTCGTCTAGGTTGATTAAGGCATATATTCCATGTGGTGGTTTCCGGAGAGGGCATGTTTTGATAATATGCTACACAGTTTGTCACCACAAATGCATTTTCGCTTTGCCTGTGAAAGCCCGATCAGCATGTGGTCTGTTCAGTCTCACTAAGGAGCTATGTTCAAGTCTCCAACCATGTGGTTTTTTGCTGGGTTCCAGGATTTAAAGGTTGAGTAAGAGTATTCGCTTGTGATCGGCCATCTAATCCTTAGCCAGTTTTAGCTAAGGGGGCGCAACACTGTGAAGTGGTTTGTTCGTGGGGTCAAAGACCTTCGCTGAGGGTGATGTGAAGCATTGTCTTCATCATGAAACAATTACTGTTCCTTGCAGTGACTTTTGATAGAGGTAAAGATTTTCCAAGTACCAACAAAGCCTTGGCGGTGCAATCCCAGCAATGGCAGATAGTAAATTTGATTTTATTACACCAGGGATAGTTGAAGGGCCTGGCTGGCGGCGGTCTCAAGCTTTTTAGTGAGTGCTATGCACCAAAGAAGGTTAAGTGTACTCTGTTGTAGAGAGAACAGGAATTGCAGTAGTGATTTGCATGGTGGTGACTTCTGCATCCCAGTTTTGGCCAACAAGTTTTCTAAGCAGATTTACACGTTGATGAGTTTTACCTCGCACAGATTTAATATATGTAGCAAAGCTAAGACTGCGATCCAATGTGGCATCGAAATAGGTAGGTACTTCCTTAAGCTCTGACAGTTATCGGTTGCAGAGGATTTCTAAACTGCCACTTGTTTTAATCTTGGTAACGAGGGAGAATGAGCATACCGTCTTTGCTGCGCTGATCTTTAGATCCCAGGTTTCCAAGAAACTGCATAAGTTTAGGTCGAGTTTGAAAAATACTTCAATGTGTTTTTCTTGCTCTGTAAAACCAATCACTGAGTCACCAGCATACTGGAACTTTGTTGATTCTGTCGGTGATAGATATGCGATAAATATGTTAAGAATATTGCCCCATGAACTGATCTTTATTGTGGGGCGCTTGATAACCTATGGACTCCACTGGCTGACCATTAGGTAACAATATAGAAATTGTGATCAAGGATCAACAACATGGCAAATCTGATTAGTTCCAGAACTGCAATAAACTTCAATCCGATGTAGACCCTTATGCCAAACAATGTAATAGGCTGCTGTTAGCTCTATTACCACAACTCCGTATTTCTCCTTTCCTTTGAATGATTGCTTTATTGCATAGCCAGGGGCACTGGTCGACCCTTGCGAATCCCATTCAGGTCATGCAAAAGCTTGAATTCGACAATGTCATTTAACCTGCTTAGAATTACTCTCTCCATCAACTTGGTAACTGCTAAGGAAGTCCGACGGGTTTTTAGGTTTTAAAATTGCTAATAGTATGGCTTTTTTCCAAAACCGACAGTATTTCGTTTTTTGTAAGATAGTCGGCCAAAGCAGTTGTAGCCATCTGACAGTAAGCAACCCAATGTTACTGTTTTGGGGGTGGTTTAGTTTTTCCTTTCACCTAACCAAGGCTGTAAGTCACTTCATTACAGAGGGTTACTTTTCTTATCCGAATTTTTTCTTTGTATTTTTCAAAAAAATATCTTTAACTAATGTTTCTTCCCTCTCTCATATAACCACACGAAGCATGCCACTTACAAAGGGAAAAATTGTGTGCAGGCTCGAACCGAGAACCTCTTGCATGGTAAGCTACAGATTAAATATCCGGCCACTAACGCTTCAGAAATTCAGGGTGTACTTGCTCGATTCCGGGGTATTTCAAAAGCTTGAGGCTAAGGATTGCACTCTTGGAATTTTCCATGGTTATTTCATTAGTTGACTGTTAGCTGGGGTATTGCCTCTAGATTGATGCATGTTTTTGCTGACTGACTACCTATCGTCTTATTCTGTACACTTTCCATTGTTAATTAACAATGTGGCAATAAAATTTGCAATGAATGCGCATGGTTTAGCTGAGTTATTAATACCAATTAGTTTGTTTATTTTCTGTCTTGCTTTTCTACTGCAGTGAGTGAAGTTCGTTTTCATGGCAGTTTCTTCCTCGCGTTGACATCTTTCATTCAATATGTTTAGTCAATATATTACTGCTTTTTTGTTGTAACAGATGAGAGTTTCGTCGCATTCTCTATATCGACATTGTATGTACAATTCTGACCCCTTTGCATGTAAAGTTTTCTAGCTGCTGACAGCGTATTGGTAAATGCACTATGTGCAGCTAATTTGTTGCAAAGTGAATCCGGTAGGTCGGCGGAGTATATGTTAGTGGCCATTTCAAATTTTATCCAATCTGTATGTTAGTGATGATTTCAAACTTCGTCCAATCTGCTGTATGGAAGTCCCATCGTTTCTTATTGATAGTATTTAATACGAGTCTTCAATTGGTGCGAACAATTACTGAACAACGTTCAGATCGTGGAAAAAGGTCTATGGCATCATGGTTACTTCTGCTTCCCCTATAAGATGATATGTTAGTCTGGATTTGTTCAGGTCTTGTGCCTTTTGGGGAAAAAAGGGCAATGACGTGAATCACCTCTTACGTTGGTGGCAATCCCGTGATGCTTATTGCTTATGTGGTCCATGTTGAATCAGCAAGATGATTAATGGTATCATGTATTGATCGAGTAATACCTCCGACGTTCAACTGGAAAATAGCCAAGGATTCAACTGCCAATGTGACAACCCATTTAGATAAAAAAGCATGTAATCAAGGCTGCATGGTGGGTAAAAATATCTGGTTCGCATTTTACGAGGGTTTGGATTAAAGTCGGGATTGTTGGGGCCGGGTGTATTGATTACAATACCTTTTCAGTGGTGCTAAGAGGGCGTTTCTAACATGTCATTCCTCCTAATATATGTTTATACAACTTCAGCTCCGAAACGCAGTTATAATACCGTCAATATCAATAATTTTGTCCTGTATTCAAGATAATATAAGTTAGCCAGGAAAGTAATGAAAGCATAAAAATGTAAAAACCACATCCCAAAAACGACATAAAATTTTCATTGGGACTAATTTATGGGGTCTTTTCAACAATGATTTACTAGCATCACAAATTTATTAGTCGACGGACAATGTGTATTCCCTGTTTGAACCATGCCACTTTCAATCAATTATGTTTATTGACAATTAACTACTCACTGCCCCTAGTTCTGTTTTCTCCTCTCTAATTACATATCTTACCCAATCATTGCCAGCCTTCTTAAGACCAGTTTTCCACTCTCCCTTCGCCCCAGGACGGTCACGGCTTATACCTCCTTCGTATTGTGTGCTGGCTACCTATTTCAAACAAGCAAAACGACACTGTCGCATTGTTTTCCTTCAGTCTTTTCTGCCTATTCGTGCCAGTCTCTCAATTCCCTTCCTCTCATTCTGTCCTTCGACGAGATAATGTACATTCATCCCAACATCTTAACCTCTGCCCTTTAGGTAAGCAGTCAATTCCTTTTCAGAGGCCAGTTTTCTGTTTTTACAACCGTACATGTGTTACTGGCAATAAACTATTCGTTGCCTTGTTTTCTTTCATGAAACATAGCTATTTCACCATAACTATAGTTTTTTTGAATTGTAAATTCCAATACGAGTAGTTTTAGCTTTCAGTAAAGCTAAAATCAATTGTCTCTTTACACATTTTTCTTTCAATTTGTTACTTTCTATCTTATCATAATGTCTTTTGTGTTTTCTGAATTACTTGAAAGTTAATAATTAAAAGGATTTATTGACAACAAATGTAAACACATCTTGAATGAAAATGTGTACTAAAGCTCCAACGCTCTAAAGAGCACCACCTGCAGAAATAATATTAACTCCGTACAAATGGAGCGTCTTAGTGACAATAATCTCAAAATGGGATTAATCCAATCTGACTTGGTCCAGTATTCTTCTATAGCTATTTTTTGTCATTTTCCAATCAGAAAAGCCAAATGCCTCTTTGAATTAAAGTACAATTGACTCGATATTTTGAATATGGATATCTTTGACTGGCTATCAATAAAAATTCCCTTATATCCTTTCTCACTAACAAAAATAACTATTATTTCTGCTTCAACCCAAACCATTTTACGTTGTCTTAAATACCTAGTCTAAAATTCCTTACAACACCTTCCTTGAAAGAAGTGGTTTTCCTTTCCACTGGTGTTTTCGGAAACAAAAATTCATCAACTAGCTTGGCTTCTCTGATAGTATAAACCTGTTTCAAACCTCGGCGCTGCTGTCTAAATTCAATTTAATTCAATATTCTTCTGGTTTCTTTTTTTAAAAATTGTCGATCGACTATATGGCTTTAGGATTCTTACTAAACAACTGAACTTTTAGAAAAACAATAAAATTGAGTACATCTTTCAAATGATACTTAAACACACTAAATTATTCATGAAATAAAAAAATAGAATTAGTAAATATAACTATGCTACACCAGCTAATTAAAATTAACAAAAGCAACAAACAAAAAGAGATAAACGCAAATATCCTAAACAGGCCGGTGTGCCAACTATGGAGCTATGCTAGGCCCACGCATGTGAGCATTTGGCTTCAGTAAAGTATCACTCCTGCCATTTGGCTTAAGAAAATTTATCCAATTTACTTTTCTCCATTAAATGCAAAATACCTAACGTTTTTGATATTTTTGGAACTCGTCTCATTTTGCTTGTTGTGCACGGTGGTGAAAACAATTTGCTTACGAATGACAGTCAGGCGCATACTTATTTTTCAGATGCTTGCAATCTACGAAAATGGCGGCAAACAACAGCGATTTTTTAAACGAAACCTTCTTGAGGAAAAACAGGTGGATTTGTGGCCAGAATTTTCCAGCCTACATGATGTGCGATTAAACGAATTTAAATACAGGGTTAAACGAGAATAAACCATTCAAGAAATTTTGTTTAAACTGAGGAAAGTAGGCTAGTTTGTTCTAAACTCTAGCTAGCTACAATTCCTCCCAAAAATTGTTTGAACGCCCTTATTGTAAGGAGTCGTGGTCAAGAAAGGAAAATTCTTTAGGGAGGAATTGCCACGATAAAAACAGGCAGCCATTATTTTAATTCTTCCTACAAAGTCATCTTGAGGCTATTGAAATTAGCCTAAACTCTAAATGGTATTTCCACGATATTATTTTGTCTTATCTTTGAAATATTTGAGTCTCAGCTGTTTTTACAAAATTCTTTTCGTAGAATTAAGCTTCTGAGAAAAAGCTAGCAGCTCCACCCTCCGTTCGAATTCAGTATTGACACAATGGAAAAAACGGTGGAATAATGATGAATTGAGCAACTTTTCACGGAAAAATTATGACGCTGCCAGTTTACCTTTTTTGTGTCCCACAGTGGCCCCATAAGCGGATAAATGGGTTATGGTAAATTATAAATACAAGCCAATTTAGCAGTAGTGCTCAAGCAGTTAGATCAACAGCTTACCATGCATGAGGTTTCCGCTTTGAGCTTCAATCATGTCCCTGGGAGTATTGCGTCCAATTCGCTTCTGCTTTACAAGTGGCATACTACGCGTGTGTACATGTTTTTTCGGGCATGGAATTGGGGGAGGGGAAAACAGTGAACAATAAGATCTCAAAATTACAAAGAAAAAAATAAAATAAGAAAAGTAAACCCCTTTGGATTCCAGTGGGTTTCACACTTGCTTAGGGTGAAAACAGAAAGAAATTATTCTACATAGCTCGAAAATTGAGAATTTTTGCATTCCGAAATGGCCTTGCTTTTGTGCTAACTCCAAAGATCTGCCCAGTTATGGTCNAATCATGTCCCTGGGAGTATTGCGTCCAATTCGCTTCTGCTTTACAAGTGGCATACTACGCGTGTGTACATGTTTTTTCGGGCATGGAATTGGGGGAGGGGAAAACAGTGAACAATAAGATCTCAAAATTACAAAGAAAAAAATAAAATAAGAAAAGTAAACCCCTTTGGATTCCAGTGGGTTTCACACTTGCTTAGGGTGAAAACAGAAAGAAATTATTCTACATAGCTCGAAAATTGAGAATTTTTGCATTCCGAAATGGCCTTGCTTTTGTGCTAACTCCAAAGATCTGCCCAGTTATGGTCAAAATCGACTTTGTTCACTGTTATTCTTTATAGACTGCTTATTGAAAAAAACATTTACGTGTTTTTTTCAGTCATCCTGAACACTAAGAGAACGTATAATTTTCAATGAAATAGAATAAAATAGTGTTGGATTGTTACAGAAATGAATAACTACTGAAGCACAATAATAAGTAGTTTAATCCACATTTGGGGTGGTGGTGGCAGAAGACCAGAAAATAATGGGGAAAACATGCTAATTTGGGGCTGCTTTTTGCAGCAGACCCTCTTGCATTGAATTAATTTTTCTTTATTTTCGAATACCCATTTGTTCTCTTGTGGGGTTTAGTTGGGAGTATTAGAACTCCTCATAATTATTACTTCATGAGAATGTGTTCTCAGGAGGGTATTCAAAAGTTAACCTTTGAAAAATTGTTACAATCTCTGGAATAAAGGTATCGAAAAACCCAGCTATCTTTTATTTATCACCATATGAAGATTTCTTTACCAACTTAAATGTTTTGCAAGATTTATTTTATATGATGGTACGTAATTTGATCTAAAAATATAGAAGATTTAAAACCTTACATCTATTACCATTAAAAATCAAATTTATTGGTTTTGATAATATGATTTCTTTATTGTTAAGCTTTTGAAACGGAACTAATTTATATGGTAGCTGACTCAGACTCTAAAACTTTGTGGCTCAAACGCCTACAATACACATATTATATATAATAAATTTATTATTATATAAATATTATATTATATTATATTATATTATATTATATTATATTATATTATATTATATTATATTATATTATATTATATTATATTATATTATATTATATTATATTATATTATATTATATTATATTATATTATATTATATTATATTATATTATATTATATTATATTATAAAGTATTTGTGAACAAATGTCAACATAAAATAAATATTCACTCAAGACACTAAAATGAGTTTCTCATAGATACCAAACTGTTTTTTCTTTTCTTATCTTTTATCTTTTAATCCTTTCACTCATTTTTTTGTTCATTCACATCTGGTATAATATCATAGTAAATAAAAACAGAAAAGTCTGTGTAATGAAATTATTGTAATTTGCCGGATTATGACATGCAAGACACTTTAAGCTGCAACAAGAGTGTAGCTGTTTTTCTTGTGCTTGTGTACTTACTTATATATATACATATAATAGTGATAACTGATACTCAATGGTTATGTTCCATCAATTCCATCAAGGCCAAAAGAAGAGGTTTCCTCAACAAAAGTTTATCCAATTGGACTAAAGCATAAGTAATGTATCAAAAAAGTTACAAATGCTGGTATTAACATTATCTATAATAAAAATTAATCTACAAATAATATTCCATTACAGTCTGCATCAAACATATGTTAGACCGGTAAAATGACTAAGAATCTAAGTACAGGCACCCATATCTTAGTAAGGGAACATGTTATATCATTCTCATTTAATACTTTAAACTACTTCAGAAAGTAGCTTCAGCCTCATACACAAGAGCTCCTTGAACCATGCAGCAGTGTCAAATATCACTATGATTATGCACTGAAACTCATTCCTGGCTGACTATTTGGGGCAACTGACCTACCTCCTTTCAATAACTTGAATGAGTTTCATTTGACTCCACATTCCATTTTTAATCAGAAGAATTCCAGTGAAACAAACAATATCATTATGTACATGCCACAAGAACCACTTACAATAGAGAACACTACCAACTTACATTCTCTTCAAAACTTGCCATGGAGTTTTCAGTGGGTACACAAAATATGTTACCTTGACATTTCTGGTCTATACCTCTAGTCACTGGCCAGATTAAATGTTTCAAATTTCATTTGAAGGCCAATGACATTTCTGAAAAATGTAAATGATGTGATTTTGAAAAGGATGAAGAACAAATATCCACTAACTAAAGAGAAACCTGATCCAACTAGACATTAAGTCATTCATACATCTGGTAACATAGCAAAGTCAATACTGAATATAATAAATCATGAACTGCTGACAGAACGCATAACTTACTCAAAGATAACAAATGGAAATAGACAATGTCATTCTCACATGTCACAATAATTCTGGCTGCAATCAACTGAAGCAGAAAAATGAATTTTAGAGAGTTTTATGAGCTAAGCTATAAACACTCACATCAGATCAAGTCTATTGGGTCAATAATGCTTTCTCCTAGTATCTCTCTTGTCCTTGCATATAGTATTGAATTAACCGAAGAGAACCATAACACAGGCTTGCTTAAATTTGCTTATATATGGCAATATTGCATGAAGTTTTATATAAAGACAAGTTAATTTGATAATATATCAGACTATTTAAACCAATCATAGAATAAAAGTGACCAAACTGTAATTAAAATGTGCCACTGGATTCACTGTGGCTATAGAGGCAGAAGGCCAAGGTAAAAAGAGTTACTCCAAACTGACTTGTAAACCTCTTAATATGACCAGCTGTTTTTCATTTGTAATACATTGATTGCATTCCATACCATCTTTTTGGTTACAAATATTTTGATAAGCAACTCACATTTCTTAGTTTCACTCAAAAAATGAACCCACCAAAAATGCTCCACTATTCATTTGCAAAATAAATACTACTCAAAAAAAGGCCGGTCTTAACCTTCTTGTGTGATACTTGAATTAATCCACTTAACATTTTGTAATGGATGAACTTCA
>RDPX01000013.1:2906511-2969296 GCA_003991215.1 Morbakka virulenta | reverse complement strand
GAGGCAGAAGTCCAAGGTAATAAGAGTTACTCCAAACTTACTTGTAAACCTCTTAATATGACCAGCTGTTTTTCATTTGTAATACATTGATTGCATTCCATACCATCTTTTTGGTTACAAATATTTTGATAAACAACTCACATTTCTTAGTTTCACTCAAAAAATGAACCCACCAAAAATGCTCCACTATTCATTTGCAAAATAAATACTACTCAAAAAAAGGCCGGTCTTAACCTTCTTGTGTGATACTTGAATTAATCCACTTAACATTTTGTAATGGATGAACTTCAAAAATTGCAGTTATGCTTATTAAAAACTTGTAAGCTTTTAGTGTATTTCTTCCAACTAATATTAAGCCAAAATGGTAAAACATCATCATACTCTTATCAATAAGATGTTCAATAGTATCTCCACAAATTTTAAATGGAACAGATTGAACAAAACGTCTTCCTGTTTTTCAAAATTTGCACAACTGTCAATTTTTGAATAAAATTAATAATTATTCTTATTTCAAAAAACAAACACAAGAGTTTTCTGTAAAATGAAATATGTTGTCTACTCATGTAGTTCTTCTTTCTGTATATTCCTTTAGTATGGAAGAGGGTCTGTAATGTCCAAGAGGATCTTTATTATTGAAACAAGAAAATATTAAACAGTTATACAAGTTTCTCAAAATAGGAAATGGTCGCCAGATGTGTTGAACTAAAAATAAAACCAAAATTTACTGCCCAAATTTGTACACAAACTTGTTTTTATTTCCACTCTAGTCATGTGGAAACTCAGAAAAATTGGAGTCCTTTATGACATGGGCATTTATAACATAACAAATCAATGCCTGCTCTCTTGTTTACATATGCACTCTTGGCAATCCAAAAAATACTCCATTCTTTGACAGGAATTATTGTGAATACAGGTACTGTGTGTCAGGTACTGTGTGCCAGTGTCAGTCTGAACAGTCATGCATGGATTACCTACCCATTGTCCTACTTCACCAACTCTGTTTAGCTTTGCTTCCAGTATAGGTTTTGGCTTACTAGTCCTCTTGGGTACATAAAGTTCAATATTTTCCTCTCTTATCATACCCCAATGAGCAAATGTATCAAATTTTAACTGCCTATCATACTTGCTAGCATATGTTCTTAGTCATAATTACTAAGCTGTTCCAGCTACATACTTGGCTGGAATAATTGAATCAAATAAAATCGCTCAGCAAGATCTCCCTGTACCATTCAACACAGTGCTCTTCCACAACCGTGGCCTTCAAACAAATATTGATAATAAGTAGGCTGAAAAACATTTAGTTCTCCTTACCATTTCTTGAACTACACCNGCTTACTAGTCCTCTTGGGTACATAAAGTTCAATATTTTCCTCTCTTATCATACCCCAATGAGCAAATGTATCAAATTTTAACTGCCTATCATACTTGCTAGCATATGTTCTTAGTCATAATTACTAAGCTGTTCCAGCTACATACTTGGCTGGAATAATTGAATCAAATAAAATCGCTCAGCAAGATCTCCCTGTACCATTCAACACAGTGCTCTTCCACAACCGTGGCCTTCAAACAAATATTGATAATAAGTAGGCTGAAAAACATTTAGTTCTCCTTACCATTTCTTGAACTACACTGATACCAGATTTTACCATATCTGATGTACACTACGACTATCCTGACTTTCACATTACATTCAAAATATATGCTTCATCATGACTAGTGTATGCATCATTACACTTACCCTATAATCTCGCATTAAGGCACTGACACCTATATCCGGATATTTAAAAATTCTGCATTTTCAAATTTAGAAAATAGGGCCGCATATAGATGCCTGGTGCCTATATCTTTTTTGCTAAATATCACTTTGAATTACCTTATTCTTTAGCCCTGTTTATAAGGATTCTATAGAGTAAGCAAAAAAATACTGTTTTGGGATTCATAACCTCAGAAATATCACAGATTAAAAGATACAATGGGACTATCTATAAGTCTATAATAATAACCTCATCATTTTCATCAGACACAGATCCTTCCTTCTCATTCTCATCATCTGTGTTATGATCTTCATCTTCGTAGATTTCATTTGAAACATGCTTGTTTCCCTCCTCAAGCTCCAGCAACATTTCATTTACATCTAAGATTGCTTCTATAGGGACAGCTTGATTCAAATCATATCACGCAATCATGAGTGAAGTTTCTGGTAATCACCATTTCATTCAATGTATCTGCATTGCTGAAATCCCCTGATAATGAATGCTGGTTTTGCTACTGACTTCCAGGTTTCAAATACCCACTGCCAAATTGTTTTGTAAGCACGGCAACGTTTTCCCTGCTTGGTGAACTCTTCAGTACTATTTGCGATCCAATCTGCCCACCTCTCTTTTAGAATATCTTTGAATGGCTTATTTACATGTGTATCAAGAAACTGGAGCAATGGAGTCATACCACCATTGATGATTTTACGTTCTGTGTTGTATCTCGTTAAAAATTCAGGCACATCTCCCAAATGAGATTTGGCCAAATCCATGATCAGAAGAGATTTGTGCCGTTGGTCAGTTTTTCCAATGTTCTGGGCCATAGAGATTTGACATAATACTTCTCTTCATTGTGCCTCCCTTCATGCCTTCAATCACCCTTCCTTTAGGGAATTTAACTTTTGGGGCCTTGGTTAGGTTTTTAAAGATGACTATTGGTCATCTTTAAAAACCTAACCAATATTCCTTTATAATGATCATCAATTTTGCATAATCCAGCAGTTAACAAAGTGGTAAATCACAATTTTTCATTGGCAGTGGTTTTAACTTTCACTGTTTTCATCCCTTTTAAATCAAAAGTGGCAGAAGATGGCATATTGGAATAGCACAGGGTCTCATCCATATTCACTATAATGTTAAAGTCATCCAAGGATTACATCGCAGCCAAAAATGTATCACAATGTTCAGAGGCATCAGCAGGAAATTTCTGTCCAACACTTGTAACACATCGAAATGATAAGTTATTCCATCTAATCATTCAAAACAGCCATCCAAAAGAAGCAGAAAAGTGCTCATTATTTCCAGGATACAAGGTTTGAAATAAAACTAATGCCTTTTTTTACGTACCTGGTTACCAGTGACGAGCTCCATTTACCTCTCTCTTCTTTGACATAGTCCAATAATGCAGATTCAATTAATGGATACTTAGCTTTTGACTGTCTAATCCTTCTTTTCATTCGTATATTTATTCCTGGAGTAAGAGCAGCCAACTTGGAAGCCTCCATTTGTTTGCTCCATTGCTGCAAATTTTTCCTCAGAATACCTAGCTGTCTACATGCTTCTCAAATACCGACCTCAATGGCTTTTTCTACTGCATTTCTTTTATCATACAGAGAATTGATTTTTTTCGTGGCAATGTCTTCCATGTTTAAACAATTCCTTCCACAATAAAAGAATTTAAATTTTGCTTAAGTTTCATTGTGTTATTATTGTATTCCAATGTTTTGGTTCGAAATTTATGTTTCACATGTTATGATTGCATTTGAATTTCAAATGCAATGTTATTATTCAAAATTTATGTTATGGTCAGATTTGAACGATTATATCTATTGTAAGATTTTTGGTAAATGTTACATGAGGAATCTGGATGAATCTGCAATGGTGAGAGCAACTATGTGTTGACCCTGTGTATTTGAGTTTAACTGTTTTATCACTGGACACCACGCATATAAAGGCATATGAACCCCACATATTCATGAGAAGCTGACTTATGAAAGAGAACCTGGTAATCAACATGAACATACTGTGAAAGTTCTGAAGGATGGCAAAATTGTGGGGCACATTCCACAGCTATTTTCTACGATGCATACACTGATTTTGTTGTCTGGTGGCTCCATGAAAGTTTGTGTGTCAGGAAGACAACAAAACAAGAGGAAAGGGACCAGAAGTCCCTTGTTTATGGGGCTGTTAAGTTATCAGAGCATATTTTCTCAAAAGTAGAGCCTATTATTAAAGACTTATATAAAAGGCTAATTTAAGATAGATATATATATGCCTTATCAAAATCACCTTATTTATGTTCTTTCTCACTGTTAACATAAGAAAATTGATATTTTAAAAACTGGGCCAGATAGAGGTGCCATGGGACCTTTATCTGGATATAAGTTCTGGTGTTTTTATATGAGCGGTGCCTTTATGCAAGATTATAGGGTACAAAGTGACCACTTTTTGGGAAAGCCATTAAATATGACTTTTCTAACATGATGAAACCATCCAAGTCTTTTCTGTTAACAAACAGTAGCAAAATATAAAACAATGCAAATGTATTTTGCATCTATTTTTGTTGCAAATTTACTAACAAAATACCACTTCCCTTAAAAGATTTGTTTGGAGTAAACCATTACATGTGAAAAATAATCTTAATGAAATATTTATCTTTACCATATTTGCAAAATATTTGTTCAAAAACAATTTCAAAAAGGCTGCAGGTCATGGCCATGTTTCAACTGGTTTTTTAAAAGAGCTGTTGCAGTCCAATCAGGTTCGTTGCCAGGTATAATCAGTATAATTGATTTATCTTTTAGTACTGGCTTGCTCCCTGGGGCTTGGTGTCAACAAAATTGGCAACAAGCCTTGGGGAAGATGAAATAAAATATCCCTTTCATAAGAGGATTGGAAGATTTATCAAACTTGCATCTTATGTTCATCTTGCCACTACTACCTGAAATTAATGAAAGATTAATGAAAGATGTGCCCTAACACAACTAATGAATTATGTGAAGAAAATAACTTTCTGTAAAAAATGCAATTTGCTTAGTTAAAAAAAAGTGATAGTCAAAACTTTCTTCCCCATTATTGAAAGAAGATATCCAAAAAGAATATTGACAATTGAAATATGATGGGTGTGCTATACATGGGTTTATTAAGGCATGTGATACCCTCAGTCACTCAATACAGTAAGTACTCTAATTAACACCTACCCCTTCTTCCAAGCCTTGAGTGAAATAAATATCCCCTCCTCAGGAGGTATCGAACTTAATAACAGGCTAACCAACAGAATTAGAACCTGAGGTACTTGTCAGTGAAATCAGCAAAAATAATAAAGATACCAAAGGTATGAAGTACCTGCAATTGTGCTAAGCATTGTACAATAAGTCTAATCATTCAGCATCAAAAATCTTTATACAAATGAGTAATTTGAGTTTGTACAAGGGAAAGGCACTACAGATGCAATTTTGACAATGAGGAATGTAATAGAAAAGACAAGAAAGAAACAAGATCCTTATGTTTGTAGACTACTCAAAAGTCTTTGACACTGTAGTCCACCACATGTTCCAGAACACCCTCATTGAATTTGGCACATCTTAGCTTAGATGATAAAGAAACTTGACAAAGAAGTTAGGTGTAATTTAGGTTGACAATAATCATGTTCTTTGTGGAGCACTCATTGGTCAGGGTACTGAGTTCCTTCCTTGTCTCCATACCATTAAGGAGATCATATCTGGCTATCCTGGCCGAGTCCATAAGATAAAAGGTTAAAGGCATTTTACTGTGTAAGCATTTGCTTGCTATAACATCTATATATAGATCTTCCAGGAGGTCCCAATTTTATGTTAATGACCTTGGGTGAATTCAATATCAGGTCTTGCATGTAGGTGAACCTGTACTCTTTTGCTGCCTTCTATTACTTTCTCATTATAGATATATGTCTTTTCCATAAATTGTTCCTCTCCCTTGTGACTAGATAGTTTTATATTGTGGTCTTTAATCTGTCTGATATTTTTTTTCATTCATCAAAGGTAGGTAGGATCTTTCATGCTACTTCATTTTCCTTCAGAAGTAACAAGTTGCAACACTTTTTGCTCTGAAAATTCTACCCTTTGCCAGGTAAAGTTTAACTTTAGCCATTAACCTTTCAACCAAATATATTTACACTTTTAAAGTACATTTTCAACACTTTCTTTTCGTTTAACACAACAGCCTAATACCTTGGAAGTGGGGCTTTTATGCCTTATGTAGGTAGAAATCAAAAACATCTTAAAATATTAGTGTTCTTGACAAATCTTAGTTTCAATGCCAGTGAACCAAGAGAAAGTACAAAACCATTACATCCAAATTCCTTACAAGAATGAAGAGTACTGATGCTTGAATTTTGTTTACTCCCATTTTTGGAACCCATTCCTATCATTGGTTATACCTATTTTTCAGGGAAACAAAATACACTGCGCCTCATATTCATTAAACAGCTCCACTTACATCATATAATAAGAACTGTGAATGCATTGTAACACTTAAAACTGCATTCTGATGGTGTATTCCCCTTGAAAATGCAGAATGACTGTATCCCATGTACTACTCTCAGTATTGCTAATACTGTCTGGCTTAGTTTATTTAACAAACTTGTTTTTTATTGGTAGNATTAGTGTTCTTGACAAATCTTAGTTTCAATGCCAGTGAACCAAGAGAAAGTACAAAACCATTACATCCAAATTCCTTACAAGAATGAAGAGTACTGATGCTTGAATTTTGTTTACTCCCATTTTTGGAACCCATTCCTATCATTGGTTATACCTATTTTTCAGGGAAACAAAATACACTGTGCCTCATATTCATTAAACAGCTCCACTTACATCATATAATAAGAACTGTGAATGCATTGTAACACTTAAAACTGCATTCTGATGGTGTATTCCCCTTGAAAATGCAGAATGACTGTATCCCATGTACTACTCTCAGTATTGCTAATACTGTCTGACTTAGTTTATTTAACAAACTTGTTTTTTATTGGTAGCCTGACTTAGTTGCTTCATGATACAAGGTCTGGCAACATCTGTGGAGCCATGGCTGCATTCCAAATGACTTGGGGTTATGCCAGGCCAGCATCTTCTTTTGTCTGGTTATGGGAAAAGAATAATCTGATCACCCTGGCAACTTTTCCAGATGGCTGAGATCTTTGATTTCACCTTTTCCAATGATGTAATAAGTAAGTAATAGACTTCCTTACAAAGTCTTAAAAGCTCCAGGGGCATCTGATGCATCAGGCAACTAATGCTCTCCAGCTCATCCAATCTGTAGTCAACACACTGACATCATTCCAGCCCATGTTGATTATGGAGGTCTTGCTGGGTCATCTGCCACCAATTCATTTTCAATCAGGCACCATCTGGTTCAAACTACTTAAAGGGGTTAACATGCACCACAACCTAGCAAATTGATACACCACCAAGTTCAAATCCTACAAAATGCATAAAACTGCTATAGAATGTCACAACAAAAATCAAACTGCTCAATACCACTGAGCCAAAAATTGACTAAATTCAGTGGGTGACTAACAAACAATTTGTAGGTTATTAGATTAACTACATTTATGCATGCTCTGGCAACAAATTAAATAGTGGATACTACTTAAATACTGAATATATATATATATATATATATATATTGTGATAAAGTAAATAATTTGGTGGTATAGTCATTACATCCAAATGAGTGAGGTCTTTTGGTTTCACCGCTTCCTTATATTTGTTTTTTGAACCATAAAAGCCACAATCTATTGTGCCATTTACTCCCCATTATTATACTACAAATGTGACCAATGGCTGCACAACATTTCAAAGCATAAACATATAAGTAACATTCCCATATAAAGTTATTTGAGATGCCACAAGTAAAGGACCTTATGAAAAGTGTGTTCACATAATGTGTACTTTCCAAAATCCCCTTATTCAATGTGTATGACCCATGAAAACTCCCAAGATTCTATGCTTTCTTATTGCATATGGTTGGACTAAACACTTTTAACACACTGCTTTCTCTGTGTGTATATATGTATATTGGGCACAGTCTATGGGGAAAGTGTTATACTTTCAGTTCTTTTTAGCTTACCAACGAGAGACATATATATAATATTACAAATTTAAACGGTTGACAAATAGTTCTCGTTGGATAGGTGCTACATTGCTAAAAAACAGTAAAGCATGATATGTGGCTATTTGAGTATTGTGAGGCGGTATGTATAATGTAAATGGATATGCGATATTTGTGTACCTGGGAATCACCTTTACATGGTAGTGATTTACAAAACCTGATGCATGGTGTGCTGATCATAAACAAAAGCATGTTGACAATAACAGAGTAAATCAAAAACCAAAGTATTCCCCAATGGCCTATGCTGACCTGCCAGTGTCTTTTGACAGTCATAATATAACTAATACTTGTTCATGTGACCACGAACAAGCTTGTTGAATGGGACTATTTTGTGTACATGCTTGGCTGGCGTTACCAATCAAGACAACACCTCTGACTTGGTTCTTTTTTTTTTTTCTTGACAAATTTAATACTTCAAAAGCCAAAACCTAGATTGGGGTGAAACGTGGATCAATCGCAAGTAAGTAATTATGATTTTCTACCGACTTTGAGAGGGATTATTTAAACTGGAGAGTAAACTTCTAAATCGTGGCAAACAATACCCAGCTATGACTTAATCTCTTCATATCAACAACTAGGAATATAAATGGCAGACTTGACTAATAAAGTACACAATTTTCCAGTCGCTGAAACAAATAATCCATGGATGAATCTGGCTTTAAAGGGCAATTTAACTCTTATTTAATCCTACCTAATTGTTAATGTGAAAGGGGGCGTACCTTTTCACCGTTAAAAAAAGCGAGGAAAAATGAACTTTATGAATAGTATGGCCAATAACCACGATATGAAATAACCATGGCGATGGCATTAATTAGGGGTTACCGATGTGACGAACTGCAAGTTTTTTGTGGTCTTTAAACAAAGTAGGTCAACCAATGGGCGACAAAATCCAACCGAAACATATTGTGTTTAATCATTGGCAAAAACAGAACTTACACTTATGACCAGTTTGTTGACGATGTCCTTTTAATTGTTTACATGGCTGGACGTGAATTATCTTAAAGCCGTTTGCCTCTGCAGATTAATAGCTACTCTGTGGTATGTTGAAACTGCTTTAAAACTTGAAGACCATCTTACGATGACAAACGATGTTAACCGTTACCCCAATTCTTGACCACACTGTATGGCCAAATGGCTTTCTGAGCTCCTTGAACAGCTGCCCGGCAAAATTAACATGAACACGTCCTCGCCAGTTGGAACGTTGTACCCTGTCCTGTGGTGTTACATTTTTTGAAGCTAAGTTGCGAGCTAAATTTTGCCTTGCATTTTTCCTACAATAACATCAGACCGGCCATTAATCTTAAGCGGAAGAAATAGGTCGAACTGACTAAGTTAATCTTCGTTCATAAATCTCCCTCGCTGATCAACAAATTTTGTGTTAGGATTGGTTTGCCTCACGAGGTGTGTTTGAAAAAAGTATCTCGAACCTACCAGACAAGGCAAACTATTCCTCTGAACATTGAATCTGATTGTTATTTTTCAAGAATCATCTACTCCTTTATTATTCAAATAAAACACTTTTTCAAGTTAAGGTACACGGAAACAAAAATATTTTCTGGGCCAAAAGGCAACTGTGATTAATTTAGATATATGGAATTGAAAACGAAACAGTTTTTGGTCAACTGGCAGTTGTAAAATTTTTGTTGTTTTACATTGCATGGTGCCTGAAATGTAAAGCTGGTGCGAGTTCAGTGATCATATCATAAAGTTGCCGAGCTTCCTCTTTCTTGGTTGCAGGTACAAATGTCACCAACCCATAGTAATATACGGTGGTAACATTTAAGTATCAAAAAAACCATATAGAAAAACCCTTTCGACAGTTACCAAAGTTCCGAAATCTGTCATCTCCCCAGAGACTGGCTTAAGAATGCAATTTCGATTACCCTAATTACCCCAGCAAAATAAAATGATATGGTTAGGAAATAAATGACTTTTAAAATTCTGCGTGTCCAATATTATCTCAACTGACCTTAAAACAAACGAGGTGAAACATTGGCTCTCTCAAAGAACAATTTCTACCCACGTTGTAACCTTTTAACTGTATGGAGCAAGTAAAATATTTAACTTGAAACGCCAAAAACTAGAGTTAAAGTCATGGAGGAATTTTACATTAGTGATTTTACAAAAACCTGTATATCAATTGAAATATTCAAAAATAAAAAGACCACAGGAAATAAAGAGTAATCCTTCAATTAATCCACTTACTTGAATTTCCATCGCAGAAAACCAAACAGATCAAGCTTAATCGATGGAAGGCAAGTCGCATTGATCTTTAAGAGTTTGCCTTCATTAACTACATTTCAACCTGTCAATGCTTAGTTTTAAATCTACTGTACAGTTCACTACGGTAGATAACTGATACTCCTTTCCCTGCTTCGCCAAGTTTAACAAGCACGAAAAACAATTTCAATAGTGTTAACTCCAATTTATGTCCAAAGAAAAATAATCAACCTTGAGCTGAGGAGCGAGAACAGATAACTAATTGGTCAGCGGTAACAACATCAAAGATGGTGCTGCAGAGATAGGGTCCGCGAAACAGACCAAAGTTATTTTGTAAGTTACCTGTAGCGTCTGTTGGGTGGGTGGGGGTACATAAATCTATTGTATGAAATAATAATTCTAATCTCCAGAAGCGTGACTGCTGTCTTTGTTAGGTTATTTTTCCTCTCACACGTCTTTCAACCTATGGAAACCGATAAAGATTCGGAAATGGATCTAATATTCAAAAGTCGTGCACAAAGGGAGCATCACGATTTCAAAGATACAAGCACAACAAGATAAGTCGTAGCCAAGCACAAAAATTGTCTGCAGTAAACTTTGGACAAATACCCACACAATATCCCAATGACTATTCCAACTCCTTAAAAATCAGCCATAGAATCAGCCACATTTTTTCACTCTATGTTCAAGGAGGTGACGATCAAACGCTGGTAGAACTCTGATCAAATTGTGAATTTTCTGGTACGTGATACCAAATTATCGATGTATATTGCTACCGAAATTGTTCTTATTATACACCTGTTAGTTATAAAAGAGCGCTTAACGTGTATTGATGATGCTGAAACTTCTAGAACCATTTTATATGAAAAAGAGGATATCAGTATTTGATTCCAGCTTTAGAGTTGGAGTAAAAAACCAAAATACTAACCAGGACAAAATAATTTAAAAGAACTGTATCCATACTTTGCAACTTATAAACCTAAATTTTGTGGGTCTAACGGTACCACTTTTTCAGTGCAACAGTTAGTGTCATAGATGCCATAGTTTGATTTTCAAAATCCCAGTTATGATTGTAAACAACACTCATTGACTGAAACATGTTGTCTTCAAAAGAATAAAACCTGTTATCGTCAGTAAAAAAAAACCGGGGAAATAAATTTATACATTTTATCTCGATTGCTTGCTTTTTCTAGTTACTTTGCTGTAATCTCATGCTTTTGTGTATGTTATGTATATTTCTTTCGATATATATCTGCCTACAAATTAGAATTGTTGCAGTTGCTAAAATCTCTAAATGCGTTACGTCCGCCTTAATACTTGTAAATGGTACGTCATTTTCAGCATCTTGAAACTGGACCATCTTCTCACTTAACTATTTAATCGAGTTGATGATACTAGCCATTAATCTGTTTTGAATTTGTAGTTTGTTGGGCAAATTTCATTTTTCTTAATCTTTAAATCTAACACATATTTGCAGCCTCTTATTTGAAAAAAATGAGTAAGTAGATAAAGTTTTGCATTTTTTCGGTTTTTACTCCATATAAATTTACCAGTAATGCCGTGAAGCTCTATGTCTGTCGTTTTGAAAATGTGCACCTTTTCAAATTTTCGTTGTTTTGATAAAAAAGTAGTCTTTTATAAGTAATATTTCAACCTCTTTACAGCTCTAATTCCACTTTAGCCACAAGACGTCCTTTCAAAGCAGAAGAAACAAAAGTACATTTTCCATAACTACTCGTTACGTCTCCTTTAAGTTGAGTAGCCACATCAGCAAAAGCCCTCACATTTGCACTCGTGTCATCAGTACAAATAGACATTAAATATAGATTGTACTGGGCCGTATGCTGTAAAAGTGTCATCAAATACTATTGTCCATAAGTTACTCATAAGTCTAATGGCATTAGCGTTGCTCGGTCTCATACTCCAAGAACCAATAAATGCACATAGTGTCCTTGCCTCTTGATCGCATAAAACTATTGCAATACGTTCTGTTTGCTACAAAGTATTACAGCTCGAAGAATCTATATAATTTGTATAGTACATATATTGGCCTGAATTTGTGACTTCGAAACCCTGGCATTTCCTTTCCCTTCAAATTTATATCTCTATTGACAAAGAAAACTAGTTTCTGGCTTTTTCAGAAACAAGAAAATTCTGAGTTGATACGAAAAGTTGGTATTTCATATACATCAGTTGTGTAACTTGCTTCTTTTAAGCCCATGAGGCAGCCTCCTCTTTAGGTTTCTGGCCTTATGAAAGGAAGGTTGGCTCATCCTTGGGTAGTACAATTTTCTCCAGATATTTTAATGATACACACATACATTTGCTATAACATCACATTTATAGACAAAATTGTCAGAACAAAGGGTATACAATGGTGCTTTAACTGGTTTTACACAAATTAATCTCACATTATGACGTTAAAAGTCAAGAGAATCGAACATGCTACTTATTAACTTATTGACATGATACTGACATCAGCTTGATGCACACAAAATACTGAAAAATAACCAAAAAATAATAATTGTACTTTATAAATCTGTTTATTTATTAAGGAGCGTATGGAAATATTTATGAATACAGCAAAACATCAAAAATATATTTACAAATTAATTTGTAGATAGGTGTATAAATTTTTAACAGTTTTAGGTTGTGCAGAAGTTTCTGGTCATTTCCATACTTTTTTATCCATAAATTGGCATGACATCACATAAATAAGGCAAAGAAGGTACACATCACATAAATAAGAAAAAGAAGGTATACATTGCATAAACACTTTTCAAGATGCTTACTGTTTTATTCTTATATAAAAGTCAAGCTCCGCTAACAGTCATTTGGCATGCAACTTCTGTTCTAAAAACATAGATTTGACTGACTTCTTTTAGCTGTCATGGCCACACTATCGTAATTTACTGCTAATAAGTTTAAATCCGTTTCTGTTCCATTTTCTCTTTCGCACTACGGCATTGTTTACGAAGTCATTTAAACTCATATGTGTCATGATATTCAAGTAGACATATATGATTCAATTATTATGATTCAGCCTGTTATCTTTGAAAAATACTCTTTCCTTGGTTTCAGTAATGCCTGAAGTCTTCGTTTTAATTTTTCTTCTGTGAAAACTTTCCCTCGTTTAGGCTCTTCTAATATTATTGACCGCTGTGATAAAAGCCTCATTGAAAGTGTCAGAAATGGGAATCTTAACGATGACGGCAATATACCTTTGTTTTAACTAGCCTTTACAATTCAGCTTCATGGTCTTGCTGTCTGTGCTAGGTAAGATCTTCCAAATATTAGAGCACAAGAATTTGAAACCAAAGATAGTCCTTGCATGTGCTTTAGATTTTCTCTTCTTCAGGCCATTTTTTACCTATTTTTCTTGTATCCATCTCCCTGGTCTGACTCTTGCTCAGTTATTAAGACAGTATCCCACAATAAGGCTATAATGAAGCATAACACTGCTAATGTCTTTGTCTTTGGTGACTTTAATACTCGTCACATGTCCTGGTTGACTTACTTTAACAGAGCTGACCAACCAGGAGAAGTCACTTGTAACTTTACTCTTGCTGATGATTTGTACAGCTTGTTGATTTTTCCACAAAATTTTTCTGATTTTGACTCCTGAGAACCTCTTGTTTTAGATTTTTTTAAACTTCTGTTCCTTGGCATTATAAATTTTTAGCTTTTCCTCCTTTTTGATCTTCAAACCCCATCATCGTAAAACCTTTAAATTTGGTCAGGATAATTTCCACTCAGGCAAGATTTCTCTTTTAGATCTTTTTTTGACTTCCGTACCAGAACATTGTAAGGTTTCATTTTTACCTTTTGTTCGATGTTCTGATCATGTTGTTGTCACTGTATAAGTTAAAACAGCTTTTTCAAGCCTTTTAACAAGCACAATTATGATAAAGGTTCTTTAATTGGCCAGGCTGACTGGGATGAATTTTGTCAAATTCTTGCTGGTATTCCTTGGGATACAGTCTCCGCCAAATCTGCTTTTGATGCTGCAACTAAATATACAGAATAAATCCAGGTTGACATTGCAACCTTTGTACGTAAAAATAAATTAAAGCCTCATTCTCCTCCATGGCTCCCTGCTCATTGTTCTCCGATATTGCTCAGCACAATTATCTCTAAGTTTAGTTTCATCCTGATGAAAATGGCAAATGCATCTTTTCAGCGAGTAAGTAGTTATTTGGTTCTGTTAGTAATGAACAATTGTATTGAATTAGAATAAGCATTCCAACAAATTGGAGTATTTAAATAGCAGCAGACAAGATGTGTCATAAGAAACCCATAAATGAAAAGAGAGACCCATAAGTAGGTAAAAAGGCAATGATAACACGCAAGAATTTGCAAACTGGCACAGTGCAAAATTATACGTCACCTATCATCTGCTATATGTAGATCGAAAATTGCTGTTGATATTATCAGCCACACTAGCTGCTGCTTTACCTTTCGTTCAAAATGCATGCATCTCTGCATTAAAACTCATAGTTTTGCACCTTTTAAAGTCGTCACAAAGTAATTTAAGTGGGTAGATAAACTGTATTGGATGTACAGACCAGCAATGTTTTCTATCTTCCAATTTTCTCTGATTTTATCACCCCCTTAACTATATCTATATCTCTTTCTTTTTCTAAGTGAATACAGCTTCATCTCTCTTAGAGCTCGTAAGTATTCTCTGCCTCATCTCTTTTACAGTGTCTCTGCATATTATCAAGTGCTTTGTTCTCTTCCACCTCCTCTCTCTCTCTCTCTCTCTCTCTCTCTCTCTCTCTCTCTCTCTCTCTCTCTCTCTCTCTCTCCCCCTCTCTCTCCCTCTCTCTCCCTCTCTCTCCCTCTCTCTGTCTCTCTCTCTCTGAAATCTTTTTCTACGGATTCCGATGGGTTGTCGTCATGTGACTAACATGTAATTAGATTCCAAAAAATTACAATATCCGGAGTAAGATTTGGTGCCTCTATGTCTTCTTCACAGTTTTTTTGTGGTCTATTGCTCTGTACTATTTGTAGGTTTATAAGTAAGTCTGTAGATGGCAACATTGTAAGTCTGATTGACTTGTATAATGGTGATTTGACTATGTCAACCAGGCAATCAAACATACCTCTCGACCAGATGACTCGACTCAGACTTAATTATTGTTGTATATCTCCCTTTCGTAGGCACTCTTTTTCCTTTGCATTCGTAGATTTCTGTTCATTTTCGACGAACTTCAACTTTTTACAGTCACTTTTAAAACAGCGCGTTCCATTTATATCTTGCTGGTCTCTTTTTCAAGAAAGTTCATTTTGAATCTCATTTGACTTTAAAGCCTTGCATATGGTTCTTTGAAACTCTCATAACCCAGGTAATACTTAAAGATGCCTCAACAAATGTTTATCGTTAATAACGTATGGGTTTGGTCTGACTCTTTTCAACTGCAATTTTCATGATTTCAATTACTTGATGCTTCTCGACCCACCATGTACTCTTTGCTGCCTGTATCTGTAGGATTTTTTTTGTATATCCATGTACAACTCTATGCATCTCTATATGAAACGTTTGTCAGTGATTTTCTTGCTTCTTTTCATTACAAACTGCTTATGTTTTTCTAAACTTTGTCACTAACAACTATTTAGAAACACCATCCTTTGTTGCAGTTGGTTCACTCTCTGGAAACTTTATTGCAAACATTTCTTTTTCCCATTTAAGTCTAAATGATTAGTCTCTGTGCTCTTGGTACATAATATTTTCCTTGCAAAAGTAGTTCCTTCAATTATGCTATAATTTGAGTAGCATTTATTGCGTTCGAATCTTCTTGCTTTAAAAATCTCACTGCTGTCTCTTGTCTTTGCAACAGCAAAATTATATCATCCTTACAGATACCACCTCTTATTTCTCGAACACATTTTGGGTACTGCTCTGCAAACTTTTTAAGATGTTGTTCTAAAACTCCCCATGGCAATAAGTAGCTTGGGTCTAGCCCCCAAATCACTCGAGTTACATGATGAATAATAGCTTTCTTGACTACAAAATCCTTTATCTAAACGGACCTCAGAACACCTCTTTCAGTTTGCTTTATGGCGATTTGGAGAATTGTCGTTTTATGTCCCCACTAGATATAATGGTTTGAATTTCGACCGTAAGAGAATGTCTAAAATCTTTCGCTGTAGGGAAGGACTAGTTCCCGAACAATCATTTAGAACATCAAACAGCGTTTTTCTTTGCCCGGGCGGTCAGAGTTAAACCCTTGCAGTTTGCTTTCTTATTGTTTAAAACATAACAAGACCTTTCCGACACAACAAATTTTTCAACAAATTAGGCTCTTAAAGCTGATGCCTTCAGAGACTAATTTTTTGGCAAAGGTATCAAACTTTTTTTTCGACTCAGAAAATGAAAAAATCAACAAAATACATAAGTCATGGCTTACAACTAATCTGGTCATCGTAATCAAAAAGAAAAGAAGCCCTGTGCAAAGCTTATATTAAATCCCTTGCTTTATCTACAAAAAGAAATACAACACAGAGAGAAACAAATTAACCATTTTAGAAAGATAAACAACGAGACAATACATAAGAAACCAACTGTGAATTTCCCATAATATAAAGGGATCGTTGAAAAGATTTTAATTAACTTCACAGTGTAAACCTCCCAAAGGATCACTATCTTGTCGTGATTGGGAGGCTTGCATGCTTTGTCGATCCTGAGAGCTATGCTGGTTAGAGCCTTGTGCTCCTGGTAGGGCCACCTATGCCAGACAGGTCGAAGGGGAGAAGCCAGACTAAATGTGATCCCTGGTCCTCTGAGTTGGGGGTTTGTTTAGGTTAACAACCCACTCATGTAAAAAAAGCCATGTTACAGAAACTTTAAGCATCATTACTCACAAATATCGAGGAGGAGCAGAGATCACCGACGATGGCATTTTTAGGACGTTGGGACAAAGCCTTCTGGAAGCTCAGCGTCCGGTGGGATCTTTTGCTATCCCCCAAAAGCCCATTAACATCGGACATGGGGATGTAAGGAAGAAGGAAAAGAGGTCGACTGAAAACAACGTGGCGCAGAATGGTTGAGATGAAGCGCAACAAAGCAGGCTGGAGCATGTGGAACACAACACGCCTTGCAGCTGCAGACCGATCCAAGTGGAGGAGTGATGTCAGAGCCTTTTATGCCTCCTGGCACGGAGAGGATTAAGGTTAAGGTAAGGCCACACTGTAAAGGTAAACTAAACAAGTTTGTGAGATATTTCATTGGTTGCAAAGCTGAGGATAGTGATTATTCAACATTTGAAACTAAATTTGGAATTTTGTTTTCATTTTTATTAGAAGACCTTTTCCAGACAAATGCCGACTCAATACAAACAATACAACACATGAACAAAGTGAATTTCCCCAACACCATAGTCCTCCTATCTACCCTTGCTAATAAAATTGTTCATTGCTTTATCACTTAAAGCAATATATTATACATTACAGCATACAGACCTATACATTTCACAGGTTCTTTTTGGTCTTCATTGTAGCTTCTTGGGACTCATGACACGATAAAGCTCCTAATCTCTGACTTCCACTCATCCATAAGGTCAAGAAATTTCACGATAAGTTAGGTAGACTTTATTTTAACATTTTGGAAATGATGACAGAATTGTTTCTTGTCTGGAATTGTTATTTTAACACCTAATTCATAGAGTGATGGCACTAGTTAAATTTTCATGTTTTTCTGTATGAATACCTTCATAAACAAATACGTTTACAATCCAAATAAAATAGTAAATTTATTTTCTGTTATCAAAAATGTTTTTATGACGTACTTAGTGGTAATTTTTTAATGTTTTCCATTATTTCTCAATTAAGTACACATAACAAAACACAAGCATTTATCTGGGTGCACTTACGTCATAAGATGTGTAGGAAGAAATTTTGCTATTGCTTAAGTATGTTTAAATGATACATAAGTAATGAGTAGAGAAATTACTAAGTGTATTGGTGGTAATGTTTTCATTGGTTGATTAAATATGGAAAGTTGTAGTTGTATAATAAATATGGCTGTAGCAGTTTGTACATCAGACTAGTCAGCAGATTAGAGAGTAATAAATTAAGTACCAGAATAACTGGATTCTTTCTTGGAGTACTACTGATTCTATCCTGGAACTAGCGTTTGGAGTTAAGAGATCACAATTTGTCTTTTATACTTAAAGTGTCATATTTTTGCAACCAAATCCATAAGAACACTAAAAACATCAGTGAGCATCTAAGATGAAATCTCCCGCAACACAAAACCCAGTGTCTTCTTCACTACATCCACCCCAAGGAAGATTCTGTCAAAACCAAAGGACCCACTCCCACTTGAAGAGAAACAATATAGTTACAGACTGCATTGTAAGGACTGCCCTCTCTCCTACTTTGTGAAACTAAAGCGATCCTTGGGTAAAAGACAAAAAGAGCGCAAGAGGGCTGTTCAAAATTACAAAAGACACAAGACCACAATTTTGACTGGGAAAACAAAAGGCCAAAAGACAAGGAAACTAACACAACAACAAGAATAGTACAAGAAACAATCCATTTCCTACAGCACAACATTCACATTTACGGAATATTTTACATTCTTCCAGAAATATGGCTTCCAGCACTAAAGAAAGAAACACAACAAACACAATATAGAGATGGTGCCACTCCTCAAAACGACTCTATCCCACTTAGCTCCGTATTGTCGAGGTGTAAAGCTGCCGTACGAAATAAATTTAGTAGCTTGACGATGGGAGAAGTATTTCTTAAAATGTAGCTCAGAAAAAGCTTACGACTCATGACATAACAAAGCTCCCATTTCTTTTATTAACTATTTACATAAGCACAACAGTCTCTGAAATAAAAATACATAATGTAACTGATAAAGAAGAAAATATTATGCGAGTTTTTTTGAAAAGCAATTTTAAAAATTAACTATGAGACTTTGAAAAGGAAATTGGATCATTAAAATGTACAAAGCCTTTTTCAATTGTGATGTAAAAATTAATTCCCAAGCAAAAAAATATTTAACATGAAAAACCAACTTAAGATGTTCAATAAAATTTATAGTCTGTAATCGAAGATATACTCTTAGACTATTTTGAGTGCCCACAATATGAAATCCTATTGATATTAAGGCCAGGATACTCACACTTCGTAAGAATTAATAAAGAATTTTTTAAAAATTTGATTTGATTAAAAACACATCTATTTATTTAGATTATTTACACGAAGCTTGTCTTTCGAAAAGCTTCTTGTACATAATCTGAATAATAAATGTGTTTTTAATCAAATAGTATGATACGTGGCTGTTGAATTCCGAATTAAGAATTATTTAAGAAAAGGCATTAAAATAAAATATTTAACGTCACTGAATCAAAATGATAGTAGGAGCAAAGGAGCATATTGCCCCTTATTTAAGTTATTTTTTTGGATAATTACTTTCAAACCTTTAGTCTACAGATATGTACCTTATAGACTGGTGTTAATATTATCTATATTAATTAGTAATATATAAATCTCTTGTAACATATATTGTTTTACTATGTACTAAATTATGTAGTAAAATTTTAATGTTATAGTTATATTACTTAATATTACTATATGTTTTACGTATACCAGAGTAATACAATAGACTAAATTATTTTGACTCTTCTGTGAGTGGTCTAATATTTCAGCCACTATGCCTCTTGCAAAATTCTAATAATTCTAATAATAATCATGTTATTGAAAACCTGGTATGTTTGTCGTATATAATTGCCAAAGCGATAAACAGAATAAAGTTGAAAGTTTTGTCCACATACCTTTTAAAAATTTCACATTTTTGACAAACATTGAAAGCAGATACCCCGTTAGCTTAAATACTACACCAAGAGCGGCACAGAACATGTCAAAACCTTAAACAGTTTTGATCACTTTTGATCTACTTTTTTATGTGCTGTTGACATTGATGCCTTTATTTTGTTTTAATGGTTACTAAATTATCACATTTTCCATTACGCTCCTGATTTTCCACTTGATTTGCCATGGTTCAACGTTCTTCTTGGATATCTTAGTTCATCTACTTGCAAGTTAAAAAAACCCTTTTAGATATATTTTTAACGTACAGGTGACATCAAGCACCTTTGATCATGGGTTAAGACAACTGAGCAGGAGAGCAGAATCAGGGCAATCGTGGAAAGTAGGTGTTAGTAATATCTCAATTTAAATGGAAAACAGAGCTGGAACCAATGTGTAAAACTACTTAACACCATTGCGCACACAACTTTCCCTCCGATAACTGTCCCTTTGAAGTAACTTGCGTCTTTTTCCCTTTGATTCAGCTGTTGGAACCAGTTGACAAACCTTGGTAGACAAAAAATCTTCCTAAGAATTGTTCACAGGCTACCCTGGTCATCGAGATCAACAGAAACATGATAAATAGCCCCTAGCTCTTCAATGCATTTCCTCCGAACCTGTCTTGACTTAAATGTTGACCATCATTCTTTTTCCAGCCTTAAAACTCTAATCTATTTCCGGTATTTCAGCAGGTTTGATATTATTTAGCACTCGGTTTACCAGGAGACATGCAAGCACCTTATCAGCAGATTCTAAGAGTATAATTACGCTGTGGTAACCAGGATCAGGTTTTGGTCCTCGTCCCATTCTAGACCGATACAAGAGTACCATCAATACAATTTTAGGGTATTGTTTTCCTAGCCAGCCCTCCACAAACACCTTGTGAAGGATAGAAGCTATTTTCTTATCTATACTCTGCAGCTACTCAATAGAAGCATCATTGACTCCAGGCACGCATCCTGTCTGAGTTGAGAAAATAAACCCAAGTTGTCAAGATTGTTGAGAAATAAACTCAGAACCTCTAAAACTGTTAAAACCAGGATTAGTTTGTATCATACATTAAATTCTCTTTTTTTTCTGTGCTATGTTAATCTGTCTTGGATATATTTCTAGTGTGACGAGAAGTACTTTCTTTCATTTTCGCCTACTGTTACTAAGGTAGTTAATCTTAATAATTAATCTTCTTTGTCAAAAACAATTTTGCAAAGTAGTATGAAAAATTAACACAATGGTCACAAAAAAAATGAAGTTATATTTCAGAAATACGTTTATGGCTATGACAAATTGCAGTGGAAATCTACTAACGATTGAGAAAGACGTTTGGTCCAATAATGTCTTAGAAAAACATTAAAATGTAATTGTAATTTTATGCGAGCTAAAGTTTCCTTGAAGTTTCTTCAATCGTGGCTCCAATAAAGGGTATTTGATTCTGGGGAACAATAACAAGTTTTTTTATAAATGAATTTTGGCCGAAAGAAGAGTTTTATGAAAATGATAGCTCCTATGAACGAAATCCCTTGTCTCTTGGTTTTAACAAAATCATTTTCGGGAAACATTAAAAAGTGATAATTTGGACGGAGGGCTGACTTCAAGTGAAGTGACTTTAACTGGAATCATAACCTTTTAAACGGATAGAAAAATGTGTCCACATAACAAGAAACCAGAAATGGTATTTAAGAGTAAAGGGAAAAAAATTTCGGCTTGGATTGAAATGTGTTCACCAGCTTAATTTTATACCTAATTAATATTAGCGAACCAGAGTACCTGACCGTTATCCAGGGGTCGGCGTTACCCCCAAATAATCAAAAGTGGCTGCAATACAATCTGTTGGTTTACAAAAGACAGTTGAGACTGAAAAACATTAATTAAAGTATTCAGTTACAATACAATTTTTTTGTGGACATTGACTTCTACATATTCTATTATTTTCTACTGTAATTCTATTTTCCTGTAATTCCTCTCAAACTGTTGTTAAATAAGGACTAAATAATTCTTAACCATCACCTTTATGAAAACCGCGATGTGTTCATCTCTAAAATTAGCATCAACAATATGGTCTACGCTAAGATGAGAACCTAAAGACAAAAACTTTTTGTCTCTTTTTCGTCCAAGATTTTTTTGACATATGCGAACATTTGTTTCACCGGATGTATTTATCATTTAGACAATTTAACCCTTGTGAACCGAACAACCCTTTGAGCTGATGAGAAAGGTATATGGAAGTTACTAAAGCATTTACACAAAAGAAGGGAAGCTTTTATAACCAACAAAATTCACTATCTGAAAGCGTATGAAGATGAGAAGCACATTCTGAGTAGTTACCTTTACCAAGGATTTTTTTTTATGGTTGGATATGCAATGCAGAATATCCCATAACAAAACATTGCTGGACGACAAAAACTGTGTAGCTTTTGAGTCAACATTTTCAATATGTGAGTTTATGCCATGGGAACTACAATTCGTACAATTACCAGTTTGGGGAGCTTTAATCCTATTTTTCTGAAGCAGAGCTTTCAGAGCACATTTGAGTCATAAAGTGTCCCATTGAAAAGCCTCCTATATCAATGGTTTCACTCGATTTCAATAAATACAAGAATCCTTAAGACCCGTCGGTTTGTAATTCCAGCTTAAACGACTTTAGGTTTATAAAAAGTACATTTTAAGCTATTTAAGAAAAACTGATATGTAAAAAGGAAGTCATATAGTGACTGTTCTCTTTCCAATAATCTTTTCTTAATCTAAATAATTGATTTTAAGGGCACTGTAAACCCATCAGAAACATTTTACCTTCAAATATGTCCTTCATTGGCTAAATGATCACATTTTCTTTATTTATGTAATAAAATATCTTTAAGAAATAAATTTTCTCAGACTGTTGGGAAGTAAGTGTCTAAAGGAATTGCCACATCCTGAAGAGGGCCTTGACCCACATATTGCTAATTTCCAAAGTACAGTGCGATATCAAGACAAATTTTATAGACTCTAAACAGAATCAATTTCAATAAAAAGTCCCATCTCTCCCCTATTTTTAGTTTGATTCAGAGCTTTTATATGTTATTTAGGGTTAAGTTTTCTGTATGACTGTTAGTATGTCATATCTGGAACACACGAATTGACACTGTCTGAAAAGAAACACGGGTTAAATCAATATTGGTGATAGATATGCAGCTTTATTCATACTTTAAACACAATATTAAACAGTAATTTGCAGAACAAAAAAATATGCTCAATCTTTATCACGGAAAACACCTTCACTAGCCACGTTTAGAACAAATGGATTAACTCTTACTTTCAAATGGTTTTCATTTTAATAAGTCAAGCCAAAACAGGACAAGTATTCTTTGCTTGATCTGACAACATTAAATACTTTATCCACTTTGATATCATTGCTTCTCGTTTTTGACTTTTAAGGTCACCAAACAGAACTTACTGTTGCTATATTATTCACCCCAAAAGTTGCAACAGAAGCAGGTCTTAAAGTTGCTGTAAGCTTCCACTAATTTAGATTTAGTCAAAGCTATGTAACAAGTAGGTTTTCAATAGAAAATAACTCTGAAGCAATGATCCTTTCACCACAAAATACTCTACCTAAAAATGAATTAAGGTTTTTTACATCAATACAAAACGAGTTATCGTGATGATAATTCCAGCTGGTTCTATGTGGCTTGCTTGTACTAGTTGCATCCTTGTTGTAAGAGATTCAAAGAGACAAAACAAATTCAAGACATGCAGCCTATGTTTCCTTTGTGTCCAAAATTTCCAATGAAAAGGAATTAGCTTATTTAATCTAGTAAATCAGGGATATATGACCCGTTAACTCTGCTAGCTTTGAGTGCAACAATGTCTCTCAACCTTTTCAAAGCAGCTATCCATTTTCTTAAGTTTAAAAACCATCAGGACCCCAACCCGCCTCCGTTTCCCTAAAGCTTAGAACTCCTAAATAAACTATAACAATTCTTTTAATCGATGCCAATAGAAAATGTAATACATGTACATAACTGAAAAAAAGGAAGAGAAACGTATGGTTTTATTTACCTAAATGTTACAAATTTGGTCAAGTTTTTGACAGTGCCAGTCGCAAATCATCACTGACATCCAAACGGTTTCTTGCCTTTGTCTTGATTTGCACAGAGTCTGAAAACCCAGGTTCTCACAAATAGGTAGTTACAAACGCAACGATATTGTATTTTAGTTACTGTATGCCTTAATTAAAAAATATACCAATACATATTAGTGTCATAACAGAAACTACAACAATCTATTTTGATGTTGGAAAATGATAAAATTTTAAGGATATCAAAAATAATAGATTGATTTTTGTTTCAAATATATCAGTTTAGTTGACCTTCATAGAAAATAGGTTTTAAACTGAAAAAAATTTGGCAAACCACCAGAAATAGCTTTGCGACCCACCCGGGGATCGAGACCAAATTAGGAATCCCGCCCTTAGGTTGGGGACCAGTTTACTGTAGTCTGTAGTCTTTAGCATAGTTGCTGCTTCACTGTACCAAATTATTTGGTTCTCAATTGAAAAATAAATCCCTAGACTCTTCTGACTTAGAAACACATTTTTGTGCAGGATGCATCCTTTGTCATATCCATACGAAGCATACGGTGAAGCCATGTTGTGAAATTAAAAATACCAAGATGAAAAGCGTAACTTATACTACTACTGCGTTGACAGCTTTGTTTCGCCATGGTTTGATAATATCTCGTGGCATAAACATGCTCACAGGTCTCATTTATTTAAGTATAACAATTAGAAAACTAACACGGTAGGTTTACACGCTGTTTTTACCTATTTCTAATAAATTGAGATGTTCGTGTTTTAGAGTGAATTGATATGCGTGCTCAGCTTGATGTCAGAGTTGGTGAAAGCACACTTTTTTCATAAGAACAAATTTATAGGAACACCAGCCTCTAAGAGTTAGCAAAGAACAATGTGAGAGCAATATACCCATTGTTTATCTCGTAGTCTCTTATGTAGGTATTATAATGGGAAGTGTTTTACTAGCTTTCCTCGCTGGTACCAGCTCAGTTTGTTGCATCTTGTGACTCTCTTTTCTCAACATCTTTATCCTTATGCTGTTTTTGTTGCTCGTTACAATGAATCGCTTTATGAATGTGGTTTATTTCATCAGAAGATCGAGGCTTCTGACTATTTTCCTTTCTGATATGACTTGAATATGTTTAAGTCTAAGGTCACCTCTCACCTCTTGGTCTAATTTCTTTCTGTCTTTTTTCCGTTATTTTTCACAGTCACATGCATTTAGTAGCTTTTGTTTTTTTATGGTTCTTAACCAGGTAAAAAGTTAAACAGACCTACCGACCTGCAATTCAAAGGCAGTTGGTTCTGACTCTGACTCTCTAAAAAAAGGCTGGACGCATTGCATTACAGAATAGGATGAAAATGTTTAACTAATAAGGATGGAAATCAGTATTTCCTATATTTCGTTTCAACCAATATCATAATTAAGGTTAGTGTGTATAGGTGTGTCTGTCTTAATTCAAATAACTCGAGAATAGCTGAATAATTTGCCATGAAATTTTACACACAGTCAAAGAAGGTCGCTGCCAGTGAAACAAGACAGATTTTAAATATTTGCGTCGTGCCACCCGAAATGCGCCTTTTTCTGCGGAAACCAATTTAAATCCTTTTATTATTATACTTTAAAAAAATAGTTAATCACATACATCACGCGAGAAATATTAGCAACACTTCTGTTATTAATGTGTTACCTTAAAGAAGAAAAATCCCTCTGTAATTTTTTTAAGTTAAAAGCTGCGCCGCATCCTCAAGCTGAATCCTAACCTAGCAGCTTTCTTAGATCCATCAGAAATATTTTGCCGACCCCGCCCTGACCGAGTTTTAACCAAAGCAATAATAATAATTATTATCATTATTATCATTATTAAAACGAATATCTATACAGTCATATCACGTCAGAAATATTAACAACAACACTTCTAAGAAAGCAGCTGACCACATTAAAAACAATTGACACAGAACACCAATTACACTTTATTTTCTTATATGAAACTGCATTGTGTCTCACATATTGTTAAATGACTGATGTAGAGCTGGAATATATATCATACATTGTTAAATCAAAGATTTCCTTCAAATGTTGGCTAATTGTATGTAGGTAAATGTCATTTGACTCTCCACGTACATAACCATCACCAGCTCTCGAAGGGGTCATTTAGACATTGACTGGGGTGGACATATCCAACCCAGTTTTCCCAGAGGCAGATATTTTAATTCTGAAATCTGTTGAAATATTTGGAAAGAAGGTGTTATATCATTTACCTGAGACATTAGGTGCCTCGAAATTATCTCAAAGAGGGAAAGTAATATTTTTTCATTGTGTTAGGTAATTTTGAAATGACTGTGGAGTCTCAGTAACACTTAGTTTTAATCGGCATTTTAACACAGTCGATCGTGGGACTTACACTGTTCATTCTTATTATTCATAAAAAATTTATAGCTTGAAAACGCATACAGTTCTCAAGATCAAAAATGTCAGTTACAGTTTTTTTAAATGTCAAATTTTAAAAAAAGCCAAAAATGAAAATCGTTGTTTAATCAAGTAGTTTTCTTTCCAAACCGAAGTTTGTTGAGCTCCAAAATAATTAAAGTCACTGTTGGATAGAAGCAATTTCAGACCCCACAGGTAATCGTCTGCCTATCCTTTGTGATTGATAGAAGTATTAACATTCGTGAAAATGATTTGGGGCGTAAACATAAACATTTCGAATTATTTATCTTATTACCAATTAATCGTACAAAATAAGCATGCAGTAATTTTTAGTTCCTTGGATATTTGAAAACAAATTATCGGCATTGAAATCACTTTCAAGTTATTTGATTAGAATTTAACACATATCGAAAGACTACATCAGTAAGTAAGAATAAATACTTCCCTAGGAATACAAAAAATCGATTGACATCAATTCAGAATTAAGGATATATTTATTTTATAGTTGTACTGTTTTTGAGTGGTTCTTTATTTTGAGTTATTCTCCAGGGCCTCGTGTACAATTTCTATTTACATGTCTTAGTGTCATATCTTGCCAAATCCAAGTCCCTGTGAAGGGCTCAGACGGTGGTCTGAGCCCCAGTACTGGGGGAAAATGACGTTAAAAACCAAAGAAAGATGAAAGTGTCAAGCATTCATTAATCAGGGGGTGGATTTAAACAACGAAAAAATGTTACAGAAGCCAACAGGGAGCTTTTAAAGTATTTAAATTTAAGGATCGATCTCTTCTTAATGGAATGTTGGGGGAATTTTAAGAGTGTCATGCGTTATGAAATTTAGAATTTGCTTGAGCTGCACAGACAACGATCTATAGAAAATAAAGAGAGAGAAAGAAGAATTAAAAAATTGTATGATATTTGATGCCATACGACTTTTGGCAATAAAGAATCATGCTTTCGGACACCTTGATGAATCAGATGATTCAGAAAACCCTAGTAATTTTCCGGAGAGATTAGTTTTCTGGCAGAATAACATCGACCACTTCACTAGTGGATAAAGGACTACTGTTAACCCCTTGTTTTTTTAATAATTAATAGTCAATAATTGTCTTTTTCTTATCTTGATTGGTCCGGCTTTTCCAAGCCACCATTTGTAAGATTTTACTGAATCTGAGATGTAGTTATGAGACATCCTAAGATTGGAGAGCAAAATCATTGGTCCCCAATACCAGTTTGGGAGACAACTGCCCTTAGATTTTCTAAGTTAGAATTACCCTGTTTGTGAATGAAGGAGTGATTATTAAATTGGAAGGATGCAGTTCTTTTAAACTGAACGCGACAGAGTAACGTCGCCTAAAAGAGAATTCATACCTGCTAACAACTTCAGCATCTGGCAATGACTATCAACTTTTATTTGTGGAGGGTATCCAAGAGAAAAACCTTCCTAAAATCATGCCAATTTAGAAGTGAAAGGCGTCAATGGGAAAGAAAGCCATATCTGATAGCTCTTGGGTTAACAAAGTTAATTTATTTTCACAGTTTCGTCCTAGAAATTAGTGGCATGTCCGATATGACCCGTTGTTTTTACTGCTATCTAAAGGCTGCACAAAGAAGTATTTCCTTTAAGAAAAAGTGCAGAAGGAAATGACCATAGCCCAAAAAAGAACTCTGTTTGAAGCCAACTCTTCCTCTATAATTGACAGTCGAGTGCATCTCTTTTTGAAACATCGTTCTTTGCAAATTTTTAATATTTTAATTTATTAGTTGCATCCTTCCTACAAATCTCAAAAACCATGTGCATAATAAATACTCTGCCACTGCTAATGAAGGAAAAAATTGATAAAGTTCAAATTTTTTTGCCTTAGCCAAGTACAGGAGCCTGAAACGGGAAAAATGTTACATGGAAAGCTAGTGATCAACGAATCAACATCTATGTTAGTATAAGTTAACTTGACTTTCATTATCAAAATGATTATCTTCTGTAGTTGCAACTATTTTCTTTGCTAACTTAAAAGCTTTTGAACGACAGCCAACCAGAAGGTGAACATTCCTTTTACATCTGCTGCATGTTGTTTTGATTACTCTACAATTCTTCCACAGGAGGAAATCAATCACCAATAGATTGGAGTAATTTCACAGTTTTTCGATGTCAATGTGTAGTGCCTATTAAATCTTTTCCTATTAGAATGGTAATACCTTGGGTAAAATCACTTTTTTATTCTCGTTTTACTCCCGCGTCTCCATACCATTTTGTCTCATGAAAAGTGATTTCTTCGTTCGTGAATTCCATTGCTGTTACTGTTTTGATCCCTTTGGTCAGGTTCGTGTCTTTGGCAATGAATTTCAGTTGTAAACTTTTCGAGCTCGAATTTACGATAGATATTAATTTAGAACCTTTTCCCGGGTTTCCCTGGTGTAATCCATATCTCTTTATAATTGCTTTTAATATTTGTGTGACATTTTGGTGAAAATGAAGCTATCCAAATAAACTGACACCATTCCTTCTTAGCAGCTTTTTTGGTAAAACGAGTGACAGGATGTCAAAGGGATCAGATTGTCCGAAACATTAGAAGGATCTGAAGTTCCAGGGCATCAGTTCATTGGAACTTTCGTATCGGTCTGTAAATCAGAGTGGTATTCAAATACTGTCTATTTTAGAAAGTCCATCTTTAAAACAGGGTGGGCAACCTCCCACTCCAATGGGGGATGAGGCCCACCCTGTTTTAGAGTGTGGACTACAAACTTTTCCTTGTGCGGTTGATCCATCAACAAATTTTAGCACATGGTAAGGCACCCTACAACATTGACTGTTTACTGCACACTCACATTGCTTTGACATGGCACAAAACACGGTTACTTTGCCGCACATGCTCGAGCTACACGTGGGTTCTCAGCTCTTCGTATGGGTGTATTACGCTTTTTAACTTTGCCTTTTATGTAAAAGAGGGCCTTATCACATTTAAACTTTTTTATATTCATATATTTCCAGCCTTGTTTACTTTTTTTTGTCAGGGCTCTCATTGGTAACAACAAATTATTCGTTGGAGTGATCATCCTGTATAAGCATTCCCTTTAAATAAATAAGTAAACAAATAAACAAATGAATATGAAATAAACAAATAAATAAACAAAGAAACAAATAAATAAATAACAAAGAAACAAGCTGATGTGACTATTTTTATCGCAGCTTATTGTTTTCAGCAGTGTGGAATATCCGCTCAGCTCTCAATATTAAAATTATTGTAAAAATGAGATGGAAACTCCACAATCCATTCATTAGACCTTCGCTGTTGATAAGAGACAAAAAGCAAAGGCTGGCTGACATACTGGACAACATTGTGCAATGTGTCTCTTGTGATCGACTGGTGACCATTTCAATTTACATATCTCAGTAGTTACCTATTCAAACAATGGTTTTCGACACAGTCCTTGGCGACAGGATGAATGAAGGTGTGAAATAAGAAATAACCAGACTTTATGGTTATCGCCCTTACCAACTAAGCTATTAGTGGTACCAACTTGTGAAGGCAGCCTAATTTACGACCTATAATTCTGTCCAACTCCAAAATATCTTATTTAATATTACTTATTCAATATGTTAACTATTAAATCCAAATTTTCTTCCCAACCGGTTGTTCAACATTCACAAGAATTAGCAAGACTGCTGTGGAGAGAAATAGGAAAAGGATAACAGGTTTCCCTGTGTTTCTGCGCTTTCCATTATCTGAAAGGGGCCAGCAGAAGCAATGTGTATTGAAAATTAGCCAGTCAATTCCTACTGTGTCTCTGATAGTGAATAGAACAACTGGGTTAGGTAGACGTTAAAGTGGATAGGATAGCTAACTAACAGTATGCATGTCAAATACAATGACGGTTACAGACCATGCCTACCAAGCACTCAAATATGTCGTTTACAACAGCCTCAGTTAATGATAATGACAATTGTATTACCAATATTCTCTTTGCCGATTCATTCCAGGATAACTAGTTCCCATCATGCATTTTTCCAAACGAATATCAAAAGAAATTTCTTACTTTAATCCTGTGATGGAATAGACAAATATACTGACAATTCTTCACCCTTATCTTGAATAAAAGAGAGCAGTAGTTCTAACATGGAAGCTAGTTGTTTATGTACTTGGTGACGTGAAAACTTTCGTAAGAGCAAACGAGTGATTATACCATTTGAAATACCTGTTCAAGTAAAGCAGAGTTGTATATACAAGACTTAACAAATAACATTGTACTCTGCTTCATATATTCGGAGGTTTGGAATAAAAGGTGACCAAAGAATTGCTGTATACAAAGTATTCTTTGTTATATATAAAATCTCGAAATTCTTTTGGTACCAAGAAATATATATTTTCGTTTGAAAAGAAAAGTCTTCACAAAAAAAGCAGCTTACAGGATCTGAAAAGCTGGCTATTTGGAAAATAAATGTTGGTAGTAGAGGGGACATGTTCGTTAAATTACACTTTCAACAAAAACAAAGCATGCACAAGAAATGACTACAACTCCCCACTATGTTTTCCTGAATTAAGTATACACATGAGTAAAAAGTTTTGATTTAGAATTTTTGGATTTCAGAAATTGATCCTTCAAAATTGGAATAGAATAAACTTCAGTTTTTTACTTACATGTAATAATTTTTAATCCTTTACAGTTAGTTTGATTTTGTGGCTACTCCAAAAACTTTACAAGGTATGTCGATTCGTGCCCATTACATGATCAACTTAACCCTACAAAAATTGCTTATAGTCATTGTAATATTTGTTTATCTATTAGGAATATTAATACAGGATAAGCAACACAAAAATTACTATAAGGAAATATATCTACAGTTTTTGTTCTACATTTGGATCCTCTATTAGACACCCTGGGGCCTAAAATATACCTTAAACACGTTTATTCAAGAATAGGCACTTAAATCGAGAAAATATAGCATTTCTTGTATTTTTGCAATGTTATTTTGAAATTATCATTTAAATACGTTACGTGGTTCGTATTCTTTAAAAATGGTTAAATTTGGAAAAGAGAGCCTTTATTGCTCATGGACAAATTGGTACAAGGGGAGCTTGTCAGAGAAAATTCGCTATGGTTAAATAGATGTTTATCCATCGATATATATCTCATCAAATGATATCCAAGATTCAAGTTGTTTACTAGCCATCCTGTCAATTACATTTTTATTAGACGAGGTCGAGAGGATTTGTTGATTACGAAAGGAGATTCTCTTCCACGTTTCTGTGAATAGTGTTTATGTGAGTTGAAAGCGGATTAAAGTCTTTTCTCGCCCTCATCCCTCGGCGGCTTAAAGAAGGAGCGACTTTCACCCCAGTGTTTATTCGAGTTGACATAATGCAACACATTTCCAACATGACCTGTGGACCCTAAACTTAGAGGTAATGCAACACAGGGAAATAAAAAAAGGTTATTATTTTCTTTGTAAGCAAACAACACCTTTTGTTTTGGATTCATATTGTACCTACCGGTAGTTACAAGTTATCAGCCTTAAATATATCATCCCTGTTGCAATTCTCCCTTTTTTCATTGATCTCATTCATGTAGGCGTTTAAGGAAAACTTAATTTTAGAAGAAAGGGAACCTTTAAATGTATTTCCTCTGATTTTTGTTTTACTTGGGGTGGACAGGGGTTAACCTTTTTGATTTAGAGTGCTTGCTCAAAGCTGATGCTCTGAAAAAATATTTTATCAAAATGGTATTATACTTTAGATCCCTTTCCTATTAAGGCCAAGGGAAATAAATTTTGTCCGCTTTGAGGATCAAACCCGGAACAACTAAATTACCACACAGTTATCTCATTTTAACCACATAGTTGTGACTTCTTTACCTTAATGTCAATCATTATACAGTAATACTGAATCCAATCTGACATCATCACAATGTGGTTTCCTTAGTATGTATTCTTCAATCGCTTTGTAACATGAGATATAGTGTATTATTTTATAAGTCTAAGTATTGGCAGATTGTTCACAAAAGCTGGGCTATTTTCACCTTTTGGTTAATAGGGAGGGGCGGAGAAAAAGATAGCTCTGTATATTGAGTAAAACAAAACTTTTTTATTCACCCGTCCCCTTCCATGCTATTTTAATGAATTTCAAAAATTGAAAAGGACGGGATCCTGGCAGTAATTGGGATTCACCTTCCTTGCAGTACCCAGACATTTAGGTTAAAATAAAGCAAAACAAAAATAAACTTGATTTATCTTTCAAGATTTTCGTCTCTTTTAGTCCCGTGGCTATCTCATGCTAGAGCCTTTCATATGTTTTAGACTCGCACGGCGCATGCGCAATTGTGACCATATGAGAGAGAGTTAAAGAGGGCTGTTTGTGTGTGTGGTTGTTTTATCTGATTGGATTCTTTTATCAATCGAGCCCATCATGTCTTGCGGTTTTGACTCTATTAGTATGAGTTCAGTTTATTTTGAATGTAACGATGGAAAAATAAAGGGAACAAAACCCACAGAATAGCCTGAAAAACGGTAGATCCCCTTATAAAAATATCTCAGGCAATGCCAGGGCATTTAACTATATGCCTGTTTGAAAAATAACCGCTCCTTTTGAAATAATAAACTAAGCCACAACTGTCAAATTACCCGGATCTTTATGGTATTTGATCGAAAGTACTGTATGTATGTGTCCAACAAACCCCATTAAGACATTATTCATTGCATTTGAACAAAAATTACCGCCTGCAAGTCTATTTTCTGTAATCAACTAGTAATTTATTTATTTCTATTTCAATAATATTTATATAGAATTATAACCCAGCTAAAACTAAACTGCTATCTTTTTCGTAAACCATGTTGTGGTTTGCAAAACGTCAACTTCAAAACCTCTCTGATTTGATGTTATTTCTGTGCTGAGGTTTTTATGAAGACATTTGCCAATTTTACAAAAATTAAACAAAACGGCCTGTGAAATTGGAAATTCGTTATGAACGTGGAACAAAGATGTCCTTGAAACATCTGCTTGTGCTTGAAAACAATTTTTTCTCACAATCAGTTCTTATTATTTACAAAAAGTAATAAGTTATGTTATAATATAATAAACAGTTGTTACAGTAAAACTCTTACCTATGTGACGCTTGTTTGAAGCTGAACAAATCTTATTTCCGTGTTAACCGCTGCCAAATTGAACTTTATCTTGTAAATTTCTGATGCTGAGGTTTTTAGAGATTTCATTAAAATTGAAAGCGTATATCAACACAAATAGACTTTTTAATTTACTACAAAATTTATTTTTACAAACAACAACGTGAAACATCTTGAAAAATAAATGTTCTCCCTTTCATTTTCATAAATTTAAGTTCAATTTTTGTACAGTTTCCAAAAAAATACTAAAGTTAAAAGCTGTCATGAGTCACCTTTACGAACCGTTAATTAAATGTTTAGAAATGTTCTCTCTCCAGTTAAAAGGAACATGTCTGACAATAACTTTTCTAAACTCAATAACCTCTATACTTTCACCAGTGTAAATGAAACAAGGAAATCAGATGACAATGTCATGACTTGAGTTTTTGTTTTGTACAATTTCTAAAGGAAGGCTTGTTTCAATAGAGCTTGTATCTTTCCTTGTAAAGAGAAATGGTTTCGACCACTGTACATGAAATAGGCTACTACCTTGATCCCCAAATAGACAATTTTCAAGACGACAGTCAGAAAAATTTATTACGACGCATGCGCAATGTAAAATCAGTGATCGTCTCAGTGACAAATATCATTCGACGAANCTCTATACTTTCACCAGTGTAAATGAAACAAGGAAATCAGATGACAATGTCATGACTTGAGTTTTTGTTTTGTACAATTTCTAAAGGAAGGCTTGTTTCAATAGAGCTTGTATCTTTCCTTGTAAAGAGAAATGGTTTCGACCACTGTACATGAAATAGGCTACTACCTTGATCCCCAAATAGACAATTTTCAAGACGACAGTCAGAAAAATTTATTACGACGCATGCGCAATGTAAAATCAGTGATCGTCTCAGTGACAAATATCATTCGACGAAATGTAGGATTGAGTTTACCATTTCGTCATGGAAAGAGCGACCATCATATTTTTAACTTTTAATTAAAGAGGTTCCATGTTTCCCAATTTATTGTTGTTTTTAATAAGTTTATTCCCTACATAGCAGAAATGGAAATATTAGGTGAGAAGATGCTACATAAATATGGTTAAACAGAACAACGATTATGAGAGAAGACGAAAGAAAAGGGAAATTATAAAGTGCGGCGTAGGTAGTGAGGATGGAGAAAGAGAGTAAGAGAGAGGGAGAAAGGGGGGGAAGTTTGTGTACATGAAGGGTGCATAATCGCGACAGTTGTGGAATTCATTCTTTACAACTCAGGGCTGAGAAATTTGGAGCGTTTGAGTACAAACCCAAATATTTTTAGGATAATATCTGAAACGCGACAGACCTTTGCCATTTACTCACCGACAGAGGATAGTGCACTGAAAGATTGCATAAAAATGCTAAACCACCATTCGAAAACTATTTTGGATTATCAAACACGAAAGTGAACACGAGAAACAAAAATCTATTTGTCTACGTCCCAAGAGTCAAATTGGAATATGGGAGACAGTCGATTCGTTAAATGGGAGCTAAAGTTTTTAATGATCTCCCACTTGAACTTAGAAGTAAATACACAGAAATGAATTTTAAAGATATTTTAAAAAATCATAGGTTCAAGTTTTTATCAGGTTCTTATTGTTTTACAGATTGTTTTGTTTGTTTGTTTTTTTAAAACAGGACACGTGTTGATAACAGTATTTGTATACATTACTTTTTAATTAAACAATTATTGAAACGTTTTTACCCTGTATAAATATTCGTAAATAAATAAATAAATAAATGAATATAATCTTTGCTGACCGAATACTATCAAGCAGTGCAGCGAAAATCAGTTCCGCCCCCCTTAAATATTCTTCATTACCAATAATCAAATTTGTCTAGATCCAATGAAAAACAAAGGCATACGATAAGGAAGAATGAGTTTTAACTGCTGACGTCCTTATAATTTTGAAGAAATAAACCCAAAATAATTGTTTCTACTTCCAATGGTTGGTGTTTACATGGTGATACGAAAACCTATGAGTTTGTCTTATGATTGTGGTCAATAACACGACATAAATTGGATCAAGTTATATATTTCAAATCCAATTACAATATTGACTAGTTAATTATTCCTTTTGCAGGCTTATTGAAACTATTAAGCCTTTCTAAATCATTGCCTACAGAATCAAGAATCGCAGGGGTAGAATACGCCACTGCTGTATCTTAAATCCACGCTAACGATGGCAGCCATTTTGTAATTGCGTGATTGTTGTCATGACCTACAATTCTATTGCTTAAAAATATGATGGTCGCTCTTTCCATGACGAAATGGTAAACTCAATCCTACATTTCGTCGAATGATATTTGTCACTGAGACGATCACTGATTTTACATTGCGCATGCGTCGTAATAAATTTTTCTGACTGTCGTCTTGAAAATTGTCTATTTGGGGATCAAGGTAGTAGTCTATTTCATGTACAGTGGTCGAAACCATTTCTCTTTACAAGGAAAGATACAAGCTCTATTGAAACAAGCCTTCCTTTAGAAATTGTACAAAACAAAAACTCAAGTCATGACATTGTCCACTGATTTCCTTGTTNAAATGGTAAACTCAATCCTACATTTCGTCGAATGATATTTGTCACTGAGACGATCACTGATTTTACATTGCGCATGCGTCGTAATAAATTTTTCTGACTGTCGTCTTGAAAATTGTCTATTTGGGGATCAAGGTAGTAGTCTATTTCATGTACAGTGGTCGAAACCATTTCTCTTTACAAGGAAAGATACAAGCTCTATTGAAACAAGCCTTCCTTTAGAAATTGTACAAAACAAAAACTCAAGTCATGACATTGTCATCTGATTTCCTTGTTTCATTTACACTGGTGAAAGTATAGAGGTTATTGAGTTTAGAAAAGTTATTGTCAGACACGTTCCTTTTAACTGGAGAGAGAACATTTCTAAACATTTAATCAACGGTTCGTAAAGGTGACTCATGACAGCTTTTAGCTTCAGTTATTTATAGAAACCTGTACCATTAACTGTACTTTTAAACCTTGAGTCCCAGAAAGGTGTTGGTTACATTTTTAGTCAAAACTAAGGGTGTGTATCACAAAAACTCCCAAGCTTCTGCCATGTTTCCCCTCACTGAAAACACGTGGTGATGTTATTGATTTTTGCAAATGTTGCTGAAGAAGACAGAGACAAAGATATATCAGTTGTTTTACTTATATAGGTTAAATATTATAATGAATACTCCAATAGACACAGATCGAGATAAAGTTAATGATACAGTAGCTCTGAGGATGATAGTGACAGGTTTCAAAATCAAATCAATAAGTATCTGTACTTGCAGCTCTTTTAGTATCCAACAAAGAATGTTTAAAGCCAATAAACGCTTGAGGGATTTAAAACAGAGTACATATGCCCCAAACACTACACTGATACTACAGCAATCTAATTCTTTTGCTGTGGCCTATTCTAAACACTTAATATCAAGCTCAGAAGAAAGGACATTTATACAGGCTTCATAGGTAACAAACACACCTGCATCATAAAAATTGCCAAATATAACTAACAGGGACAGTGTACCTTGGCTTGAAACGAACTCAAGCCCTGAGAAAGATGTCATTAGCACATTGGAGAGGGTGAGCTCAATTACTCTGTTCTTGAAGAAGAGGCGAATAAAGATTTTTAAGCTGGCGTTGATAAACCCTTTTGTCCTTCCTACATCAATTGCCTTCCTATCGTTGATGATATCACTGATATTGTAAATGATTAATTTTTTATTGCGTTGCACATTAAACACGAGAAAAACATCGGAAAAATACAATATTTTAATCAGCTTTTAAGTTTGCTTTCTGCAGGAAGTTAATGACTAGCTTTCACCAAAGTCAGGGGTTTCTGTAGAGAAAGACACTTACATCTGACAACATTTCATGGTACGGTCCCTCATTTGCAGGTCAGGGGTTTTCGGATCCCTGAGAATGCCGTTAAGAGAGAAAAAAAAAGATAAAAGTGGTGGGAACTATTTTAGCATGGCCTTTTCATCTGATTGCCCTGTCAGGGCCTGTGAGCGCACGTGTTTCCTGCAAACTCAGGCGTAGATTAAATGCTCTATTCAATAAAAGGTTGACTTTGTAACAGTAATCCCTAGATGTTTCTTTGGGAAAAAGATAAGAACAAAAGGTTCAAATGGATCTAAAGGTGATTGGAGGATTGTGGGAATGCAGCACATTCGTTTTCCAAAGGTGTTAACCGACTCTGCGCCTACAGAACCATAAAAGCCTGCGTTTTTAGGGAACAAGTAAAGGCAAGTTTAACGCTACAGAAATCAGTTTGAAAATTAATTTTAAGCCCCAAAACAGGTACCTCAATACAGAAAAAACCAAACTTTTAATAAATGGAAAATATTTCCAGTCCACCCTTTAATAAGGAGAGGATTTTGCTTTTGTAGATATTACAATTGATGTGATTTGGAATAGAGGGACTCAACTCATACGTTATATGACAAACAACAGATTGGGCAAAATAGAGTAAAAAGCATAATCCGAATAGTAACCGAATAGTGTTTTTTACTCTACTTTGTTAAACTGTCTGGTACAAAAGGATTTTAGATTAGAGCCAAGTGACTTTGTAATTTTGTCATTCCTGTCCCTGCTAAGCGGTCGTAATGATTACTTTTCCCGCTCAAGAATAATAACTTGGTTAAGTGTGGTTTCCATTTGTCTCCACTTATATGAAAACCACAAAGTCTAGTGGCAAAACGTAAGTTTCTGTCATTATCTTGGAAAATTACTTCATTCACCAATTTTGCTAGAATCAATGATAAAGGTCTAAAGATCAACTTGGAGAGGGAATTCGAATATAGATTTGAGTTTTAATATGATCTTATTTTGAATGTCATGGATCGATGGGTTATTTGTGTTCAAATAAGAATATTTGTATTCCATCAAAGCAAACGTTGCAGTAAAAGTAAACGATATTTGTCCTAAACTATTTTACAAGGGTTCATAAGATCTATCAGACATAGTTATTGTAGCTGGTTGATTTCCTGGTTTTTTTGAATGGGGAATTGCCAATACCACAGATCGAATGAAGAGTAATTATAGCATGGAAACCAAAAAGAGTCACTTGCATTGAACAGGACACGAAAATAGCAAAGTGTACCAATGAATGTGAATTGATGAATGCTGTTGAATCGTCTGGTTTGGTTAAATAAATATCGTTCAGTGATTGAAGAAAACGTTTCGAGCCATATAGTTATATCGAATAGTTATACCTGGATAGAGGAATAATATTATCTTAATAAAGTGGACGACTGCTACGTTTACCTTATACGCTTCGCAAACAACTTCATGTATTAATCACCCACATGCGAGTGGCAGTTTGAACTATTATACGTCATGTGGTTTTTCTGTCTTAATGACGCCTATTAAAAGTGATCTATGGTATAAGAATTTCAAATTACAGATGGACGTATCTAGTCAAGCAAAAGGGGTATGAGCTTATCTCGAAGCATAGTAGCAACAAACATCACGTCCAGCCATTACAAGATCAATATGGCTGGAAACACTAAAACTATTTGCATGATATTGTTGAACCATTAGCATTTACCACGAAGAATTGATACCTATTACAGGAAAATGGAGGAGATAATATGATAAAATTCCTGAATGTCGAATTGCCCATTTTGTTAAAAGAACCATTCCAGGTCTAGTCGTACTGGATTTCGTTTGGATCTTGTTCTTAATGCCGAAGTCCAGAGTTCAAGAAAACTAAGGAAGAGAAAAACAATCACAATTGCATTATTTTTCTACAGAATGATAAATTGAATTCATTTTCTTAGTCCTGGCATCAATTGAAAACAATTTCTGTGGCTGTACTTTTAATGCATCCAACCAAAGCAAAGACTTGTGTAATACATCAAGCCCAAACTTTTCTCGGACATCTTGAATGAATAGGCACAAGGTATTGTAAGTGAGATTTAGTGCTTTCTTTTAATTGTTCCAGTGTTTTCCCTTGAATTTCAAGGCAAAGTCTGTTAGAAATCTGACTGCTGGTAATGATCTAACTGTCTTCCGTTTCTATTTACATTTTATCTCAAATCATGTTTTCGATTGCGCTTGCTCTTTGCTGGTAATTGACTCGTTTAAAATATTTTGTACCACCGAAACATTCTCTTCTTTTTTTATCACTTTTTCTGCTTGTAATTACAAATAGGAAGAGATTAAGCTTTCTTGGGAAAAGTTTTAGGTAAAGGTCTTGGTCCCTTGATAACGTATTCGGCAATAGTTACCTTTTTGTGGTAGATTTCCAATATCTATTACATTAAGTAATTTTGTCTTTGTCGGTTGGTTTATTTTTGGATGGATCTAATATTTCAGTAGCAGTATTTGTATTTGCGTGAATAACAGTTTCATATTCAGGTGTTTTCTTACGGTCGTTGCATCTACTGGTCCAGTGTTCTTGAGCTGAAGTTGAGGCGCAGGATAATTTTTCTCTCGTTTGTCAAAACTATTTTCCAGGTTGTCTGGCAATTTCCGTCCTTCACCCTCTGGTTGTTCTTGGTGTTTCTATCTAGTCGCTTTTGTGCTCAAGCTTTGTGGGTCACTTACGCTTAATGCAAAAGATTAAATGATGTTTCACAAAGACAAAATGAAAAGTAGGACACTGACGATGAAAACAGATCCTGCTTGCGGAATTTTTCAATATTGTAATGGTAAGCTTTCAACAAGCCCGATAGGGTTCTATAAGGCAAAGCCTCTGGAGTTTTGCTACTTGAATTGCAAAAATAAGCAACAGAGCTATGTACTGACGCCTGAAAACTCAGAAAATTCATTGAAATTCATTAGCCCCTACGAGAGACCAAATAAATGACATAGCAAACCCCTCTTCATATCGTTTTGATTATAACTTTATTCGCCGATGCCTAATGGGTCAGTAGGTCATGATTGTAAAGGAATTATTATTGCTATAATATAAAAATTATAATAGGTAGAATTATACATGGGTTTCATTTGACTGTTCCATCTTGCATTGTTTAGATTATTATAATTGTAAAATGAAATAATATCAAACAAATGACAATGAACTTAGTTCCCTAATTTTCAAAATTAAGATGACAACTGAATTCGATTGTAACAAAGTAATAGCGTTAAAGAAACTTAGTCAATATAAACGAAAAATAAATTCCCCTGTTTTGTTAGAAGCACAACTACTGCGTGTCAACACTTGATAAAACAGACTGCATTTATTGAAGTTTTACTTTTGATACTGCACACACTATTCAACACATTACACTATGATAGTCTCTGAGTAACAAGCAACTTGTTAAAATTTTGTGCAATTAAGTATCAAACCGGATAGACTTCCATATCAGAGAAGTTATCTCCCTCCTCAAAAATTCATAATTTGTTCATAATGTATTCATGATTTATAATTTATAAGATGTCCTCTTTTAGGAGTTTTAAAAACAAAATGAAATTATCATGTTAATAACATATTTTATGTAAGGCATTTAATTTTTAGTTCATTTTGAATTTTAACCTTTCTTTTGCTTAGCTCTTTTACTAATATTCCTTAATTTTTATTATATAGGGTATTTTGGTTTTAACAGGACACATTTATATAGCGAAAACTAAACTTTAAAAGTGAAACTTGTGTTAACATTTTATAAATAAAAAACTAAGATAATAGAAAAATAAATCTTTTAGTAGTTACGATTGGCTGGTTATGTTAGACCAAGTGTCTGGTAAGCACACACATATTTTAGCTAAACTTGTCGAGATTAAAATATAAATTAAATGGCTTTCAGCAACAGCAAAGCACAGTACACTAAAGAAAGTGATTATTGGTTGTTGACAAAAGCTTAAAACATTTGCGGATTAAATGTCTGACATAGCCCTCTGGACTAGATTATGAAAAAAGTCTTCGGCTGGAGGGCGGGCCTCTTAATTTCTTATGGACTCCGGGGAAACTTCCGGTTTGGAGCCTTCTTTCGTCAGACCTGTCTATAAAGAAGAAGTAAAATCCCGTCAATCAGAAAACATTAAACTGAGAAAATTTTCCAGGCTGGGTTTGAAATGTTAGCCAAATACCTTTTTAATTCTTAGCATCCGTAAAAGAACTACAGTTGATATTCCGTATTCATCATTATATTCAATGTAAATTTCTTTTAAAACCTCGAGTTTCTATTGTTACCTGTTCCTAGATTGCAAGACTTAAATCTGTCTTTTCAGTATGGTACTGTAATTATTCTTGGACGTTGAAAACAAGAAAATAATCTCTTTTACACACAACGAAACTTTGTAGACTTATTTTTTATCTTTGACTTGTCTTTTAACGTCTTGATGTCTTGTAGGGCCTATTGTCCGAAGGAAATGCAAAGGACCTACTTTGAAAACCTGAGACCAGGACATTTGTCATGACGCCAACAAAGGCATCTTTTGAGCTTCAAAGTGTCAAAGTGCGTGTTTTTATCATAAAAGAAATTTTAAAACTTTATAAAATTTAAGACATTTAATATATTTAGATGTAATTCTCAAAACTAAGTTGTCTTTCAAAACATAGTTATGCAACCTTCCAAGTTAAAGAATTTTAAGATAAATATGTACTCGTTAAACCGTGTGACTTGAACAGCACATAACCAAAGAGTTGTTCACTTATCAAGGCTAACTTACTTGGGTTTAACTTTTTTGAGTTTTTAGATTAAATTGAAACTATTCCATCATGGTTACGCTGGAGCTAAAGCTAGGTCCAACTTGCCTGGTTTATGTGTAATTTGACTCAACTGTCTAAGGTCTCATTTAATAAAAACACGATACAAATTGTTTTTACTTCGGCTTTGAGTTAGTTTAGAAGCTTCAAATTGATAAGATAAATATCTAGAAGACACTTCTGGGATATGCCATGGTTCAATGTTTGTCTTTCTTAAAGAAATCTTTCACAACTTTGGATTGAATTGGGTGAAAAATCGTGTGCATGACTATATTTTTTAAGATCTTTTGTGTTGTTTGAAAGTTAATCAAAGTTTGAATAGATACCTTGTTGTAACATCGTACGCTTTGTGTACAATTCACTTCCACCCTCAATAATTGGTTTTAGAATTTCATATCTACTTGCCTAGATAGCACTTATCCGCATAAGTACTTTGCAGATGCTTTAAGTTGTGTAAATTTGGAGCCAATCCTAACATTGTTTAGAGAAATAGAAAGGTCTGGAGGAGATAAAAGTGTAGACTGAATCATCTTGGGTTGTTTCACACAGACCATTCTTTTTCCTTACATTATGTTTTCATACAATTCTCAGATAATGTTACATTCTTAGTTCTGGAATATTCAAGTTGGTAATTTCTTGCTATTAGTACGCTTTAACATAAAGGTAAAAGGCGACAGCAAAAGCCATTCCATTTAGTCTTAATCCATTTATGAAAATGGAAGGCTCTCAAAGTTATCGACGGCAACTTTGATGAGAAAAGGGCAATTTTCCCTCGTTAAATTCGAACGATACAAAAAGTGGCAAGTGGATTAAATTCAGCTTAGTACAGACCTTTGAAATGTTTTTTGAATACGTGGGGTTCTATACCCTCTTTACAACTGCAAGCACACAGACAGCTAAACCCACAAATCAAGCCTATTGTTAAACAAGTTTATGCTTATAGCACTACAGCTGTGAGCATAGGTTAAGCAGCAGAGATTAACCAAATTTCTTCCAATTGTTCTTATGGGGGTTTCCATTTAAAACTATTTCGTCTGTAAGTTGCAGGTGAAATGCAATGGTATTTGATAGGATTCAAAGGGTATCAAGGTTAAGCGTCTTAATCCGTAAGCAGGATTCCTGAAAAAATATCGAACAGGTCTCAATGCATTTAAGTTAGATAATATATCTGTGTACCCTTTCCAAAGGAAGCTGGTGATCACAATATTTTATCTTAACGAGAACTGCGTACTTTTTTGATTCAGTCAGATATTGCAACTTGTATTTACTATATCAAAGAAGATACCAAAATCAAGTGGCATTTCCAAAAAATTTTGAGCGGTAACACCCGAATAAAGTTCATTAAAATTCCTTGTTAGATTTTCTAGGACAACAAATGCTAATAAGAAGTGTGAATATATAGATTAATAGAAGAACAAGAAGTAGAAAACTTTTGTAACACCTAATGAAAACTTTTGCTTGGAAATCTTAATAGGGTAGATAACCTTAGAGTAAGTGTTTTGTTTATTTATCTTTAAACTTCAGTCTTATGCTTAACTTAATAAATAATAAAATTCCTATTAATGTTTGTCCTTTTGAAAATAAAACAAGGCAAAAAAATTGGGTCAAGTTGTATAAATACACAAGTAGTAACAAAAAAGAAAAAGAAAATTAAATTGGAGCTCCCAACACAGACCAGCCATCAGGAATTTTTGTACTAGGTGCTGTAAAATAAGAGAAAACTATTTAAAGCATACAATCTTCACTACCATTTTGTCGTGTTGCTTCATAAAGACATTTTGAGGACTGTAACTATTAAAAAAATAGCCACCCACTGACCACATTGTCCTACTATAAGAGAAATAAAATATTGAAAATCAACGCTACATTAACAGAGAATTATTTTTGGACATTGCGTAGAACATTTCAGCCGACAAAAAGTTAACAGCTTGCAAAAAAAAACAAGAAATTTGCTAAAGAAAATAAAAATACATGGAGAAAAGTTGAGTATGTCTTCTTTTAGTTGATATCAACAACTGTCAAAGGAATAATGCCCTTAAGTTCCTGTAGCTTTATTTGCTAGGAAACATACTCAAACGTAGAAAACATCAATTGATAGGCCTCAAACATTTTATCCAATATTTCACGTTTTCCTAAAAACGATACTTAAGGACTTACAGTTTGCATCACACAGTGTCTTACTGGCCTTTATGTAGACTACACCCATACTGAAATTTTGAGACTTTCTAAAATATTATTCAGTTTACCTTTTTATCCTCAGGCAATTTTAACCAAATCTTCAGAACCATAGTTTTTGCTTATCATTCTCAAAGATCATAAGCAACGACGGATACCAATGCAAGAGTTATTTAGTGCTGTCTTTACCCTTACCTTTCGTATAGGAGTAAAAAATCCTTTACTGTCCTCCATGGACAAATTATGGAGCCTGTTGAGAAGATGTTTTGCCAATAGGTGATCAGAGCATTTTCGTCTGAAGATGTTAGTACTGTATTGAAGAGAACTAGACTAAAGAGGTTTTTGATAACAGGTATAGAATGAAGGACTTCTTTGAACTTTTTATGGACAGAGCAAGGCTGAAAAGAGAAAGAGACACACACACACAGACGGAGAGAGAGAGAGAAAGAGAGAGAGAGACAGAGAGACAGAGAGACAGAGACAGAGAGAGGCACAGACACACAGACACACACACACGCACAGACACACACACACACACACACGCACAGACACACAGACACACACAAAAAGGAGAGTTGGAACAAGTGATTTGATAGAGCAAGTTTTATTTTGCTTGTTCCAAGATGATCATTTGACTTGTTCAGCTAACACACATATCAAACTCTGAAATAAAATTTTCTAAATTTATAATTACAGTATTGGTACTTGTCAGTTTTAACATTCAAACAATAGCCAAATATAAAGGCGGATTTGCATTCGTCTGTGATTGGAAAAATAACCCGTTTCACACCACAGTCTACTCCTTTGTCAGGGTAATTATTTCCTAAAGTAGTGCGACTGAAAGATTTAAATCATTTGCAGAAGAATATCTCTCTGAGTTGTCATCAAGCACTGCTTCATCAACACTTGAAGGATAAAATATAAATCTGCCAAGTATTTCTTTTATCCTACCTAGATCTTTTCTAGTTTTTTTACAAGAATCGAGCACAAGAGGAACAACAAAGTGATTTTAGACCAAACGTCTATCCCATGAAACTGGACGGGATTTTTGGGTCTTAATAAAAAAATATTAAATCACATCTCGTTCTTCCACCTTGAATTTATTTGCAGTATATTTCTGTTCGGCATTAGAGATATTCTCTACTGCTGTTTTGCATCAAAAATATTTTTTCAGTGGTGACGTTTAAGAAATTTGCTTTTAGTATTGAAAATATTTTTTATATAATCAGATGTATGAGTAAGAAAAACTCTTACTTTACAGTACTCAGAGTTTCATATTTTACTTACGACCGATAGAAGCGGTAAGACCAAATGAATGCAAATTCAGATGGTAAATATTCTGTCGAAAGAGTGTCCGTTTCAGTTTTCATCCATTTATCTTACGGTTTGTATCGGGCACAAGTAAAATACAACGTCGAATTTTGAAAGAACATCAACACAAAATGTGTTTTTAACTCTAAAGAAAGATTGCTTAATATAATATCTAATCCAAAAGATATAATTACATTCGAGCATCAAAAAAATGTAGTTTATGAAATACCATGCAAAGATTGGGATCCTGTATAGTACGTGAAACTAATNCAAATTCAGATGGTAAATATTCTGTCGAAAGAGTGTCCGTTTCAGTTTTCATCCATTTATCTTACGGTTTGTATCGGGCACAAGTAAAATACAACGTCGAATTTTGAAAGAACATCAACACAAAATGTGTTTTTGACTCTAAAGAAAGATTGCTTAATATAATATCTAATCCAAAAGATATAATTACATTCGAGCATCAAAAAAATGTAGTTTATGAAATACCATGCAAAGATTGGGATCCTGTATAGGTACGTGAAACTAATAGAAATTTCAATAACGAGTGCAACAACTTATATATATATATATATATATATATATATATTGTAAGGAATGGAGACATAAACAGAAATGAAATGCGCTAAATATTAAACCATTCCAGCCCTCCCGAGGGTGAGGAAAGGATCTCTCAAAATGTCGCTAACAAAACGTTGTTTAGCAGCAGTTGAATAAAGAATTTTTAAACAAATTCAATTCGCTTATTTTCACTTTGAACTTAGTCGTCCTATTTTTAAAATGTTTCAAGGTGACAACCTTTTACTACCGATCGAACGTATTTCTTCTATTAAAATATCTTTCCTTATAGGGAAATAATGTTAAATTCACGAGTGTGTGACTTTAACAAGGAATATTCATTAGAAGGCATTTAATTTGATACGATATCAAACTTCTTTCCCAGGATTTCCCATTCTAGAATGCCATTAGGCTATAACATAATCGCATATCAGTGAAAATTTCTCTCCTTAATTTATTATTAAGTCATTTAATGGTGAAATAATAACTAGATTTTGAAATAAAAATAGTTCTTTTGCATATGCTGAATTTGAGATGAAAAGTTTATTTTAAGATATTGTTTAATCGTGCACATTAAAGGTATTTTTCTTACCTGTTAGTTTTTAATGACCCTAGATACCTCTTTTAAAGATGACGTGTAATACTTTAATAATGTGATAATATTTCTTCATATGTTTTGAATAATGAAAAAAACCCTGGAAAAACTACATGCGGTTTTACCCGTCTTCACCCATCTGTTACTATTTTTTCCGTTTCTTTGAGTTTGTTTGATTATCAAGGCAGTCCATTAGGGTTTTTAAGTACTGATAATATACTTAATTTGTATAATNCTGTATAGATACGTGAAACTAATAGAAATTTCAATAACGAGTGCAACAACTTATATATATATTGTAAGGAATGGAGATATAAACAGAAATGAAATGCGCTAAATATTAAACCATTCCAGCCCTCCCGAGGGTGAGGAAAGGATCTCTCAAAATGTCGCTTACAAAACGTTGTTTAGCAGCAGTTGAATAAAGAATTTTTAAACAAATTCAATTCGCTTATTTTCACTTTGAACTTAGTCGTCCTATTTTTAAAATGTTTCAAGGTGACAACCTTTTACTACCGATCGAACGTATTTCTTCTATTAAAATATCTTTCCTTATAGGGAAATAATGTTAAATTCACGAGTGTGTGACTTTAACAAGGAATATTCATTAGAAGGCATTTAATTTGATACGATATCAAACTTCTTTCCCAGGATTTCCCATTCTAGAATGCCATTAGGCTATAACATAATCGCATATCAGTGAAAATTTCTCTCCTTAATTTATTATTAAGTCATTTAATGGTGAAATAATAACTAGATTTTGAAATAAAAATAGTTCTTTTGCATATGCTGAATTTTTTTCTGCAGTAATAATTTTCAAGAAGTAGCAAATTTCAAGTAAATTCTGAATAATCAAATACAATTGGTCAGTACAAAACAGGTGCTGGTCGTAATTTTCCAATCTTGGTTTTAATAACTTACAAAGAAAACAGCCGATATTTATATTTTCCTTCTCTTGTCACATTAAACCAAGGGAACCCTCTGCTGGTGCTTTTCTTGGAGTGAACGTGAACAAGGCGGGGCGGTCAAGAACTGGTGTTTTTACTGTTGGGACCAGAAATGTTGTGTTATTAAATATCACGCGCTATTCTTTGAGGGACATTAATATGTAAAATTGGAATCTGAGAAAAGTGCAAGGAATTTCAAAACATTATCTGTATATTTGTTATGCTCAGAGTGTGAACCATGATGAGCTCTCAGCAGAACTTCAAATATGACCTGTAAGACTACATTCTAGAAACGTTTATAAAATCATGATCCATTTTGTGGTTTACTAAATCGAGATTCAAAATCACAAACAGCGTTAATCTATACAACTTTTGAGTTGCTTTAAAGCCCAGGTATGCTTACCTCGAAAACTAGTTGGTATGCAATGGTTGTCTTTCTCGGGTCGATAATCACACTGTATTTTAATAAATCGCTTAAGGACTCGGAATTTGAGACTGAAGCGAGTGTCATTGTTGTTATTTGAAAGAAAAAAAAATAATTAATTATTATTATTATTATTGTATTTTACGGAGTAGGGAACAGTTTTATGGTCCATTTTTGATCTATTAGTGAAGTCCAGTCTTAACATTCTATCCAGAATGCGAGAAAAATTGATCGCACTACTTTCTTACATTTCCAGGCATTGGACAGACACAAATCATGTGCCTACACACCCCACACGTATCCATTATAACCAGAAAAAAGTGCATGCCATTGCAATATCTATTATTATCCGATATGTTATGCAATTGAATGAGATTTTCAGGCGAAGTCAAAAGTCCCTGCTGTATACATGTACAGCAACATTTACATTACTGCTGTACTTCATTTAAGGTATAATTTGGTTACAGAAAAACCAATACATAATGTCTATTTAAAAAAAGGCCTAAATGCGAAGCTATAGAAACTGGGCCAAGGGTGTATCAATCAAATATCACCAAATAAAAGAACAAAAACTGACAGTTATACAATCCTCATGTCAAAGTTGATATTGGTAACCGAAATGTAATGAAGCCGATAATCACAATGGGAAGGTGTTGTAAACTCAGGAAAAATTAAAGATACCCATTATTGCTACGTTACTATGAAATAATTTTTGGCTTGAGATTCAGAGATAGTTCTAATGGGTATGGTGTAATGTATCCATTTTTCAAAATGTAACCAAGACCTTGCACATCAAGAAATGAGAACGCAGACATTGCCTTTTATTTAAAGAAACTCGTTTTTCCAGGTGAAATCAGGACTCCATTTACAAAAAAAGCTCTCATTAAACTTGGTTAACAACAGCCTAAGACCGTTGTCGATTTACAAAGGCCGTCGGAATATATATATATATATANTGGGAAGGTGTTGTAAACTCAGGAAAAATTAAAGATACCCATTATTGCTACGTTACTATGAAATAATTTTTGGCTTGAGATTCAGAGATAGTTCTAATGGGTATGGTGTAATGTATCCATTTTTCAAAATGTAACCAAGACCTTGCACATCAAGAAATGAGAACGCAGACATTGCCTTTTATTTAAAGAAACTCGTTTTTCCAGGTGAAATCAGGACTCCATTTACAAAAAAAGCTCTCATTAAACTTGGTTAACAACAGCCTAAGACCGTTGTCGATTTACAAAGGCCGTCGGAATATATATATATATATATATATATATATATATATATATACATTAACTGCTGTACTTCATTTTAAATCAAGGGCCCAACGCCTCGTAGCTTTATAGAAACTTTGCTCTCCTACGATATTATTACGCGTATCTCCAGTTCCCATTCACGTTATTGTAAAAAGCTCCAACAAAAGTGGTGCAAACCTGTTTTATTATATCACTTAACACCTAAAGCGATTTTTCTGGAACATTTTTTGAATATTTAAAATAGATAACGTAAATAGACAATTGAACTCTACAAAATGTTATACCCACTACATTCATAGTTAAGGGTCGAGGAAACTTTATAACTCTTACCACTTTTTCCCCCTTTGCCTTCCATTCAAATATTTGGCACATTGTGTAATATCTTTATATTTTCTCACTATTGAATAGTAACCAATAGTGCCAAGTTATTGCTGGGAGGACTGAAATAGAATATCTACAAACAAAACTTGTTTGATCGTTTTTATCGTTTTTGAGGTCATATCTCAGAAACAGATTACAAATTTTTGAAATACCTTTTGGGCTTTCTTGCAGTGAGTAGGTCATTTTATCGTCAATTTTGTAAATAAAAAAATATGTCATTTATCCTAATTCTCACCGCAATAACACTAAAATCCACCTTGAAAAAAATATAGTTAAAAGATTATTTAGATATACGTTTATATATCTACCATATCTATCTGTTATCAGTCATACTGGACATATATTTACATACCCAGTATGATTGATGTTGCATGTTACCATTTAGAAACTGAGAACATGAACAGTACATACCTCAATATAGGAGATTAACCTTTTAAAAAGTTAATGATTTTCTAAGTAACGATCAATAAAATGAACACAATAAAACAGGAGATACCTTTTACGTCAATTAATTGAATACAATTTGTCATCTTCAAGACTTAGCATCAATTTGATTAATGAGATTAGGGACGGGTAGTGTAAAAAGGAGAATTAAGAAAGAATGAAAAAAGAAAAAGGTTTACAGTTGAAGTGTTTTAGAAATTGCAAAAAATTCAACAGCTAAACACAGACTAAACACAACATACTCCAAGAACAAGTAGAATAAATTGCTACAAAATCTGCATGAAAAAACATTTGCTATTATACATGTGGAAAGGCTGTTTGCATTACCATAGAACGACTCTTAGTAGAGGCGCTTGTAATGAGAGCTACTTTCCAGCATTAAGGAACAATTTTTTGCCTAGCTCAAATTTTGAGTAATTGCATATCTGACATATAACTTTTTTCTGTTTCGGTTTAATTTTGCTAACATGACAGTATTGCCAATATTATCGTGATCGTTGTCTTTTCTAGGGTCCTTCAATAATTCTTTGGTAACACAATTGGTAAAATATTCCCTGAAAGCACAATTTCTATTTTTTTTCCCATTTCACCATTAGTGATTAAATTTTTTAATTTCTAAAACGAGTCATTTCTTTGGTGCAATAAAACGCTTACTATTCAGACCACTTAGTCTTTCAACAACTAAATTTGTTGATACAAAATATTATTCAATTATCGTCTGTGGTGCACACATTGAACAGGTAACCATCATACGATATCTTTAAGATAGCAATGATGAATTAAAGATATGAGAGATTTTTGTCTATTGAAGATTTTTTAAAGTGGCTCCAAAATATGTCACTTTATAGAAGAAATACTACGGAAAAATCATATTTACCTGGGAGATAGCAGAGCTCAAGAGTATGGCAAAGACTCGAATAAAGCTAGGACGTAGATAGGTTGACAAACATCTGTTGCCCCAAGAGAATCCATTAGCAACTTTTTCACCTCGTGGGTGTTACATATTAAACTTGTGCAGCACAGATGTTGAGAAGTGTTGTTCTGTGGTTGTTATTTTTTTTTTGAACCGAATTTGCATGTATGTATGTATGTATGTATGTATGTATGTATGTATGTATGTATGTATGTATGTATGTATGTATCAATTGCATCTTAAAAAGAAAATTCACTTACAATTGTACAGTATAAAAAATATACAATACGAAATGCAATGGTTAAAGACGTAAAAAGATTAAAATAAACCTTTAAATTCGTTGGCAGGGATAGCATAAAAAGGTCATGCTGACCTTATTTCCATAATGGGCCCATTAGAAGCGGTTGCAAAAGAGAGATAAAAAAGATAATGGACTAGTACATACTATTGGATTAAATAGAATTTAGTGAGACCAAGTCATGAATGTGAAAGAGATTGTCTGGTTTTAATACAACTCGTATAAATAATTTTCTTCCCTCTGTATACTTTGGAGAAACTTGTCTTTTATTTTATGTTTGAACAAGTTGATATTGGTTGCGAATTTTAAATCGGAAGCTGGTTATGCCATACTTTTGGTCCCAAGTAAGTCAGTCATTTTTGGCCTGCGTTAGTTTTGCGAAATGAAAGGTTCAATTTAAACTTAGACCTTCGTGTTGTTTAGCTCTGGTCAATTGAATGGAATATTTAATCATCATAGGCTGGAAAAGTTGTTTTGAAAATTTCATTTTACTTACAGTTGTATATTGATCTTCTCTGTTCTTTGTGGGAAGACAATTTATAGCTTTGATTTCTGTAGCTCCAACATGTGTTGTGCTTTTTAAGTTTAGATAGAAGATGATTTTGAGAAGCTTGAATCGTTTAGACGTCTTCTTATTTAACATTAAGAGGGTATTTTGGTGGTGGTGGTGGGGGGAGGGGGGTTGACGCGTAATCAATGTTTTCAATCACTCTTGTGGAAACTAGTGTAGTTTAGAGGTTTTGGTAGTATTTACGCACACTTTTATTCTACGGGGGTATGGTTTGAGTTTTTAAAGTAATTTTGGAGCTAGATTTGAGAAAAAGTCTACAGAGGTTTCAGGATTTGTCATTAAAGCATGGCATACTCTTGTGATCTAATTACTTGCTCTAATCCAAGTAGATAGCAAAAATCCTTACATTTCAAAATTCCATTGGATGTAACATTTTTGTTGTTCCAATTAATGTTTAGATTTCCAACAATGTAAACTTCTTGGTTGTCAAATTTATTTCATTTTGAAGTTGCTCGTGTTAGTTTATTTAGAAAACGAGTCGTTGTTGGAGGCCTGTAAAAAACTCTAACAAGAATTGGTTTTGGTTGTGGTAACTGAATACCAAAAATGTATTCTCAATATCTGGTGAAAAACTTTCGCTTCGAGTAAATACTAATTCTTTTCCTGTGTATAAAGCTACTCCCTAACCATATCTAATCCTATAAGATCTTTTGAATTCATACCTATCTATTCCAATTTTGCTACCCAGAACACTCCTACTCTAGCTTACCTCCTGAGCTACCAGTCACTGCAGCATTGTTTTTTGGGCTATTAGAAGAAGTTCATCAATTTCGGGTAAAAGACTATTGATGTCTAAATGGAGAAAATGAAGACATTCGTTATTAAAATTTGCCGACATATCCGAGTCCATTAAATGGTTTTCATTATTTACATCTGGGGTATTCAATTCTTCAGTATTGGATTCTGTAAATGAAAGATCAGCAAAGAACAGAAGTTCAAAGTGATTTTTTGTTGATTTTCCTCTACATGATCAACAATCATACATTGCTTCATTCTTAGAAACCCTAGAGTAATTATCATAAAGTAAATCTGGGATATTATCATATCTTTCGTGGACGAAATCCACATTGGTTGCATGGCGATCCTTTCCCCACTCATTTATTGCAGAGAGAGCACGAAGGGAAGGCAGGACCAGAATAGAGATGAATATCACCGGAGGGTAGCAACGAAAATCAGAAAAACAGTCTCTGCTTTTTGCATTTCAAGTGTATTGAAGCACTAGCTGAAAGGCGCTGTTTTGAGCACTCAGCTCCAATTTCATCAGTTAGGGAGGGACATTCATTAGCAAAAAATTCTTGCTTCTCGTGGTGTTTAAGGTTGTGAATGGGATGATTTTCTCCTGTTTTATTTCATTGTAGGTACGAATGACAAGAAAGGGCAGTAACAGACATGACTCAATGCAGCTTAACCTTTGTCCTGGCTTTCGCAGCTTAACCTTTTCTTTAGGAACTGGTTCTAAAAATTATGGCCTAGTTTGTATTTAGACACTATCTCTCTGGAGAAACAGTGACCTAGGATCAAAATACTAATTGAGATAAGTGGTAGCAATAAGTTGTTTGAAATGTAGTATGCTATCCTGCCAATGTGAAACAACTTTCAGAGCGCTCATTTCCAACCAACTGATTCAAAATACTAAAGGGATCAACAAGTACTGGTTTTACCCCAACTGTTAATGTGTAATGAAAAACTTGTAGAAACGGTTTTGAAAAGTTTGGTTACAACTCTCAAGATAAAAGATAGAAAAGGATCTATATATTCATAATACTGGCTGAACAGTACAGGGGCTGGGCACATTCCTTAAGAATGTTAGTAAAACCAAAACAACAGGAAAGAGTAGAAGCCGCCATCTCAAAAGTAAACAAAGTATGACCATGTAAGTATCAAATCAAATATTCCCCTCTTTGCTTCCCAACTGCAATATAGTGTTTAGTTATAGCGTACCTTTCCCACACAACTGTATGGGAAAGGTACGTTGATGATGTCTTTACAATCATCAAAAAGGATCACCTACAAGGTTTCTTTGAACACATCAACAGCATGCACTCAAATATCACATTCACCATGGAGAGAGAAGAACGAAGAGAAATACCCTTCCTGGATGTCCCAGTAAAGAGGCAGGCAGATCGCAGCATTTCCGTTACCATCTACAGGAAACTAACCCACACTGACCAGCACCTCAACAATGCATCACACCATCCACTCTCAGCTCGAAATAGTGTCATCACCACCCTGTTTGGAAGAGCAAGAAGCATTATTTATAACCCACATGACCTCAGAAAAGAAGAAAGACACCTTCAAAGGGTTTTCTTATCCAACGAATACCACGCTAAGGATGTCCAGAGAGCCTTACACAGAACCACTAATCATGAAGATAAAGAACCCCTTAAACATATACGTCTACCTTACATGAAGAATACCAGTGAGCACCTAAGACTAGCCCTCCGACAACACAACATTCAATGCGCCTTCTTCACTACATCCACCTTAAGGAAAATCCTCTCAAAACCAAAAGACCCAGTTCCACTTGAGGAAAGGAACAACATAGTTTCCAGACTACAATGTAAGGACTGTCCTGCCTCCTACATAGGTGAATCAAAGCGTTCCTTGGGTCAAAGAGAACAAGAACNCCTAAAACTCAATTTGACAGGAAAAGGCAAAATTGAAGTTACAGAAGCAACCAAATACACACTTTCCTTCAAATGCATTCTCATGTCATCGATTTGGCTCAAAATTCAAGCGCCCATTGACACATACAACACGGAGTTTAAAGTCAACGACGGTACCATCGAAAGCATTGTTTCACTCAATGAAGACATTCAAATTTTGAGTGGATATATCAATTTTTTTAGAAGCAAAATACATGCTAAGTCAAATGAACATTTTTTGAAACAGTAAACCTTAAAAAACCAGCTGTAGATCCTAACATCGTTTTTTATGTCAATTTTGACTCTGCTCTTGGTCAGCCAGATTTTTGGTGGGAAAGAGTATTTTGGATATTCTTTTTTCTGTGGGACTGCATGGATCTGTTCCAAAAAGTTCTGACTTCCAAGTGAAAATCATATATTAAAAAGGCATATTCATGTCAATAGTGAAGAACTTGTAATTATGATTGTTGAATTTGAAAAGCTGTAAGAATACGTGAATAAAACCTACAGCTGCAACTTACTTACTTAGTAAGTAAGTAAGTTGCAGTTGCAAGTTGGGTAATATTGTTTTGAATTTTTGTCACCATAATCATAAAAGAAACTATAGTATGGAAATGTCAATGACATTCACAAATTTGAAAAAGAGCATCTTTATCCTTATGACCATCCGAGGGGAAAAAAGCGTAAAAAGCTCTATTTAACTTGACAGATGATTGTAACCCATTTCCATAACAAAATTTGAGTTTCAATGAATTACTATGCTTCCTTGACAAATTTAGAGACATGCCTATCAAATGATTTATAGTGTTATAAATTAACTTAGGTTAAAATTTTTTTTCCGTTTATAATTCAAAGATTTACAGTTTATCGCAAAAAAGTTGTTCTTTCTTTAGTGGCATGTTGGAAAAGGAACTTTTATTGTATCAATTTTACTACTCTTTCGATTAGAGTTGTAGCTAGATTTCGATAATTTTTTGCCAGACAATTTAAAACGATTATTCTTGCTGCATAATTTTCAGTACGCTCACTTTGAAAGTTTGAAAGTAATGTCTTCTCAGGTGGACTTGGTCCCAAAAATTTGAGTACAATAATTTAGAACAACAGTCAAGTGTTTCCAGTCCTGAGGTTTGCTTATGACTATGGTGGTACATCAAATATTTGCCACGATTCCTGTGACTGTTGTATCAGCTGAGCAATCATTCAGTGAAACTGATACCGAACTTTCCATCTACTACCAGTCTCGAGATAGTTTGGTGGACCAGGCACAGGCGAACGTCGAATTGAAATTTAAATGAAAAGTGAACTCTGATATTGGTATCCTCGAGCTGCGCAAAAGAAAGCACAAAAGGTACTACAAAAGGTACTACACAAAAGGCATTCGCATGTAAAAATGAATAATTTTGCTTCAATTTTGAAATTATTAATTTTTTTATCAGTCCAGTTTTAAATATAAATGACATTAGAATTGCCGCCGAAATATTTTCCCATCCCGATGATTCCCGAGGATAGAATTTGGACAAAGGATGGGGTTTGGAGTAGGGTTAGGGTTATTGCAAAGGTTAGCAATCATCCAGAAAGCTATCCACAGAATTATTCACAAAATTATCTGAGATGGAATTATCCGAGTGAGAATTGGTCCAGTACCGACAATATTGAAGGCTCACAATCTACGTTGCTCAGGCTAACATCTTTCCTCTCGACGGCATTGTATTGATGCAAAGACTGACCGCTGATGGTCTTGAATGAAATCAGCATCATAACGTTATTTTGCAAAATAATTGCGATTTTCATATCGGTCATAGTACTTGAGTGCTCAAAATATTTTAAGTTTCATTTAAGTACGTCAGGGAAAGTCAACATTTCATTTTTCCTTCTGTTGTTGTAACTTTCACTTCACAGACACAAAAAATCCGATAGGAGCTTTTAATTATTTTAAACAGACAACGAGAATAAATAGGGTGCTATCTTTCTTTCTTTCGACCATTGGTGAAACGCTGTATTGCATAAAATTTTTCTTGATTCTAAAGTATGCTCTCCAAAGAGCTTTCGCCAAAAAGTGATTTTAACAGAAATGCTAGTTTTACGTATCGTTTGCTTGTGTGAAATGGGATGTAGTTAATTTCCAATATGTTTTGTTTTGTGCAGAATATCAAATTGCTGCTTCTAGCTTTTTAATATCTACATATATATAAATATATATAAATGCCAGAAATGGTTGACATGGTAATCGACTGATGATCCATGATATCTACTTTATTCTTAGTCATTATCATCATCATAATCATTATTCTTAGTCATCTGTCATTTTACATTTTTCATCACGCTTCACCATAGTTCTATCCTTCATACATCATTATTTTTCTTTCTCTCTACGTATAGTTCATTCTTATGTTTTTCGTTGTGTTGTCCTTTGTGTTGTGGTGTGGATTGTTCATGTATGGATTGTCCCATTATTGTCATTTTATCAGCCAGTTCCATCTTTGGCTACAGTTTTCTGAGTGTTTCACTCTAATACTGTATATGTATAATGTTTACTACACTTATATATGTCATGAAAGCCCTATACGTTAATGTTTCACGTCAATTCATATAAAAGAATTGGATTCAGTTAAACACTCATGATCTACAGTTTACATGATTCTCATTTACAAGATGTTCAACCATAGAACTAAACAATACATACATGTGAATAACCAATTTCATTGACAAGCGATCACCAAAAACGAAAAAACGATTTCTGCATTATCCTTACAATTCTCTGCAGACCAATCGACTATTCCGACGACCTTATGCCTGGATTTTCTACTGAAAATGTATGATTCCCATCAGGTAAAATAGATAGGTTCTTTACATAACAACTCAATACAGAAAAGAAAATAACTAAAGTCGGCTGACAGAAAATGTTTTTAAATGACAAAGCCATGAAATATTTTGAAATTATTGATAACCAGCACGATTTTTGCGCCAGTGACACACGAATCATTCTGTGAGTTCTTGTTCCTTAAGAAATGAGATTTCTGCCTGATTTCTCGGTCATCAATCTCCTGAAATATTAAACTGTTGACAGGTGACTTAATTTCAAAAGGCTAACCGACCTGTTCAAGATATACTCGTCTGTAACTTATTCAAATATAAGTTCGCGACATGTACTATGCCTCACTTATTATAACAATTTGTAATTTGGTAATTACAGAAATTCCTTAAACATCTACGTCATGTACATATATATTTCAAAAGTCATTTGGTAAGGGGATGGATTGCCACTTTTCGGCGAAGCTTTGATAAGTAATCACAACGTATGTCGAGTCTGTTACGGAAAACAGAGTGTTCCACAGAAACTTTGTCAGTTTTTACCATAAAGTCAAATGACAACGGGGCTTGAAATAAAAATTTTAACAGGTTGGTTAGAATCTAGAAGCTTTAGAATTCTCTTTGGTTTTGATAACAAATAATATTCTTTTGTCTTCAATTTTGAGCTTGAGTGAGAATTAAAAAGTGCTCATTTGTTTGACACGGGATCACCCCTTAATTGATATTTAAGTGTATTGGCTAAATTACAGATCAAACAGACTGGTTCTTTGTGGTTATGAAAGACTGAAAAGAATAATTTAAAAAGAGATACTGGGGGCCTGGAGATCAGCAGGGGTCTAAAAATGACAGGATTGATAAAGATTTATATGCAAGGTGAAAGAGAGAAAGAGAGTAAGGGAGTGAAGTAGCGATATGGTCAAGAATTTTGGGATACAGGCGTGTTAGTGATCATAAACTCACATGGCGTTTTGCATAAATTAAAAGTATTGGACAGTGGATTTTCGCACCACATGGGACTGACTATCTTCGACTTTATTACATTTTTGTCTGTAACACTTGATGTAACTCATCCAGAATAGGGCAAATATTGTATACAGCAATATTGCTTCTGTTATGTGGAAGTCAGCTAAGGGTGGTTGGAACAGCATTGGATCAGCCAACTAGCATGTAAGGGCTAAGCTAATGTAGTTCAGTATACAGTATACGATATTTAAGAAATGAGGCAGTTTCCTGGAGTTTGTGAGTTCTATCTTTGTCGACGTACAGTCTGCGATAATGTATGACAGGGTCTTTCTGTCAATAAGGAAAGGTGTAGAGTGAGAAAGAGAAGGAGAAAAACAAAGAGAAGCAGCAGGCCTAAAATACTGAAATGAATGGAAAATATTACAACAGAACTTCTCCTGATAACCTGATCAACATTTCCACTCATTTCTGTTGAAGTTAATAATCCTTCTTTGCACTTTATATTTTGTATTTACGGTCATTCTAGCCTTTCTCTCGAATAATTCATATACTTTGTAGTTTTTTACCAATATGTTTAACGTTTTAGAATGAAAAAATGCTGATGAAATGGCCCTGACATGACAAACATTAAATATCGAGCTCTTTTAAACATCATATTATTTAATAAATGGCAATCTGAATACCCTCATAAGGAATTTTTGTGAAATGTCGAAGATAACATTGGAATACTTAAGCCTATTTTACCTTTACTTGTTAAAAAGTTTTATTAAAAAAAGACAAAACCTTTTCACTATTTGAGTCCCTCTTCTGTTGGAAAAACCTACAATGTTGACCGTGGACAGCATGGATAGCCAAAGGTGTTGATATTACATCAACAGTAAATTTTATTAGGAATTTCAAACAGTTTTTAAATGGTGGCTGTTCTAATCACAAGGGGCAGAAAGTGATTTGTTGGATATGAAAAAAATAAATTTTCTTTCAAAGCACTATTTCAGCATAGCAATTGTATATACTTATTAAATTATGTTGCAAAATTCCTTTGATTTGAAATTTTTTGCTTGCTGCGTTCTTCAAATGACACTGTTAGTTATTTTCTCTCCCATGTTCTTCATTTGTTTGAGTTTCATTGCCTGGACAAACAACTTTGTCGGAGCTTTTGAAACATTATATTTGTGGCATTGATTAACTCAAATTTCTTGCATGTGGTGAGTTCTGGGATTGCACATTGGTCATTGTTAGTTACTACATTCTGTAGAACTTTAGTTTACTGCGAAAGACTGTAACCAAATGAAAAGGGTAGGCCCCAACCAAAAGTAAATACTACTAATTGTCACGTGACTATTATGGACTATTGCAGGAGGGGGATCCCCTACATCATGCAAATGCATGAGTGCAAACGAAAATTTAATTGCAGACTGAATTGCATAATTGTTTCGGCTTGGCGACTACTTTGAGAGGGCATGGTTAACGGAAAACACAACATATTATATATAACAATTATATATATATTTATATTTTATATTTTGTATTTATTAGTCAGCTCTACATTTCATTGAATGCGAAGTGTTGAATGAATGAAAATAAAGAAATATTGGTAAACAGAAAAGCTTTCGTAAAACTTATTTATAACCAATGGCACATTAGCCAGCACAAGTAATATAACGACGCAAAATCAACTTTCCACAGTTCTTAACAAATCTTTTAAAGTTAGAAGTTAGGTTGTTTGTTGCAATCCTCGTCACTATCTGGAAATTTATGACAATAAAAAAAATTATATTTAATATCGTTGATCTTCATATATGAAAACTGTTCATAAAAATTTGTTTGTCCATCAATAGGAAAAAATTTCTGAACAAATTTCATCACATAGAGATGTTTTTAGGAAATAAATTTGTAAAATTCTATCAATAGCACAGAATTTATTTTTTTTCAATGTGTGATATTACTTAATGTCAAGTAACTCAAGCTGCACTTCCTCTAGTCATTTGTTAGAATTAGTTATAAAATAAAATAAACAAATTTAAGTCAGTCCCAATTATTTAAAGTCCTGAAATTTCTTGTGATGTCATCCTCCAAATTCAGCAATTGACGCCTGATCCTTGTAGAATGATAGCAAAGCTTACCTCATCTGCTTACTTTGTACATAAATCTTGTTTTGTGTTTAAAATTTCCAATGCCTTAACATTTCATACAACAACAACCCTTTCCTCTGCAATGTCACATTCAATTTTTCAAACATATCAGCTGCAAACATCACCATATCTTCGTATATTTACACTCCTTAAATCCCATTCCGGTTACAAAATCATATTAAAACCCCACTATGTCTATAAAGAGTGGGAATTCATTTTGTAATTTCAAAACCCATTTTGGCATTTTGTCCAGAACCAACAACCAAAGACTGTCATGGTAAATCACGTGTCCGTGTTCTGCCTCTACATCCTCAACCAGAGATACAAATTGTTGTTAGTTTGCTCTTGCTTTGATTGAGCCCTCAACGATAAACACAAGATCAATTAAGCCCGTTAGTTCTTGGGCAATTTTCCAGAGACTTTCTTGATGAAAAAATGCAATGAAAGACAAGATATCTGTGTTTTAGTTTTAGCTTGTCCTCTGAAGGTTTAAACATAACTGAATATTTTCGAATAAATATTCTGGTGCCATTTGTTTTTATGTGGACCATTCTATTCCATGACAAGACACTTTACCCTACACAGCCCACAACACTTTCAAATAAGTCTTTACCTGTGGCTGTATTTTTTGAATAAATTCCAAACCAAGCAATTCTTCTTTGATTAATTTTTACTTAACAGCTGGGGCGGATTTAGAAAAGTACGATTTTGCACTCTTCTGCTAGCCCCATCATGATTGACTGTCGTTGTCACTCAATTCACAACAAAGTGGTAGGGTAGAGTAGTAGTGTAGGAAAAGAGGATCCTCGTTTACCCGTGTCTACATTTTAAAAGGATTACTGTCATGCAACACTCTGTCTTAAAATTCCTCGTACAGGAACTTGGATGTCCTTGAAATCTCCTCTTGGATACTGTGATACTACAGGATTTTATACATCGTCATCAATGCAGATCAATGCTGTCTTAAAACCGATTAAGATAACTTCAAGTTTTTGTTTGATTGCAATTCTCAGTACCATACATAATATGATTCCAGCACGATCTTGTCTTCCGGAATCAAGCATGTGTATTATGCAGCCACTGATCAACTTTGTACCTTTGCAAATCAGGATGATCTCATTAAGTATTTTGATGGGCACTAGCAGGACCGTTATACCTGCCCAGTTTGTTCAACGGATCAAATCAAAGTGACAGTTGCATGGTTATTCTCTGCTTCCGTTTATCGAGAAAACCGTCCCTCAAATTGTTTGGAGAAGACTCGATATCATGCCGACTGATCATTTTCAGCCAGCTTTGATCGCGTCTCCAGATTATGATCTGTTTCCTGAGCTTTTTTAGTCTACAATGCTTTAACAGTTCCGAAAACTTCTCTCTTTCTAATGTCTTCCAGGTCAAGGTTAAGCTGTGGTTGTTCGCACTCTTTTAGATTCTGTTAAATCTCAGGAGCTGTGTGATTTCAAAACTGCTGGAATTCTTTCCATCCATTTTTTATATTCAAAGACCTGTATTAGGGATCCCTAACCTCAATGTCATCATATTCATATTTGCAAGATTCTCAACAATCTGATTTGAAGATATTTCATAGAACCTTCTTTTGCAGGTCAGCTTTGCAAATTTTATTTTTATTATGTCAACTCTTTTGGCTGCTAAATTTAGAATTTTAGCAAGAATATACACCATCCTCTGTTTATGTGATGACACCAATACTAGTAAAATTAGTAATATTAGTAGTATTGATAACTTTTTACACCGTAAAGATCTGCGTAGAGTGTAGCGTTATGAAACAAAATTTGTTCAGAATGGCCAACTTTTGGGGAAAATAGAGAAAAAATCAAAATAGAAGACTAAAGATTGTATAACCAGTCACACTGCTGTGATTTGTAGATTGCAATGTTGTCTTGTTTTATTTACCAGCATGATGGTTCAAAGCCCACCCTAATATTAATGCACATTTCATAACATAAATTTTCCATTTTATGTGCATTAACATTAGAGATAAGAGGGATGGTACACTTTTTTGTGAAGCTTCTTTTTTATGAAGGCTCGCTCGAATACGTTCCGTGGAAGTTCTATTTCCTGGTTCTGCTAATTCTCAATTTCATGTTGTTTTTTAAGTCAGATCAAAGTTCTTCATTTTAGTTACGACTT
>RDPX01000013.1:2807777-2893683 GCA_003991215.1 Morbakka virulenta | reverse complement strand
TGCAAAGACGGCGGATGGGGAAAGCTCAAAAGATAACATTAAAAATTAGTGAAGTAATAAAAATAAGAGAATGAATATGTGCACCCCGTCATATATACATTAAATTGGAAAGGGAGGAGTAGGTAAGATACGCGATGACAGAGGATTAAATCAATTAAACCTCCTGCTATCAGCTTAGAAAAGTTCAACCAATACTGATAGGAAGAAGGCCCGCATTTGCCACAGGTAACATGAGCAGTTCCCAGGGCCTGCACATTTTAGGGCCCCTAACAAATTGGGGTCAAATTTTTTTCAATTTTTAGGCTAAGACATAGCATTTGATACAACGAGTTTATTAAACAAACTCAAATCTGTGTAGTGTCGTGTGTGGTTAGTAACAGAAAAATTTTTTTTCTCTTTGCATGGAACTGAATGCTAATTTTGTTCCTCTTAAATGACACCAGAGACAGACATCAATGCAGATCAAGTAGCAAAACGAAGCGGAAAAACACAATCTTCCTGACTAAAACGTAGCAAACGCTGCCAGTTAATAAATATCAAAATATGACGGAAGCATTGGAATGCCGCTACATTTGCTTTGCTCTTTTGCACAACTTTGCAGTTGTTTACTTAGCTTCGTACCTCCGCCAAATGTTTTTTCATACTGAGAACATTTTTGCACAACAGACAGCTCTTCTGTTTATCTGTCGTTCATATTTGAGATGGATGACCTTCCTGAAGGATTTTAATTTTATGTGTCCGGGAGTGCCAAATGCAAGTCTGCAAAAGAAAGGCAAGAGAGTCAGGACCGTGAAATATCAAAATAAAGACGGATGACGAACTTGATTTTAAGATCTATTGACACTGCTGCACCTCAATTAGAAATAATGAGTGAGCAGCGGGAAGAAAAAAACAGATAATAATGCTGGTCAATCTGGTGCTGGCCAACCCAGTGCAGCTAATACCAAACATCCTCAGGGTATACCACTTATTTCAAAGGAATTTCAAAACACTTTTTTCAACAACGATATCGGCCTTTGGCCTGAGAAGGTAACCCAGCGTGAGTTCGAATATTGGGCAGAAAAAGGATAATGGGACTTGCAGCATTGCAAACAAATATGTTTGGTGAGAAATCAGCAGTTCAAGAAGATGGGAAGAACAATAGTAAATTTTGTACTAGCTTTTCTTCGCGTTAGAACAGGAAAAATGAAATTGCTATCCGTTTGTGGCTTTGTTTTTCACAAGATGTGAAAAGTACTTTGGTATATTTGCTAACTGATGAGAATGTCTGATTTGAGTTGTGAAAAGAACGCTTCTCTGACTGTAAACATTCCAGCAGGCTTGGGAGAACACGGAGCGTTTGATAAACGCCGTCAAACTGTGGTGAAGTTTGCAGCCATAAAGAAAGAAATTAGTTGGACAAACTGTGAACTTATGATGCAGGGCAAACTAGTCATACTAGAAATCTCTGCTAACAAGAATGATAAGTGTTCTAAAATTTTTATGTGAGCAAGCAGTATCTGTTAGAGGTGACAATGAGAATTGGTTTAACGCCATAGTGGGAACTTCATTGAAATCATAGAGCTGTGGGCAAAATATGACGCTCTCTATAAAAACTACATTGAAAACCATGCCAATTTAGTACTGGTGACTCCAGCTGTCTGTCGTCTTCAGTTTTAGAGGAACTTGTTCAGGAGATTGGAGAGTACTCACTGTAGGGTGTTAATAGACAATACCCTGGACGAAAGCCACCCAGATCAATTGACATTGATATTTTGTTATAGGGAACGTACTGCACCTATTGAACATTTTTTATAGCTTTTTCCTAACTCATATCACAAGTCTCAAGAGATATTAAATGTCTTAACTACATTCCTTTCTAAAAGTACCATCTTAGTTCATGGTTGTAGAGGGCAGTCATAGAACCATTCCTCAGCAATGAGCGGGCCTACAATTGACTGGGGCTTAAGGTCCTGCAAGCAAATTATTTTGCATTTTGGGTACCATGTGTTAGTCATTCATTAAATCTTATCAAAAGGGGGTGGTGCTGAATGCTTTTTAATCTTGGTCAAATTTTTAATTTTTTAAAAACATTTATGTTTTCTTTGCAGCATCAACCAAGCAACGCAATATTTTGACTGTCAGCTTGAAGAAGTATGACACTGACATTCTTGTGCTTCAAAGAATTTCTGAATACCAGGGTGACGCAACCAGGGCACTTGTCTCTGGTTATTCCAAGACAGGGAGCGCTTTAGAATAGATTGCAAGTGATAATGACAATCTTCCTCATGTGGGATCTGAGACCGAAGGACTTTACAGAAGGACGTGCAACCTAGTAATTGGAATCCATTCTGTGTTCTGTAACGAACTGCTAGAAAGGATAGATCGAATAAGCCATACATTGCAAAATCAAAGGATGGATTTCCCTGCTGCAGTAGAGTCACTATAGACATTTGTTGAATCCAAGCGAAAAAAGTTTGGTTAAATTTGAAGAAGAAGGGAGAACACTGCCTAGTACTCCCGATTATCAGGAAGACAAACTTCAACGCAAATGAAAACCAAATGTTTAACTGCGGCCACTGGATTATTGGAAGTTGGCAAATTGAAAAATGTCTCAATCACAATGGCTTCTGTCAATGCAATTTTACCGGTGATTGACAATTTGTTTTGTCTCTAAAGTAGCGCTTGGTAGTATATCAAAATCTGTCTTCTCTTTTCGGTTTTATAATTACATAAGAAGAGTCAACTGCGGATGTAATAGAAGAAGCACCCAAAAGATAATTGACATGCACAAAGACGAACTCCGTAAAGAACTCTAGTCTTAGCTGAATTGGTAGACTTTGAAAATTTGCATCGCTTCTAAAGGCAAATCAAGATCAAAAACGGTAAAACCCAAGGCTCGATATCTTTTTCAAATGTTGTATCAAAAGGATGTCACAGACACGTTCGCAAATATGGAAATAATGTTCCGTGTGTATCTTGCGGGGATTGTGACGAACTATGTTGAGAATGCCCAATTCTCTCTGATTCTTTAGTACGAGTGACCGAGAGATATTTTAAAGAAAGACTCCAATTGATTTCTTAAGTAACTTTACTTAAAACTAGAAATACATTGCCAGATCCAATTTACATTGAGAACGCTTAAAAAGTTGAAAAAGCTGCTTACAATTATACTTCTCTGAAAGGAAATACAAATTTATCCACCAATCGAAGAAACAGAATTCAATACATAAATATAATATTGTCCAATCACAGTTGAGCATTTCCATTACGAATCAAGGTAGTGCCTCGGATTAATACTTGAATACCTTCAGCTATTTCCTGGTCTGGCTTTCGTAAGGAGACCTTGACGTCATTAGACATGAATAACTTCATCTAAAGGAAATAGCACTCGGCAAAAATTTGCTTCCTAACTGCGCGCGCACTGGGAATGCTGGAAAACCCAATAAACTGTTGAGGAGAATGTTCTTTTTCTAAAATTAAATTGATCAAGAATTACCTGCGCTTTTTATTATGGGGAATGAGCGTCTGAATAACGTAGATCTTCTGAGCAGTGAGTTTATGAACTTTGTACAAAACAGAATACACCTTTCCCGAGATTTTTTTTTCGCTGCATGAAAACGAGGCGGAACTTGCGAAAAAATCAAAACATACAGCCAGCAAGTGCTTTGAAAGAGAGAATGGCGTTTCTTGTGTTATGAGAAATTGATTGCTTAATATAAAAATGGAGTCTTCAGAAAATTATGCTGGTTCGTCTGCCTCTAGACCAAAACAAATTGAAAAAGGCGGATTGGGAGTGTACTGCTGCATGCCGAATTGCAAAAGTAGAACGTATGACAGCAAAATGAATCCAACTGGCATTGGTTTTTTTACACTACCCAAAGATGCTAAGCTTTATCGTCAGTGGAAACGTATAATAAATCAATATAGAAGGAAAGGTACTGGAGATAATTTTCAAATAAAGAGGACTACTGTACTTTGTGAATTTCATTTTGAGGCAAAAGACATCAAAGTTAGCTTGGGACAAGGAAGAAAAACTTTAAAGAAAGGAACTGTACCAAAAATATTTTCTTTTAAACCAGAAGTAGTAGATTCAAAGAGAAAATCTCCTAAAAAACGATTGCTAAATGAAGATGAAAATTATTTTACAGATTCTGGTTCAAGTACCAGTAATGAAAACGAGGAAGATGAAAAAGAAAAGGAAATTAAACGTTTGAAGTTAAGAATTGAGGAACTTGAACATGAAAATATATATCTTAAAACTGAACTTGATAACCTAAAGACAAATAGTTACAATCATGAGAATTTATCTAAAAATGAAAAGTTATTTAAATCTGAAACTGGTTTAACAATTTCCACATTCAATGAGTTATATATATTACTAGATGTCAAGGAAAACTGTCACAACATAAAATTTTATGACTCAAAAACAAAAAGTAAAGAAAAGTTAATATCACCAACAAATAAAAAACAGGGACCAAAGGTGAAGCTTAGACCTAAGGATCAACTTCTGTTAGTACTCACGTGGCTCAAAGGTGGCTTCAGCTTAAATCACACATCTTGGCTTTTTGATATATCAAAGTCAACAACATCAAGGTACATAATAACATGGATCAACTTAATGTACTTCACTTTAGGTTCAATACCTATATGGCCTTCTAAAGCCCAAATCCAGGAAACTATGCCAAAAGTTTTTAAAGAAATTTATCCATCTACGAGATGTATTATTGATTGCACTGAACTCTTTTGTCAGAGGCCATCATCATTGGCAACTCAAAGTAGCATGTACTCATATTATAAAAGCCATGTGACATATAAAGGACTGCTTGGTATTGCCCCTTCAGGAGCAATTACTTTTGTAAGTCAGCTTTATGAAGGTTCCATATCAGACAAAGAAATTGTGGAACGTTGCGGCTTAATCAATCCAATTCTTTGGGAAAAAGGAGACAGTCTCATGGCTGACCGAGGCTTTACTATTAAAGACCTTTTGAAACCACTGGATGTTGAACTTAACATACCTTCATTTCTTGAAGGTCGTTCACAATTATCTGAAGATGAAGTTAAAGAAAGCCAGACCATTGCTTCTGTGAGGATTCATGTCGAGCGAGCCATTAGAAGAGTAAAAAAATTTAGACAAGTTAGAAATGAAATTCCTTTAACACTAAATGGATCGATTAATCAAATATGGACAGTCTCATGTTTATTGTGTAATTTTATGGCTCCTTTGATTCAAAAAGAAGATTAGGGACTTTGACAAAGTTTCAACCACAGGTAACTATGAATTAATTTCAAAAGGGAGGAATTTGATACTTAGAAGACAAATTTTGTGAAATTTTACTGAAGTGAAAGCAATTTTTTTTTTAAAAAAAAGAATACAACATTTTTTATCTGAAGTTTTCAGGTCACACAAAATGTTTCATTTCTCAGTTTTTAAAAGACAGAATTTTCTCAACATTGCTAAGTTTTTCTGAGTTAGAATATATATATATATATATATATATATATATATATATATATATATAAATCTGTAACATTTCAGTATCAATACCGCCCTTCCCTTTGAAAAACATATGTATATATAATTATATAAGTATATAACTATAAACATGGTAGTAAATATTGCTTGTAGAATCTAGTTAATCTTTCCACTAATGTTGCAAAGTAAGGTTCATCAAATTCAGTCCTAACAATAAGCAATCCTTTGAATGTGTAAACAATGAAATAGCAATATGATATTTGTGACAATCCCATTGCTAACTGAATTTGGCTGTAGTAACCATAACTGTGATTTTTTTTGAGAAATAATCTACCATTTGAATCTTTTCCAACATAAAACTTTTCATCATTAACTAATTCATTTGCAGTTGAATTTCTTTTTATTTTCGGACATTTAATCTCAATAAGCCCTGGCAATTTTTTATTTCTATCAGTGATTAAGCCATCTGGACTAGCAGCAAGCCAGAAAAGGAACGGTTGAACTACTATTCCAGTTTCACGAATTATGATATCTCGTTTAAGGGTGAACTTCATGTATTGTTCAAATTTTTGTCGAGCAACAGGTTCATATTCACGTCCATGTTTAAATGCTTCTTGTACTATTTTTGGCAATAGCTTCTCGTCTTTTTTTTTAATTAAAGTTTTAGCCAAAGTTTCAAAATTTTTTTGACGAATAAATATTTTATGACAATTACTTGATGTTATACGTTTCTTTCTTGCATCTATCCAAAGATTGTTTGAGGCTTGTCCCACAGTATCTTGCTCTAGTATCCTACAATTCTCTAAGGTTTCAGGAAATATCTGAGACAGTGTTAGCAATTCTGAGTGATTTAACATGTCCCAATCTGTAGGAACATAATCACTTTCTTTTGAAATCAAATCAAATGGTAAAGGGCAATGTTGATGATTTACATTAATATTTGCTGAAATAAAAGAAGTGTCGAAATTCGTAACAACATTAAAATTTGCTTCAAATACACTTAGTTGATGTGACAGTGGAGAACCAGTAAAAAAATCACCATAAGCAGTGGATACTTTTGGCAAAGAATAATTTATTACATGGCCATATCCAATTCTTTTATCCTTTGTAACCAGATTAAGATGTGCTATAGCTGTTCGTTCAATCAAATTATCATTTTCCACATTTGTTCTGGGATTATAAAGAGTACATGTAACACCTTTAGACTTTTCTTGCTTCTGAATATAAATATCCATAACTGGTTGGGGGTACTTGGCATTGTCTGAGGGTACACCCCATCGTCTTGATGTACTTGTACAAGCAATGTCCTCAGGAATTTTCTTTAGTTGATGCAGTGAATAATCTGCTAATTCATATAAAAGAGCCATAACATGATTACAGTATCCAGATTTCCCAGCCGGACAATCACATTTAGCCTCACAAACGTCTCCATTGTCTTTTCTCAAACCAACTGTCATACTTCTAACTTCTCTTTTCATACTAGCTTTGCATTGTCCCTTAACATAAAAAAAGCGTTTTGTTAATCTCGTGAACAAAGCTTTTCTCAGAACATATCCCTCTTCCTTGAATTTTCTGCCCCTGTTCATTGTTTTTACTATCGACTTTCCTCTTTTACCACTCTTTAAACGATGCTTTTCTATCTCTTTTATTGTAAACAATGGCAAGTTTAAAAGATCTTTTCCCCACTTCAATTTCTTTTCTTCTTTCATAACAACAATATTGATTTTCTCATCAACATTTTTCAGCAGTAACTTTATAAGATTCTGTGCGTCCTCCATGCTGAAATAGTTTATTTTGATTTTTTTCCTTCGCAAGTTCAGCCTCGTTTTCACGCAGCAGAAGAAAATCTCGGGAAAGGTGTATTCACATCATTTATTGCGAATTTGCGAGCAGAAAGCCTCGTTAAGTCTCAGCATAGATAGTTTTAGTTTTTAGGTGCCAGTCTCTGTGAATAAAAATGGTGTGGTTTTTCAACTTATATATTTTTGTTTATTTTTCCTACATCTTTTTAAAACAAAATCAGCTCCTTGTGAGTTTTTTTATATCACGGATTGTAGAGTGACAGGGCCCCGACAAAACCAATCGCCCATGGGCCACACACCTAAATCCGGCCATGGTAGGAAGGTTGTCTATTTCTAGTAATAGTATATTTTTGATTTTCATTCATTCATTCATTCATTCATTCTCTCTCTCTTTCTCTTGCTCTCTCTCTCTCTCTCCCTCTCTCTCTCTCCCTCTCTCTCCCCTCTCTCTCCCCTGTCACTCCCTCTCATCTGTCTACTCTGTCTAACTGTCTGTGTATTTATCCATTTATTTTTCTGCCTATATATATATATATATATATATATATATATATATATAGCTATCCGTCTCTTTATTTATCTGTTCTTTGTATTTATCTAATCCCAAAGTTCCATATTTTCTTTGCTAGAGATATAATATTTTGATTATAAATCAGTACCAAACATTTTTGAGTTCAGTCTCTGATGCACAAGTAAAAGTCATACTACGAAACGTTTGCAAAACATGAATTTGCAACGCAAGTTCTCAATAGCTCTTTTAGTTTCTATGGATGAAGTTGGACCTACGCAGTTTGGGTAAGAATCCCACTATTTTCGTCTGCCGTAAAAATTCTCTTTGGTATTGGAACTTAACTACCGTATTTTCTTTGGTTAGCATCCCCAGCGCTATCATTATTTTTATTATTCCTCTTAAAACGTGAAAAGTACTCAGAACATGTTTTAAATATGGTTTTGTACAGAAGCACTTCCCCAGTCACAATTTCTATTCCAATTTTGCCAAAAAAAATCACAGCATGTGAATCAGTTTCATTCTTGATTGTGCAACTGCAGATTGATAATAATGTTGTTGGAATAGAAATTTAAGTTCAGATAAAATGCTAAGTGTCAAAAGCAGTAAGGATTAAAACATAAACTTTGGCAAATACCATGTTCAACAAATAGTTTTAATCATGTACAAAATTTTCTTCGTTGGTAGGGTGATGAACTAAAAGTAAATTCTCTGTGTCCTCTTCTTAATATAATTCATCAAACGAGTTCTTAACAAAAATATCTTTGAACCATCATTTCCTGTTTTAAAGTCTCAGCTTCATCGAAAANCAATTTTGCCAAAAAAAATCACAGCATGTGAATCAGTTTCATTCTTGATTGTGCAACTGCAGATTGATAATAATGTTGTTGGAATAGAAATTTAAGTTCAGATAAAATGCTAAGTGTCAAAAGCAGTAAGGATTAAAACATAAACTTTGGCAAATACCATGTTCAACAAATAGTTTTAATCATGTACAAAATTTTCTTCGTTGGTAGGGTGATGAACTAAAAGTAAATTCTCTGTGTCCTCTTCTTAATATAATTCATCAAACGAGTTCTTAACAAAAATATCTTTGAACCATCATTTCCTGTTTTAAAGTCTCAGCTTCATCGAAAACATGTGTACCTTTTCTGAAAAAAAAGAATTCTAAATGATGACGACAGTCTACAGGGAAACTGCTGCTCTTCATCAGGGTACTGGCAAACAGGGTGAACATGAGACATGTTGAGCTGATTCACATGACCGACCTTCGAGAAAGATACCATAATGTGACAGCCAATGTCAGAATCTGATGAGGCATCCACCGACAACGGCGATGACGACGACAGGGAAACTCAGTTGGCAGGTTTTGAATGAGTTTTTGATGACCTGAGGAAATACCCTTGACCAAAAGTTAAGAGCACATTTAATCGTTTTCCTTCTTGGAGCCGTCTGAGGGTATTCCCTTAATCAGCCACTGGCCATAACACCATGGAAGTTTTGCCTTAAAAGGTTTTTTACTAGACAAAACTGTGTTTGCATGTAATTTCAGAAAAAATAGTCGGATCGACTTTACTATATGTTACTCTTTCTTTACAGTGACCATGACGAGCCATTCCGATGAATTCAAAACATAAAGACGACAAGCCAATGACATTATTGCGATGGTCTCTTCACATATTTGAGAGTAAGACTTTCTTTCGCCCAAGCATCTGAAAAAGATGTAACAATACAGTAGAAAAGGAAATCTTCATCTTTGCATTTTGCACATTGCAAGACAATGAAACAATCTAGTTTAGTGCCATCAGACATGCAGCAATTCTGACGTTTTTATGTCCCATTGTTTTAAAACCAATTCCGCTTTTCCAAACCTTGTTTCTTCCGTTTCAGTGAAAAAGTGTGGTGTGAAAAGGTGGTTTTCAGATAGATAGCACGTATGTTACTAGTTTCTTAACGAAACAAACATAGGTATTTCTTAGTTATTGTGTTTCGTTAACGCATTTCCCCTCATAAACTTCTTCTCTAACCGCCTACGTAACGCAATGAAGGCCTTTTCAGCCCATTCGTCATCTCCAGTGCTCTCGTCATAAAATATTTTTGCCTTACTTATTATTGGCTTCGTTGAAACAAGAAGTCTCTTTTTTTCTCTCGTGAATCTAGTTTAAAAATTTATTCTACATCAGGGTCATAAGCTTTTTTCTATTACCTATGAGTCACTTCTTCACAGCCGCCAAATGTTTTTACATCATTTTGTAATTCATATTTCAATGTAAAGATTTTCTTTTACCGCAGTCAACTTGGGCATATTTTTTTTCTTAATTTCTTCATTTAAATGAGACACCTTTAATGTTTGTACTACTATTTTGTGCTTTCAATACAACAAAAAGAAATACGTTAACACTAAAGAAGAAGTCAAACAAACAAACCCAATAACAGCATGTGTGANTTTCTCTCGTGAATCTAGTTTAAAAATTTATTCTACATCAGGGTCATAAGCTTTTTTCTATTACCTATGAGTCACTTCTTCACAGCCGCCAAATGTTTTTACATCATTTTGTAATTCATATTTCAATGTAAAGATTTTCTTTTACCGCAGTCAACTTGGGCATATTTTTTTTCTTAATTTCTTCATTTAAATGAGACACCTTTAATGTTTGTACTACTATTTTGTGCTTTCAATACAACAAAAAGAAATACGTTAACACTAAAGAAGAAGTCAAACAAACAAACCCAATAACAGCATGTGTGAATCTGCGGTGTTTTACTTATGTCAATGGTTCATTCGTTCACATTTTCAATTGTGTCTTGGCCAAAGCAAATGAAATTCAATATTCTGAAGTGTATTATTATAACCCTTTTGACATAAACATTTATGGGAACCATGCAGACGATAGCATTTGAACTCTAAAGCTGGATTAATTTGTTAAAATTTAATTAGACGTATAGGTAGAGACAAAAGAATATGCTAAATATACTTTGGAAATACGCATCCTGGAAACTCTGATTCTCTGGTTGACAACTTGTCAACAGCACTTTCACGCCACTTCTCTCAAGCTAAAAAAGAAAATCGTCTTTTATCTTAGCCACTCGAATGGGAGAAAATAAAAAGTTGACCCCCAAGTGTTTTTTATATTTTTGTTACCCGAAAAGGAAAAATAATGGCTGAAACTTTGGATCAAGAAAAGCGAAAAGAGACATTTTATTGTTTTCAATATGTCTACATAACCAAAAATGTATCCCAAGGCATTTTCTAAAGAAACACTTGACCAAAATTCTTACCCAAGTATTTCTTCATTAGCAAATTTTGAACGAGTCCGTACTCGACAATCTTTGTAGTAATGTTCGCCCACATTGATCTTTGGATCTTCTGATCTTGAAAGACCTTTCACGTTTGGGCTAAGACAATAAATACAAAAAATGTTAACATTGTTAAAGACAATTGTTCTATTTACTTCATGTTGTATTACCAAACTTTCTTGCTACCTTTGTTGTCCTGGATTCTCATAATTATGGCTTTACAGAAAAACATCCCTTAATTCATCATGCTGTTCAAAACTGCAGTAGTAGCCCACTGGTTAAATCGACAGAATAACCATGCAAGAGATTCGAAGTTCGAACCCTCTTCACAACCCTGGAAGCATTGCGCTCTAAGTTTGGGGATGTTTTAGGAGATAGAATTGGAAGAGGGAAGAAATCACTAAATTAAAAAGAATAAAAAAGTAGACCTCTGCTGTAAAAAATGAATTCACAACAGAGATTTTTATCCATCTTTGAAAAGTTTTCGATACTGTGGTTTACGCTACGCTATTTGAAGCGTGGATAATTTTTTAATATTGGAGTTGTATCCTTCAGACCTGTTCAATATTTATTTGAGGAACAGACAACAACTTTTTGAAATTAATAACATACGTTTCTACAGAAAAGCATAAATTGTGGGGTATTAAAAGTTTCTTTTTCCTTCTTTTATATATAAATGATTATTTCACGTTTCTGAACGTTTCTTAATTTTTTTAATAGCCATTAACAGGTCGCGGTCAGATATAATGTAAGCATCAGGATAGGTTATGACACATTACATGCAATGTTTGAAGCGGTTCTTTGCAAGAACGACATCAATCTGACTTTTGTTGGGCCATCAGGTTTTGTCCTGGTGTACAGTCTTCTTAGATGCTTTTGGAACCAGATGTTACAAATAGTCATATCTTGTTCTTGGAAGAACTGCATCAATCTTTCACCTCGGTCATTTCTCTTTCCAAGCCCATATTTTTAAAATTACATTTGGTGTCACCTGAGAACCTACTGCCATTGAAGTAGCGAATTATTGTCACAAGATTTGTGCTCTTTACTTGCTTCAATCCTTAATGTCAGTATAAAATTGTTTTGAATTGGAGCATACCTTTAAATGAGGGCTGCATTCGATGATTTTTCAGCCATCTTTAATATCATCACACGGTCTGATTTGGCTGTATATTCCGCTACTGGTGATTTGAAGTTTTTCTTCAAGATAATCCCTATACCTTGCTGTTTCTGGCCGCAATAAAAATAAATGGAATGACCCCCTGCTGTCATTTGTCCAATATATTTTCATCCCATTTCTGCTGTGCCGTGCACATCTATATGCAGTCGTATTATCTCCTGTGACCAGGTCACTTTGGGCTTAAGTCTTCATCACGTAGCTGTTACTAAGATTCACCGCATGGAGCCCAGCTCTCCCCATATTACTCATTTGTCTTTTGTTATAAATTCTGTTAGATTCCAATTCCAAACAATGGGATGATACTCAGCAGTTTCCCGGGCTTTCCGAGGCAACAAGTTATACAATACTTAATGCATCATTGTACATCTGTGGTGCGTTGCTTGTTGGTGAGCCGGTTAAGCCATTAATTTCTGGAATTCCTCTGGCCCTTGCGCCGGCCTTGACTGAATGTACTAAGGGTAGGCGTTTCTTCTACTACCAGTTCGAAGATTGGCCCGACAATTATTTTAGCACCACGGTAGAGTGAAGATTCGGTATGGCTACTGGTGTGCACAACCAGCTACTTGGATCCATAAGTGAAAAGTGACGCGTCCTTGAAGAACACTGCTTTCACCCACACCCAGGTTAACTTGGATATGTGATTGGCAGGTTTCAAAGGTGTCAAGTCTAAGAAAACTCTGCTCAGCCCTGTAACTTATTAGATAAAGATGTCCATGCAAATACATGTACATATGCTGGTATAAATATTATTATTATTGTTTTATTTTTATATGCTGCAACATTTTGAATCCTCCTCCTTTGTCATAAAGGCTTTAGCCTCACATTCACTATGTTAATGACATGCTTAAAATGTGTAATTTCTTGAATAAAATTTATTGGCACACCTTCGTTGTAGACCCCTCTTCTATTTTCTGGCACGAGAACTCAAATTGCAAAATTTATTTCCCCGGCTGCTCCTTCTTTATACCAGAAGATTTTCTTAATCCTTTCTTGGTAATGACCAGTAACCTCCACCCCCCCTGTTACAGGTTAAAAATTGAATGAGCAGTCCTTCGTGAAAATACCTACTGTTGGCCTTTACAATGGTCTCTGACTTTCTATGCGGTGGTCGGGTACTCACAAGAACAAAATGTTATTTTTCAGTTTTCTGCATGCCTGCCCAGATAAGATCTTTAAACTTAATCTATCATATTATGAGGTACGTCAAAACTATCAAGTCACGCTAACATCTGTGTAAGTAAAGTAAAAAAGTCAAGAAGTCTAGGCAATTTTCCCTCAGATAACATGAAATAACTAAACCCTACTTATCCTGTTTTTAGGGGGCTCATGTGCAGAGTTGATTTCTATGGGGCTTCATTTTCTGAATAAGTGACTTGTAGGCTTTTATATAGAGAGCTAACGTAGAAGAGATTTTGCAATTAAATCCTAATAGGACTCTTAGTTTTCTATCTTGTCTGAAATCACCTTAACCGCAATGTACCATACTTGAAAGATTGAAAAATATTAGCAAAGGGTTGTATGAATTCCTTTGGCTGTGGCGCTTACCTGGCAAAAACATTACATGGTTCTACTTGTAAGTACAAGGGACTGGCTAGCATTCCTACTAACTGTTAACAAAGAGATGACCAACAATTAATTTAGCACCATTTAGGTCTAATTTACCAATTCCATCTTACTAGCGCTCTAATATTTTATCCTGTTCATAACCACGTTAATCACAACATTAAATATCAAGATTGCCCTATGATGATGCCTTTTTCTTAGGAGAACATTGCGTGATAAGCAAATACATGTAAGCTTAAGAACACAAGAAACATAGTAAATTAAGAAAACCCTTCTTAATTAAGAAATTTGGTACCTTTTTAGCATTGGTAGCAGGATTCACAGTTAATTTCATCAATATTTGACATATACATATTTAATTTATAACAAATTGGTTCATAAAAGTATAGAAGCCTAAATTCACCAACAGGATGGAAAAATTTTGAAGAAAAGCCCAAGCCCAACTACAGAAATTGAGTTTTCAAAACATTTTTGAATACTTTCTTTTCTCTTTTTAATACCCTAAATTAATCAGAAACCTTTGTTTTAACAGGTTACTGCCATTTTTACGGAAAGGTCTTTTTATAGAGTTTTTTAAGTACCACTTTTTGTCCAATTAGCCCCGCACCTACAAATGCAATGCTTATTAGAACCAACAGTAATGATCATGTACAAAACAGGATAGCCAATTGGTTAATAAAATACATTAATCTCTACACCCCTAAGGTCCTTAGAGAAGAAGGTTCCAGAGACTAATGTAGGCCACGCCAGACAAGGGGTTAGGTTGTTACGGCTGATGTACATACCAAAGCCTTGTAAATTTGACTTTGAAGTTCTTTTACTAGTTGTAGTTTAGCTTTATTTTTCCAGCATTCATCAATACTTGGATTTTGTCTTTAACGTGCTTGATTCTCATCAAATTTTGGATGTTTATATTGTCTTTGTTTGTGCTTCCTCCTCTTATGGTCTTCAATTATTCCTTGTGACCTAGTGCTTGTGTTCATGTTTTTAGACCTAGCATAGTTTCTACTGTTTAACCGAATATGTGTTAAAGTTCTCCTGTTCTGATTCAAGGGCTGGTTCGTTTTCTAAAGGTCGAGATTTATTTTCTGTTACGAAAGAAATATTTTATCTTGTTGAGGTAATACTGCATTTTTCTGTGTCAGATGTCATTCCTTTGCTCTATTAACATTTTTCATGTCCTGAAAATTTCAGTTTGATTTAGGCTTGAACCAAGTGACAGCTGCCTCTGAAAAGTAGACCTCTTATGATGCTTGTATCCAGTAACACCAAGCATTTTTTGGATTATCGAGACCTCCAAGTGATTCATTTTTTTCTGAGCTCTTTTAGTTTGTAACAATGGCAGATATTTATCTACGATTCAGATTACTGCCTTCTGCAACTTATTTTGAAATAAGAATTTGGAAAATTTTCCTTGGTCTATTTTTACTCAAGATATCTGTCCTTTCTTTCACCGAATCTCTTTTTTATTCATCATATGTTAATGCTATTTTTGCTTTGGTATCGCTTGTAATAAGGATATTGTGGATTTTTTCTCTCTTCTTTTGTATCTACTCCTGAGAGATATTTTTCACATCAGCCTTGGTTAAGTTGTAGGACTGTATGATGACCTGTTGTTTCAATGCAACAAAAATAAAGCCTTCTCTGTTATTGACTTAGCTCCATTAGGACAGTTTTTTGTTTCATGGTCAAAATTCGTTGTTAATCCTCCTGCTTTTTCTTCCTGTTAATTCTCGTCTCAGTTAACCTTGTTTCTTTCCCTGAATCCTCCTTCGCCTTTCTTCTTCGTTTAATGACATTAGGTTCCCTTATTACCATGATCGTCGTCGCCTTATTGAAATCAATCATCGCACTATTTGATTATATCCTTTCTACTCTTAGTTCACACGTCAACAAGCACTTGTAACACAAAGTTTTTCTACTTCTTTATCTCCTAAGATAGAATTCAGCCCAAGGCCTATTAGTTGGTTGTTTTTCCTTGATCCCAATTTGCTCCTCCTTGCATTCATAGTTTATCAAATAAGTACTTTTTTGGAAAAGAGGAAGATTGCACAATATTTTGTTGTTCCAAAAAATTTGAGATCACAAAACCACAGAACACCCAAAACATTTGTTCGATGTGGCAAACTAACAATGCCAAACAGATCATGGTACACCATGTTTCTAACCGATGCCATAAAAGTTACAAAAATTAATTGGAAATTATGATAATAGCTCGATCATCAAGTTCAAGCACATTTGGGAAAATTTTACTTGGAGACATTAAGAGGTTTTCTTTATATAATACCGAAGGATCGACAGATGGAAGGTAATCTTTCTAAAGGAATCGGGAAAGCATAATTTTATATTTCAAAAAGATAATCATGAGCCAAAAATTTTGAAATATGAGGTATGTTAGAAGTTTTTTGTATCATTATGTTTTCCATGACAAAGCCATAAGATCGATTCATAATTCATTTTAGCATGTCTCAACGTAAAAGAATAACGGCAAAAATGTTACGGAGGAATGCAAAATCTAACATGAACATAATCAGATTTGTATTGACTTTTGTCTCCCCATCGGCTTATTGCTTGGAAAGTATCCAAAAATATGTTGAACAAATCAAGACTGTTTGAAGTCATATGTTTGATTACGACAGATTTTGATGGACTTTTACTGAAACATAAAGACATTTCCAATTGTAAATATCAGGTGCTATATCTACCCTCAATTTGTGCAGTCTCTTCTTTGTACTACAAGAAACTTGTTTATTGTAAATAAACATGAAATGATAACATTTGATATTATTTAAAAGATTTGATAATTCTTATTGTATTTTTCTGTTTATGTAATTTTGTTTGAGACATAGAAGCAGCAGAAGAGAACATTAAGTTGAACACAAAAACAAATTTTGCAGTAAAGATGAGTTACAAAACTTAGAAATTTTTCAATTCACTGTTAAACGAATATGCGCTATTGTGTCTGCCAACCTTTCACAAATGAATCCTCAGACGATATATGTCGATACATGGTCAAAAGATGCTATAAAGTTAGATAATCGCAAATGCGGCTTCCAGCAGGTTTAGTTCATCAATAAAGCACTAAGCTTTATCTTCTTCAACTAACAACAAGGTTGACTTACGCCATTGTTTTATGACCTCACTTTGGAGGTTCTTTGGTCATGTGACCCAACCCCTTTTATTTTCAACATTAAACAAGGGGCCCATATTTCACGGAGACTGTTTTGAAGAAAATGCTTCTTATGTGGGTTTAACGTTCCAAGGTTCAAACTTAAGAAATTTTATATCAAAATTCTTCGACTTTATCTTTGCAGGAGTTTTCAGAGTCTGGAGGTGACTGTACCTCCCCCGGTTAGGCTGTGGCGTCATAGTGTACTGAGTTTCCTTTCGCATTAAAGTAGATTAAGCTGTTGCTTAAAAGGATTACTCCCTGTTGCCTTTGCTTACTACTTAACCTCGGTTACTTTTGCTTTCATACAGTTACTATTATATGCCACCTTATCTACTTATGACATCATTTAATGTCTCAGTTACTGTATTCAGGAATTTTTGGCAGTATTGGGAAGTCGTCTCTCTGCCCAACCATCCTGTTTTGTAAACATAAGCCTGTGGTTCACTGTGGCGGATTTAAATAATGGTTCACTGTGGCGGATTTATATAGTGGTTCTGGGGCTGCGAGAAGAATTTAATTCTGGAATTACAATTATTTTTTCTTTATTCTTCGCAAAGGGCAGTGATGTAAGGCACAAAATGCCATTATTGACCGCATAATAACACATTACCAGTGGTCATGCAGATAAATCTGCTTAGAATTTGTCGGTTTCTTGTGAAGATAGTAAAACTCGCGTTGGCTTTTGCGCCCTGGTATTTAAATACTTTCAATTAAAACATTCTGTTTTGAAAAAATATCAAAACCATTCTTTGGGGCTGTAGGGAAAAAGAGGACATACCAAGCCTGAGGGAACACATTGAACATTGAGAGTAATTTGATTTGACTAAGGTGTGATATTAAAGTAGCAAGATAACGTGTCATTTTAGAATCAAGAGACGTAGAAGTAAAAAACCCACATAAAACAGTTCCAGAATTGTCGTTCCATGGTAATAAATTCAATCCATGAAAATAAGGCAGATAAACAATACAACGTATTTGGTTTACTCAAGCCGGTGTAGATTATATTCATTTTCCAGTAGTTCGCACCATGGTTCAGATTTTGTCACCTGTCTGATGTAATACAAACGGCATGGAGAAGTTATCCAATTTAATGTCAAACCAGTATGAAAAAAAACCCCTTTACGTGGAGTGCACACATTAAATGCATTTCAACGTTCTTCCCAATTGTTGAATTCATTTCCTGTTCATCGGGTTTTTTCGACTCCCAATTCAAGTGACTGGCTAACTTGCAATTTCACTTGGAGTTGTTTACTTGCCTTTCTTTTGCCTAAAGTAGAATTATTTATAAATCGCTTGTCATTTGGTCGATAGATTCGCATCTAACCCAACAAAGAGTGCTTTTAAATGGCGATCTTCCTCGAAAGGAGAAGTTTGTCAATACACAGCCCAGCGGGGACTTGGTGCTTCGGCATACGGGAGAGGGATCAGTTCATGAACTTGACAAGCTGCCCGAAAACATCAACTCATTGAGTAATTTTCACGAAAATTCAAAATTATCATTTTACAAGGTCAGTAAGTATGGCTGAATAAAGGAAAATCATAATAGCTTTCAAAGTTTAAAAAATGTCTTTCTGATTAAGATTCTGATTTATTCATTTAGATAAAAAATTAATTTTCGTTAAATTTTACATACAAAATGTTAGTTTTTCTATACCTAGAATTATTAGAATAGTGTCTTTTACATATTTTGGATCCCAAGTACAGTACAACCCGAAAATACCAAACTTTGAAGGGACCAAAGAAAACAATTTGGTATAACAGAGTCTCCCTTCAGCGAGGTTTTATTTTGAAAGAATGAAAACAGCAATATTCAAAGTTTAGACATGTCAGTTGCTCACAAGATATGTCAATTACTCACTTTCTACTAATAGAGCCTGCACAGCTGAATCTAACTAACAAAAAGGAAAACTTTTAGTGGTTGGACTGATACTTATATCTTGATAAAATGCCCCCCATATCACAACCAACCAGTCGTTTTTAAATCAGTTTTTGCTATTATCTGGGAACATTTCCTTTTGTTTTAAAAGATGTCCTTAACATAAAGGAGGGTTAAATTTAGCAATAAAATCACAGATTCTAAAGATGAGAGTTTACTCAATCATTAAAAAATAATATTTCATTTTAGTCTGCTTTCTTTTCTCCTGAAGAGCCTTTTTGTACGTTCTTTCAAATTAATCGAGGTAAGACCTCAGTTCCCTGCTTCAGTCTCACAGAACTGACATTTAGTTCAAGTTTTCAAAAGCGGAACCATTTGTGATCTGAAAGTCTTGGGTGGTTGATAAAGCTTATCGACATCATCATCATCATCATCATCATCATCATCATCATCATCATCATCATCATTATCATCATCACCATTATTATTATTATTATTATTATCATCATTATGAACATCGTCTTGTTGTAACTCATCGTCTACTGAACAGTGTCAGAAATCATTCGTGTCGACAAAGTTCGCTGCTTCTGCATTCTAAGCAAATAATAATTCGTCAATGAATCTCAACTCCTCAAGGAACAAATTCAAAACTGATATCTGGTGGCCAGTGAAAACCTTGCTTTTCTAAAGCAATTTTGGAAGCTGTTCTTCCTGACTGCATTCCAAGACTTTGTCGAATCCGCATAGATAAAAAATAATAAGTTTTAATGCATCTAAACTTCTTTCGATTGTTGCAGTTTGATTGAATTTTGACTATCACAGAGTATTAATGGCTCCAGAATATTTCTGTTGGGAAATTTAGGAAGCCTGGACAGTAATGCGTGGTCTCATTCCTCCAAAACACTTACAAGAGGCCAAACTTGTTTGCTCAGATTCCAGTTTTGGTTAATGGTACATGTGTGCTCAGTTGCAGGCAGCAGCAAATATTTTCGTAAAATAGATAAGCACATATAATCAAAAAAGGAGATAGAGTTAGCGAAAAGTGAGCATGACATGGAGAGAATAAACTGGGCTTGGAAATACACCAATGAAAAGATATTGAACATCACAAAATCAGTTTCAATGGCAGAGTAATTAAAAAAACCAAAACAGAAAATGGGTTGCACATGTTGCCCGAGCATCTAACGACACCTTGACAAAAAGGCTCATGTTCGTCGACGACAAATATACAAGAAGAAGCAATCGTAATAAGGCAGTGCTGGAAAATGCGATAGTGCCAGAAGTAAAAAGGGAAACCCATCAGAGACGTTTCTGCTGGAATGCACTAAGAGAAAGTTTTAGTTTGTCAAACTGAGTTGTATGTAACGTCAGTGCCCTAGAGTCCCGTAAAGGCTATTGCGTTAAAAACTTATGTATGTATATATAAAAAGAAAAGAGTATTACAGGTTGACAAATAAAAATTTAATACTTTATTTATACTCCATGGTACCATGTTTTCTAATTACTTTGCATTCACATAAACGAATATTTTTTTGTTTTAACGTCATTTTTCCTCAGTAATTGGGGCTCAGACAGTGCCCATTAAAGGGACTTTGCTTTGGTAGTGAGGAATAGTACGTATATGTACGCATAGTTTACGAGAATGAGCAGAAAGATATTTCACGTCGACTACAGCTATCTATGAGGATTACAAATCTACTTCAAATTAGGAGTCTGTTCCCCATGGTTGTTTGCAAACACATCTAATGTTCTTGTAGAAATGTTGATCTTCGCAAACTGCACAAAAAAAATGTAAGACTACTGGTGCATTGATTTACGTTTACGCACGTATGCAAGTACATAAGTGGTATTTTAATCATGAAGGTCTGTTTTAGCTTTCTTGCAATCAATCTTTTTAATATCTATAATTTGGGTGCAAGATTTGTCTTCCTTTAACTTGTAATTTGTTTGCATTCCTGATAATTTTTCTTTGGCGGGAGATGGGGTTGGTTAGTATTGGGATCAGACGCTACAGCCACAAACTGCCATGCATCACAAAAAAAACTTTCCTTAATTCACCAAACAAGGTATACATAATGGAATAGTAGGTGCATTTTCTTCTAGCATTTTCAGGGTTTTTTGAGTCATCCTTTTATTTGGTTTGGATGTGACTAACAACTCATTCAGGTGATGTGAAGCAGACCTTAATCTCTACTGACGTGCAAATTTTGCACAAATGCTTATAACTTCGTCATATCTTTTCATTTCTTATTGTAAGAGACATGTTATAACTGAGGAGCCGTAGTCCAATAGTTAGTGCAGTTGCACCGTAAGCAAGAGGCGAGAAGACTTTAGAACTTAAAAGACGAAAAAGCCGTTGCTTGGCGTCATGAAGGCATCCGGCCAAGAAACTGCCAAAACCAAGTCCCTCTGAAGGGCATTGTTTGGCCAAGTTACTAGGAAAAATGACGATAAAATAATAATAATAATAATAATAATAATAATAATAATAATAATAGTAATAATAATAATAAAAGAGACATGATAAAACTGACTTATGATGATCTATGGTAGATCAGGTAATTGCAGTTGGTTAGACAGGAACTTCTCCAACTTCATGACCATCAGATATATTACTAAATCCTAACTATTAGAATAACAAGCCACTTGGATATATTGGCCTTCTGCACATTTCTGGCCTTTACTATACTTTAAGGGTAGCAACAGTGGCCAGCAAGATTTTCTTTCTAGCTCAGCAGGTCAAATACTGACAGGCTTATCTTATCTATGACAATAGTTTTAGCTGTATTGGCTGGCTTTCTGCACCACTCTGCTTCTGAGTCGCAAGGAATTTCTGATGTACCGTCGATAAAGAGCATAGCAATGAAAAAATCTGCAACTCAACTCGCGTTGCTTCCAGAAGCAACTACTTCAAGCTTTAGCCCTTGTGTGTAAATGTGGTCATACACAGCCTATGGTATATCTTTCCTGAACATCACTTGGGTGACACTATTACTCTCTGATATCATTATTGCTATATCGTAGTACCAAGCTGTGCATCCATTGTGATTAATGCAATACTTGATTAGTGTTGCCTCCATCTTCTGAAGCAACGTATCAGGAAAAATACTTGCCGCTCGTAACTCTAGAATTTGTTCATGCAGGTGCTGTTCATGGGGAGACCTCACTACCTTGGGGACTTATTCTTTTTATTTGAAATCTTAGTTCTTAAAAACCAAAATGTTAAAGAACTTTGCATTTTGTCACTTCCTCATTGATTCCCTTTTCATTCATACTGATCATAATTTCTAACAATCTATTTCAAATATAAATGCTCACTATATTTTTTATTTGCATTCTGGGACCCATTCAACAATATATCTACAATGTGATCATAGTTGGTAAGTACACTCAGTAGTTATAAAAAGTTACCTGGTTGCTTAATTTATGATCTTCTTTGTGTCCTCTCTGTGCAGCATTTTAACAGCCTCTGTATAACAATACCCCCCTTACAGCCATCAAATAAGGCCTATCTTCCTCTTCTGTTTTTGCATGGATGATACTATGTACTTGCTAAAACCTTGAAGTTGTCACTTGCTGTTATTTGATTTCCATGCTTGCATATAGTAAACGTTTGGCTTGCAGACTAGTCATGGGTCTTCAAAGGCCCGGATTTATTTTTCCAGTTCTTCAACTATTCATGCATAAATGATATCCAAGCTACCCTTAAATTTAGATTCAAGAAATAGTACAAGCAAACAGTATGCTGCATCTTTGGTCACAGAACTCCAGTCAAAATATAATTTCTATAAATGTTGCTACACGTAGATGCGGCATAGGCAAAATTAGTATAACACAAGTGTCCAAATAACAAATGTAATGCCTTGAATTAACGTAGCATGGTGATTCTTCATCTACTTTACATGCGATTACATAGAGTTTTTACAAATGTAGTTGCTGTAGTGGTGTTCAGAATAGCATGGTACAGAGAGTAAAGGTACTCACAAGCCTTCCTGAGTGGGTCACTTGTGTCTCCAGGATGTTTTGTGATCAGTGGAAAATGTGTTGTTATGTGATACACTTCAGAGTTTCAATAATTACCAAATACTTACTCTACCATAGTACAAAATAGACGTATATGTGCAAAAGCAGAATTCCACTATAGTTCTAATTCACTTAAAGAATAGGATATTCCCAATTGCTAAGCAAAGAATTTGGTCAAGAGACCATTTTGTTTCTATCAATTCCTTAGGTAAGTTAAAGGCGTCCTAAACTCTTGAACACCCTCTCCATTGGAGCCGCTTTTGCAGAAGACCCATTATTTCAAAATCCAGAAATTATAAAGAAATCAAATATAACATCCGATTTTTGAATTAAATGTTGGTTATTGTTTGGTGAAGACTTTGGCTGAATGCTTATTTACAAAAGAAAATACAAATGTATTGTAGAAAAAAACCTTACAAAATTCTTAACTTGAATAGGTCATTGAATTCAGTGGGCCCATCCCAGGTCCATTTCTGCATATGTGATTTGGTCTAGAGAATTTTGTCGATGACAGATTGATCATCCCTATTTTGCTCAGATGCTGACTCCACACCCAAAAAAGAGAAAGTTTCTTTTTTGGCACTCTTCTGCAACCAACTTAATATTTCATCATATTTGACGCTTTCTTGGCACTTTTCTTGGCACTTTTCTTGGCATTTTTCTATGTTTTCCGAATTTGGTTTTGTCGGTTAAGGTTTCCAATCGAAGGCATCTATTGAAGTACAAAATGACACCGTTTCTTACCAGATATAAACTCAGGTTTTCTCAATATCTTAAAACGTGACGGATAACAAATGGTAATTCAGATCGTATTCCCAAACTTGAGCTATTTTAGGTACAAAACATACATCAGATTACGGAATTGGTAGATTTCTTGCCAGTCTATTTTACCTGTTGCCACTAAATGGATTTACAGTCAAAGACATATTTTCCGCAAGTGAGACAGTAGAATAAACACCCCCGACGGTTTTTGACATAACATAAGAATCTAACACTTGATATTGGATCACTCCTTTCCAACGTCTCAAAGATAAAAAGATCTTTGATTGGGGTCAACCCAACAACTGATTGTATTTAAGCGATAAGAACATCACTAAAGTTAATCTTAGATATATGTATAAAACAGTGCTTCTGATAAATTAGAAACGTTTCCAGCAAATAGACAGATTTAGTGTCTACGTGCTCGTCATTACAGCTAGCACAAACAAATAAGATAGTGACTGTATGTGAAAAAAGTGCTCAGCCACTTTTTGTAAGGTATAAATCACTTTTTATAAGGTATAAATATACATGAGATGTGTTAAAAATAAGCTTGCATTGATAAAAAACCGGACAAAATCATATTTTTTACAAACTATCTTAACGTTTTGTATCCTAAAATCCGATTTTTCGTTGAACGTTCTGAAGGGAAAAAATGTGCATTTTCTAGAAATTATCCTGATGGACGAGCATCCTCGACAGTTCCTCGTTATGGAGAGACGATGCTACTTATGATGTCTCTGACGATAGTGAAGAGGGAGCCCACAGGTCTGGGGATGACTGAATAAACTAAATGGTTTTAATATATTTGACCACTAATGTTGCAACATAGACTATAAGGTAGGATATTGGCCACATTCCCTCTGTTTTAATGCGTTATATTTTACCCTTTTCTCTATTATATTGGCAACACAAAGGACAAAGCACTTTTCCACGGTTTCCTATTTGTGGCTTTCATTCCAAGTTGTAGCCAGCAGAGCATGATAGCGCATTAAATTCCACTTGTTAAAGTCTGGTTTCTTGAGGCGTCCAAAGGTACTTAAGAAAATACAATTATTAGATCCCAATCTGAGTCTGCTGATTTTAACAGAGTACTGCCAAGGTATACAAAAGTGTCCACATGTTAGTGAGACCTTGGCATAACTGGAATACAACTGATTCAAAAGCTTTGTCATCCTCGCAGGGTTTTCCGATTCGAGGACTGCTCAGTTATTTTTTGTGATGAGTATCCTGTAATTCTGGCACCCTGTGACGCGAAACATTTGTCTTAACTTTGAGGCTGTTGAGTTTAAAGAAATCTATGCACTGTGAATGCCTGTGCCTCTGTGACTGTTCGTTTCTGGAGCTTACCTTTTCCAAGGCACATGCAGTCACCAGCTAAACAGCAACACAATTGATTATTAATAAATCTTTATTGAATATGATTGCTTAATCAAATTCACTCCATGTAGACGAGGTAGAGTACAAGTTATTTAAAACTCGAAGTTGAAAATAATAGCTACATATTTCAAGCAAGATGAAAATTTGTTTTGTTGTCCTTCAAAAAGTAGTTGAATCTTAGATGGTTTTTTATTGACCAATCTTCAATAATCTGTGCATAGAAACTAATAATAATGGAAACTTTTTATTTTTTCATCTGAACACATACAATTACAAACCTCACTAAACAAGGTAGTTTGCATTGACTTGCCTATTTAACAAAATCAAAATTAAATATTTTACTAACAAAATCAATAAAACGACAATAGTTCAGGGTTGGTCCATGGTTCATTTCTACGACAGAATATGTAGTATCTGGTGCGAATGATTATATTGGAAAGTTTGGTTGAAAGAAAGCGCTCGTGTTTGTTGTCGATGTTCAAAGCGTTGCACATTTTACTGAAAGTAATACAAGATTTATCGAATATACCTAAAGAGCTCATGGAGAGATTTACGAAACTAACTTTTGAAAAACTGGAATGTAAATCACGAATTAAAGAACGATATTTTTCGTATTTGCGAGAAGTATTTTTATCCAGGTTTGTTTCACATCCCACCGTCAATTCAAGAATGTATAACTGTTGTTGTGGAGTAACTAAGAGCAAATCAGGCCTCAAGGCATCTCCCGTTAAAATGCATGGCGATAAGAATCCACAGATATCAGCATTTATTGTACATTCTTCACGGGATTTGAGAGCTTCTGCTATAACCTGTAACGCTGAGTTGTGTCGCCATGTATATCGACCCTCCTGAAGGTACGTTTTGCAGCCGGCGACAACATGAAGAAGGGTTTCTGGTTCAAAGCAAGAAGAGCAAGAGTACGATAGACTAAGTTTCCATTTAGATAGATTTTTACGAGTTGCAAGGGTGTTCAAATAAGGAATGTTAAAATTGAAGATATTTTTGGGCAGCTTACTTTGAACTTCAGACCAAAACTTGTTATATTTTGAAGTGGTGTTGTCAAACAGAAATGAGAGAATGGTACCTGGAGTAGTAAGATGACTTTGTAAACGCTCCTTGTGTTCTGTACGCACAGCTTTCAGAACTTCTTTTGTATTTTTATAAATATCTTGTTGTATATTGGTACCATTGCTTGTGTTTTTCCACAATATTCGGATATTATCATTTGGTGACAACTTCAGAGCGTTGCGGGTGACAGTTTGGCATTGTAGAAGTTTTGTGGTAGGTAGCTGCAAGTTGAGTCCAAATTGATTTTTGGAAAGAATAATGGAGCTAAGAGTGGCACTTGTAGGCAGGTCAAGCCACTGGGGTATGTATTTAGAGACCAGATTGTCGAGATTTTCTGCCACCCAAGTCTTAGAAACATTTGAAACAGTAAGGTGCCAGGAAACCTTTGGGAAGGCAAATTCACTATAGAGACGCAGTTTGTGTTTTGGATGGACAGGTAAAGAATCAATTTGCTTGAGAAGATCAAGTAAAACAGACAGAAGCTTGGATTTGTAAGACTGATTGGTCATTTCAAACTCATAGTAACGTCCAAGATACGTAAAGGCATCTCCCATGGCTGCAGGAGGTACAGTTTCATTATTAACAAAAAGTTTAGGTTGAAATTGAGGAGATCTTGTAGTGATTTTTTAAATTCCGAATGTGGCACATTTATCAACCCTTATGATCATGTTGGCCCATTGACACCATCGAGCAAAGCAGTTTAAAAGAAGCTGTTTCTCTCTTTCCCCACTTGTAATGACCGCAGCGTCATCTGCGAACTGAAACCAGTGTACAGGATTGAACATGCGATAATTGTTATCGTGAGGTGAAAAACCAATTGGTTGTATTTTTCAGCCCTAATATATTGAATGAATGTGTTGAAACACATATTAAAGAGTAGTGGACTAAGACAATCCCCTTGTAAAAGCCCACGACGAACTGTATTGGCTTCAGTTGTAAAGTGATCAGTAATAAATGCTGTTTTAAATTCAGCGTAAAGACTGGTGATGAAAGACTTAATTTTGTCAGGAATATGATGGCGATCGAGAATAGATGTTATTAGGTTATGACGAACTTCACCAAAAGCATTTTTTCAGGTCTAAAAGAGTAATGACTAAGAAGCGTTGATTAGTGCGAGCCTTGTTTATTACATGTGCCATCATTAAAGTATGTTCAAAGTACCGGAGATTTTGGAAGTGAAGCCTTTTTGAATCATATGTTCGACGAAGTTATTTTCCTTCAGGTATTCAAATACAAAGACACGCAAACAGGATGTAAAAACTTTTAATGGAACCGTTTGAAGAGTAATCGGTCGAAAGTTAGAAGGGTCATCGGTGTTACCCTTCTTGTGTATTAAAATTGCACAGGCCTTTTTCCATTCAGGAGGAACTTTTTAGAAATCCATATGATTTTAATTATTTCTGTGAGGAAAGACCGTAGATAGGGACATCGTTTAAAACAAATTATGGATATTTTATCTAGTGGGCATGGTGAGGCAAATGACTTCATACGACGAATAACTGATGTGATTTTTTTATATGATGGAGGATCAGTGTTGAAAGGGTGCTCGGGTTCGTTAAAAGACGGTATCCATGATGGAAATATAAAGTGTTTGTTAGGAATTGTCGATGAAAGTATTTTTGAAAAGTATTGGGTGCAACAGACTTCTGAGAAAGTAGGAAGTATTGAAGAGCTCTTTTGCAGCTCACGCTTTACATAGCCCCAAACGTTTTTGGAGATGAAGTTATCGCGGTTAGGTAGAGTGTGAATGTTATGAGAAGAAGTCAATTTTTGGCGAAGCAAAGGGGAAACATATTTGATTTCCATGAGCGATGCGTTGCTTTTTTTATGTGATTTTAAGTCCTTTTTCGTGGTGCTAATGGGTGCTTTGTGTTTAATTGGCTTTCTGTGAATGCCTGTATGCTACCATATAGGGTGACAGATAGTCGCTTTGCTAGTCTCTTCGCAGATGAAAAGAAGGGCCGAGTGAGTAGGTCCCAACCCGCAAAGTTTAGCGCTGAGTACCAGGCCTTACCCAACGCCTTCAAGCGGTGCACCATGCTACTGACTTCCTTGCGGTTGTCAAACAAAGTTGGGAAGACTCGTAGCAGTTGGGGGCCCTAGAGGTGCAACAGGCTAGGCCCGCTAGCACGTGGAACACGCCCTGCTGTTCACCAACCCTACCCCCAGTCATGGGTAAATGATCACAGCCAATGGCGACGTCATCACCAACGATGGAGACGGCAGATGAGCTAGAACCTCAAGTTGTCAACGGTTTATGCGGAGGAACACTTGAGAAGGGAAATGGTGATTTCCTCCGGTTACCCAACAGAAAGCAATGGCAAACTACTGTTGTATCATGCCAAGACAATCAGGAAATGCACGCAATCAGTAACTCAACTAACAGCGTCAAGGACGCTGCTCTTGGCTCACAGGACAGGGTCTCGCTCGGTCGGAAGCTCCATATGCGGGGGGTGAAATCGGACCGTCATCCAGTTTCTCTCAGCAACCAAAAGACTCTTATAATTAGCACATCGAACATGAGAATGCTATACCAAGCAGGGAAAATTCAGATTATTATACAGGAAATGGACCGCTTGAGAGTCAACATTCTCGGAGTGTGTGAGACTAGATGAGATACCTCAGGGACGTTCTTACATGAAGGCCACACAGTAATATACTCAGGAGGTGAAGCGCTTGAGCGAGGAGTGGGCATGATACTCGACCAGAAGGCAAGCAAAAGTCTGCTAGGATATTGACCCATATCAGACAGGGTACTCTTAGTCAAACTCAAGGGAAATCCATTTGATGTATCACTCATAAAGGTGTATGCTTCAACCACCAACTGGTCCGAAGAAGAGATAGAGAGCTTTTACGAATCAGTTGACATTGCTATACAACAATGCAAATCTCAGGACATCAGGATCGTCATGGTAGACGTCAACAGCAAAGTAGGTTAAAATACAGGAGAAGAAGTCGCTGAAACCCATGGGTTAGTTGAACAAAATCATCGTGGAGATGCATTTGTAAATTGGTGTGGTGCCAACGATCAGTTGACCCAATCTCTCTGAAGGCTCAAGTTAAAGTTAAAAAAGATCCGAAAGAATAAAGCACCCGTCAAACTTAACCTAGACCGTTTGAGGGAAAAAGAGACGAGAGAGAGATACAGGATTGCTGTAGAAAACAGACTCATGGCATTAGAGGATGAAAGCGACAAATGAAAGACTTTCAAGGACGCTGTAGTTTCCAGTGCCAAGCAAATCATTGAATCCAGAGAGAGAAAAGGAAGGAAACAATGGATGACGAAAGATATCCTGAATCGGATGGAGGACCGAAGATGGGCCAAGGTCAGAAACGACAACACAACATACCAACAAATAAATAGAGAAATAAAGAAGGACTGCAGAGAAGCCAAAGAACAATGGCTCAACAAACAATGCGAGGCCATGGAAAAGATGAAATCCAAAGATCCCAATTTGATGCATCAAAAGATTAAAGAACTTACAGGCAAAAGAGGCTGTACTTCCTCAGGCTGCATCAAGTCAAAAGATGATGCACTAATAGTGGAACGAGATGAAATTCTTCAGAGATGGGGAGAGTATGTAGAAGAACTATTCGCTGACGATAGGGGACCCAAACCAGCAATAGTCAACGCAGAAGGCCCACGAATCCTCGAATCTGAAGTTGCTAGTGCCATCAAAAAGATGAGGAGGAACAAGGCTCCGGGAGCAGATGATATAGCAATCGAGATGGTATCTGCTTTGGCAGATCTTGGCCTTCAAAAACTTACGGAACTCCTCAATGAAATATACGATACTGGAGAAATACCGGAATGCTTGCCAAAGAAACCAGGAGCCACAACATGCGAGCTTCATCGCACTATCAGCCTTATGAGTCACACCATTAAAGTTCTCATGCGCATACTGATGAACAGAGCAAGAAGAAAATGGCTACCCGAGATAGCACCAGTACAATTTGGATTTATGAAAGATCCTTGAACAAGGAATGCCATATTCACAATACGAACAATCACAGAGCGAGCCATCGAGAAGCAGATAGACCTCTACATGTGCTTTATAGATTACAGCAAAGCATTCGACAAGGTGAAACATGGAGACCTTATGAGCATTTTACAACGGCTTCACCTCGGTGGCAAAGACATCAGGATTCTCAGCAATCTCTACTGCGATCAAACCGCCTGTGTCAGACTTGAACATGTGCTCTCTGAATACAAACCAATACAGAGAGGAGTACGTCAAGGCTGCATCATGTCGCCCGATTTGTTTAACCTACATAGTGAAACCATTTTGAGAAATTTAGATGAAGCAGAGGGTATATCTGTCGGAGAAGTCATCATTAATAACATCCGTTACGCTGATGACACTGTTCTAATAGCTACGTCAGAAGAAGGACTACAGCGTCTACTGGATACAGTAGTAGAAGCTAGTGAATCAATGGGCCTCAGCTTGAATGTCAACAAGACAGAATGTATGACGATTAGCAAGAAGGCACCACCACCAGCATGCGCTATCCAGGTATCAGGAAAAGCAATAAAACAAGTTCAACAATTCAAATACCTCCGAAGTTATATTACTTCAAATGGAAAATGTGACAAGGCAATTATCAGAAGAATTGGAATAGCTAACTCAGCATTTCAAGGAATGAAGACGGTGTTACTCAATCCCAAGCTACACATGGATACAAAGCAGAGTGCTACAGACATATATCATGCCCATCCTCACATATGGAAGTGACACCTGGACCATTTCTAAAACAATGCAAGCTCGACTCGAAGCAGCAGAAATGTAGTTCCATAGACGAATGCTGAAAATATCCTACGTCGAACACGCCACCAATCAGGAAGTACTAGAGACAGCAGCTGCGAAACGTACATTGATCAACAACATAAGGAAGATTCAAATGCAGTTCCTTGGACATATAGTATGCAAAGAGGGTATAGAGAACCTTGCCCTGACCGGTACCATCAATGGAAAGGCCGAGGCAGACAAAGGTTAAAGTTCCTAAGTAGCATGAGCGAATGGACCAACACCAATGCTGTGGAACTCCTACGCTGCACGAGGAACTGAAAGCTGTGACAGATCCTGACCGCCGACATCTGCTCAAGACCTGGCACCTGACGACGACGACGAAGTCCTTTTTCAATTGGTTAACTTTGCGGTCTTGATATTTCCTTTGGTACCCTTCGTCGAAGTTCTTATTTGTTGTTCTGCATGCACGTTTAAAGTGTTCATAAATCGAATCGTTCATAAATCTAATTACGGAGTCAACCGTCGAAGGTTTCAACTCACCAGATGAAAAAATCGATTGAAAATAGCTATTAGCAATTTCCCATTGTTCACTTGACCTTGGGAGTCGTATTCCCACTTTAATTTCAAGCTGTTCTCCACTTGACAATACTGTTGTTGGTTAACTATTGTTTAAAATGTCTTTAGGTATTTGTTTAAACGTGTCTTCCTCAAAGCCTCTAATTACTCGACAGTTCCGTTAGTGAATTTTTTAAACCTTTCAATCCTTTACACACTTTTTGTCACAATTGGTCCCAGTTGTCACATTAGCGGTATAACTGTCCTTATTGTTTTTCCTAATCAATGAAAAGTTAATTACTTCATTGGGATTGCAAATGTTTTTCCTATGACTGCCTTTTACATCTCCAGACATGGCGTCTAGGGGTTGAAATTCCTTTCCACAGAAACTACAAACTACAAATAGTGTCAAAAAGTATCGAAAACTAAACTCAAACATTTTCCAATAAAATCCTTGTGAGACGACGAGTCGATTGATATGAAGTTGTACGTGTAATATTTAAAAGTTAGGCAAAATTTTTTTGTGATTAAATGAGAGCCGTGTACAGAGAGAAGGAAAACTCTGATTTTAAACCCCAGTTTGTTATTTTTATGATGAAAAGGTCAATTAGAAAAAAATCATGCCACATCGCTCGTCGCGTGGATAAACAAGGAGCGCGTCCCCCAGTACCCGGCCAGGCTGGGATCGAAAAGATAGCTACTGAGTCGGAAACACTTCCCGTATATCAAGAGGCAACCCATGATCATCAAAAAGAACCAACGAATTATCTAGTAATGCTGTAATTAAGCAAATTCTTGCTGAAAACGAAATGGATCTTACCTCCTTAAACAATCTTCTGTATGCACCTGCATTTGTTACAACTGAACTGTGTGGATCCAAAATAAAAACTTCAAGCAGAAATGTCAACAACAAGCCAGCTTGGCAAGAGAAAATCAGAAAACAGATAAATATGCTAAGATCAGACATAGAAATCTTAATAAATATAGACAGTTCTAACAAGCGGGCGAGAAAGTCCAAAACCGAAAAACTGAAGTCAAAATATAATATCACTCATGAAAGTGACAATATTATTGTAGAAACCATCAAACAAACAATTCAGGTCAAATCGGCTAGAATCAGATGCTTTGAGAAGAGATCAAGGTTTTATAAGGATAACAACATGTTCAAGAATAACCCAAAAAACTTCTATCGCTCTGTAGGTAAAAACCCAATCAAAGTTAACACTCCTCCAAATAAAGATCAGATTGAAAACTTTTGGACAAAAATTTGGGCTGAGGAAAAAGCTCATGATATAAATGCATCTTGAATTGAACGTCAAGCTAAGATGTTGCAAGAAGTTCAGGAGCAAACATGGAACAATGTTTCTCCTGAGGATCTTCATTCTGCTTTACGCAAATCAAGCAAATGGAAGGCTCCAGGAAAAGATAAGATTTCGCTCATGACGTCAACCATAGGTTTGTGTACATAACTTAATAATAGTAAGGACTGGATGCTTAAACTAGTAGTTAACCATGAAAAGCAGAAGAAACTTTTCTCCATTTGAAATGATGCTTCCAAGTTCTAGGATACATTTAGAATTGAATCAGTCAATTCGCAGTCTGTGGTCGTGATAGACAAACCTATAGAAATGGCAAGAAATGCCAAATTGAATGCAAAATCCAAAGGTCTGAAAATTCTTGCCCAAAAATGGGGAAATAAAGCACTGCATGGTCAGTACCTTAATCGGACCAATGACAAAGATATTAGTAATATTAACCTCATCATTGCTTGGCTTCGTCTGGGCTCAAATCCGAAACAGAAGGTTATATTATCGCAGCTCAAGATCAATGTCTCAAGACGAGAAATTTTCAGGCCAATGTCTTAAAAACTGGTGCTGATCCCACATGTAGAATATGTAATCAACATAAAGAGACTATTGATCATATAGTGTTCGCTTGCCCCATACTGGCCCCAACAGAATATCAAAAGCACCATGACAGAGTCGGTCAATATATCCACTGGATGTTAAGTAAAAAGTTCGAACTCCCTCACCATAAATATTGGTGGGAACATAAACCACCTTGTGTAACAGAAAACAATTTATCATAATACTTTGGGACTTCAGTATCCAAACTGACAGAACTATTCAGGCAAACCGAACAGATATTGTCATTAAGAACCATCAAGATAAGACCTGCTTCTTTTTAGATATGAGCATTCCTCCCGATAGTAACACATCACTAAAGATATTTGAAAAACTTAGTAAATACAAGGATCTTGAAATAGAAATAACAAAAATGTGGCATCTAAAAACCACTACAATTCCTGTTGTTGGAGCTCTTGGAATGGTATAAANGCAAACCGAACAGATATTGTCATTAAGAACCATCAAGATAAGACCTGCTTCTTTTTAGATATGAGCATTCCTCCCGATAGTAACACATCACTAAAGATATTTGAAAAACTTAGTAAATACAAGGATCTTGAAATAGAAATAACAAAAATGTGGCATCTAAAAACCACTACAATTCCTGTTGTTGGAGCTCTTGGAATGGTATAAAAAATGCACAGTATTACATTGACCAAATCCCTGGAAATATATCTCTTTCTGAAATACAGAAGATCGCACTTATGGGTACATCACACATCTTGCATAAAGTTCTTTCTATGTAGAGTATAGCCTCGTTATTCTTTCCGTTGCTTGAGGCCCCAGGATGAGACTTGACACCGATCGTATTTAAACAAAGCAAATTCAAAACATAAAATAATAATAATAATAATAATAATAATAATAATAATAATCATCTATGCATAGAAAATACTAGTGTGCTGTACAGTGCACTAGCAAGTGTCACAATGAAAACGGAACGGTTTTCACTCATTGCAATGTTGTCGTGTCTCGTCAAAGAACGTAAAATTATTGTCTTAGAGGGTTAGAAAAACGAAATAGGGAAACGATAGAAGGCAGAAATAAAACGTTGCTTTAAACTTTGGAAATTGACACCATTATGTAAATTTCAAACTACCTCTTATCTGCTAAGAAAACTAGTCCTGGAAAATGTCATCCCAAGCATTTGCTCTTATAAGAACATAATAGAAAGATCTCTAAAAGGATCTGCTTGTCAAAGGATAACATTATTTGAAATATTTGCTTTACATAGAAAGAGAGATGATGGTAGTAAGTCATTAGTACTATATTATATTATATTATTTACATTCTCGATCACACTTTTGGATTTATAGAGTCTGTTTGGAGAGGTAAAACAACTTCAAAGCTTCAAAATTCAGTCGGAGAAATGAGAACGAGAGGTATTTGATCTTAAATTAACATGCAAAACTTTTATATTATGTAAGGGGTAAGGTCCTAAAGAAAATACAGTTTGAAAAATCCCCCTGGAAGACACTCCCAAACCCCTAAATTGAAAAATTAAATCACCTGAAATAGACTCCAATTTATGTTTATTCTTATCGTTGGACTGTTTTTAACTATAGACATAGACAAAACTTTATTTGTGCTCCAGCTTTGGCAAGTAAATTGTAGGGTTTTTTGTTCATTTTTGTAGTGCTGGAGTTCATGCTTAATGAAGCGTCAGGATAAATAAATCTCAAACTTTGTTGTATTAGTCTTTGAGGAAATGCAAACCACTTTCTTTCCCAACCTCATTTTTAGAACTTAAAGTGCCTCGTACTTCTTTTTAATCCGCGTATACAACGGTAAGAATGATAATTCCGAACAATTCGGGAAAAAGGTTCTTTCTTTGTTTTGCTGGTTTGGCAATTCATGGTTCTCAACTTATTAATGTCCTGCTTAGCATGAGTAGAGGTATATAGAATCTGTTTAAAGACGCCTACGCTAAAAGCGACTGAAGAGGGGGTAATGATTCGATGCCAAAGGCCTCTGGGAAACCATTAAATACAATAGGGAGGATTGTACCGGATTTTATTGACTTCCAAATTAGTTGTGTGGGGGAGCTTATCTATTGTATGATACTTCTTTCCAGTGGATTGGCTGCAGAGAAAGTTGGAGGACTTAAGCACAGATCTTCTTGGTCTTGTGAAAATTTAGTTACGTAAACTGCCTGTAGTTACGACTTAGCTCTTACAAATCTTCTTCACATTCCTTAAAGCGGAATTAGACAAAACTTTTTTATAATCCCATGTGAAATCCGTGGGTGGCAGTGTGGGACTGGTTATCTAACCACAGCCCACAAACAGGGGATGTGAGGCGCCCCTTCCCTCTGTTAGCCTTGAGGCCACACCTTGGGCAAGTGTGACTTGCCTCTTAGCCTCCCTGCCAGGGTCACGGTGAAGCCATCGGCAGCAGGTTGGTGGATGCAGCTGAAGGCGAGTGATGACAGACTTTCATTCCGGCGGAAGCAGCACGGCGCTTGGTGATGCTTCGTTCAACTTAGCTACCGGCAAGGGTCAACCAGATATATGATGACACTGCGCTTGTAGAAAGACCCGGGGCCCTACTACAAGTCTATTGCTCCAGAGAAAATACTCATGACTAGTCACGACACTGATCTCGATATGTCACAGGATGGTGGGACCCCCTGGCCTAAAGGTGTCAATACAATTAATGGGGTTGAGTCGCCTCCTATTTCGAGTACGACTGAGCATAATGATGTCAGTGGAATAAAGCCTGACGGACCTTCAGTGACTGATAATATCAGACCCGAAAAAGATAGGTTGCGACTATTCAAATCTACTATCAAAATCGGCACATGGAATACAAGAACTCTTAATAACTATTCACTAGAGGTAGTTCTAACGGAGCTTAATCGATATGGAATAGATGTAACAGGAATTGTAGAAACTAGATGGACAGGTAAAGGACATTTTACGACCAATGATGGACATGTTGCTTATTTTTCAGGTCACGAGACTAATAGAATTAATGGTGTAGGCATACTAGTGACTAAAGAAACAGCAAAATGTGTTCTGGGTTACAATCCTGTGAGTGACAGAATAATGACAATTCGCCTACAAGGAAAGCCAGTCAACATCTCGATAATTCAGGTATACGCTCCGACATCAACTGCAGACGATGATGTGATAGAGACGTTCTACAACGAATTGCAACAAGTTCTCGATAAGATACCAAACCGTGATGTTGTGTTCGTAATGGGCGATCTTAATGCGAAAATAGGTCGAGACAATCAGGTCGCCGGTGTAACAGGATGCCATGGACTCGGTGTGCAAAATGAACCTGGTGAACGACTGATTGACTTTTGTATCCACAATGAGTTAGTTGTGACGAACACGCTGTTTGAACAACATCCACGCCGTCTCTATACTTGGACCTCACCCGATGGAAAAACGAAAAATCAGATCGATTACATCATGGTAAAGAAAAGGTGGAAGTCTAGCGTACAGTTGACTAAAACATGCCCTGGTGCTGACTGTGGCTCCGATCATGAACTCTTAGTGTCACGAATTAAACTCAAGCTGAAGTCGGTTAAAAAATGTACAAAACCAAAGAGATTCGATCTACAGAATATCTCGGAGAGCTATTGCGTGGAAGTAAAAAATCGTTTTCATAAGCTTTTCACACAGGAGGATGAAAAGATGACACCTGATGAGCTATGGACTGAAACCAAAAACATAGTGTTGGAAGAGGCCAATGATAAACTTGCTAAACGTCGGACAAATAAGTCTGGTGATCATATGAGCATGGAAACGCTTGACCTTGTATATGAACGTCAACAACTGAAAGCGCGTGGCTTAAAATGTGAGGAAGACAGAAAACGATACAGGAAACTCCATGGAATCATTCAGAAAAGATGCAGAAAGGACAAAGATGAGTTTATACAAATGAAATGTCAACAGCTAGAACAGGCAAGTGTAAACAATAAATCCAAAGAACTGTATGACACTGTTAAGTGTATCACGAAAAAACGCGTCCCTCGTCTGAATGTTATAAAGAATGAGAGAGGCGAGGTTCTAACAGGGAGTGACGAAATCAAAACAAGATGGAAAGAGTACTGTGAGCAGTTGTATAAGAGCACAGATGACGCTGAGGATTGTACATTGGAGAAGGACTATGAGGATGAACCAGACATTTTATTGTCAGAGGTTGAGTGGGCAATGAATAAGATCAAGGATGGAAAGTCACCTGGGGCTGATGATATTCCCATTGAGCTGTTAAAAGCAACACATGAGGAAGGTATACTGTTAATGCACAAACTATGCAATATGATCTGGAAAACAAAGAAATGGCCAGAAGATTGGACGAAAGCAGTTTTCATCAAGTTACCGAAAAAAGGCGACATCCGAGAATGTAAAAACAACCGCACTATATCATTAATTATACACGCGAGTAAAATTATTTTGTATATAATACTCAATAGAATGCAGACGACTGTGAATCGTGAAATCCCCCGTGAACAAGCTGGTTTCGTGGTAGGACGTGGCACGCGTGATCATATAGCCAATGTACGATGGATCATAGAGAAGGCTAAAGAAATGGGAGTAACACTATATCTCTGTTTTATAGACTATGCTAAGGCATTTGACTGTGTCCAACATAGCACATTATGGTCGGTTCTACATGAATTCGGGGTGCCCATGCACATCATTGAGCTTATCAGAAACCTATACAAGACACAAACTTCAACTGTACGAACAGAAAGTGGTGATAGTGAGCCGTTCAGTATAGAGAGGGGCGTTCGTCAGGGATGCATTCTGTCTCCTCAGTTATACAACCTGTACGCGGAGCAGATTATGCGTCAAGCGCTTGGCGATTGTGATAGTGGCGTAAAAATTGGAGGAGAAAAAATTAACAACCTTCGCTATGCAGACGACACTACATTGATAACATTGAGCTCTGAGAGCATGCAAGAACTATTGGAAAAGGTCAGGGTTGCAAGCGAACGGAGAGGTCTTTACCTAAATGTGGATAAAACCAAAGTGATGGTAGTTGGCGATGCAATAAATTCGAATATAATATGCAATGGGATACAAATACATGTTGTGGAAGAATTTAATTTTCTTGGATCAATGATAAGTAACCAAGGAGGAAATAGTAAAGAGATAAGAAGGAGACTCGCTATGGCAAGATCAACAGTTACAACGCTGACCAAGATCTGGAAAGACCGCGGTATATCTACAGTGACAAAAACTCGTTTGATGAAATCGTTGGTGTTTTCTATAGTCTTATATGGATGTGAGAGCTGGTCACTAAAAGTGTCTGACATTCAAAAATTAGTGCATTTGAGTTATGGTGCTGGCGGCGTCTCCTTAGAATACCATGGACAGCGAAAAAGACAAATGAATTTGTTTTGAACTCAATAGGAAATCCAGATAGTCTTACAAATGAAGTTCAACGACGAAAATTATGTTATTTTGGTCATATATCTAGAAGAGATGGTTCCAACTTGGAGAAATTAATCATGCAAGGAAAGGTGAAGGGAGTAGGAGGCGAGGAAGACCACCGAGAAGATGGATAGATGGGGTGAAGTCAATAATGAATATGAACTGGCAAGAACTTAACAACGCATGTCAGTATCGCGAAAAGTGATCTATAGACTACGACGACGAAATCCGAAACAGGTGAAGTAAAGTAAGAATATTCTGAAAAAGTTCTGATAGATATGTTCTCTTGCTCAAGTGTGACTACACATGGTGAGAAGTAGGGAGAAAAAGGTCATACTGTATTTTAAATTTGACAGTGAATAAAGGTTTTACCATTTATACCCACGTGTTACCCTGTCATTTAAGTATAAAACTGGAAAAAATAGTAAATTTAATCATTACATCTGTATAGGACAGAAACCAATGAACAAGTAAAATAGGACAGTGACATAAAACACAAAGTACAGTCAGTTGCAGTTAATACGGTTTAAAGTGTTCTCAAAATTTAATAAAATAGTTTGTTGACTGGAGAGTTAAAGTATTTGTCTGGTGATTACATGAAAAGCTTTTTAGCATTGGTCAATAAAAGTGTGTGTGTGTTTATAGGAACGGGGGCAGTTGTGGTTTGCGAAACAGGAAAACAAGGTTCACTGTACAAAGTACAGACGGTTTTTTAAAATGTTAATGTGATTTAGAATAGAAATTAGGATTTAGTATCTACTGTTCTATGCATACATACTACTTTAATCAATTTGTTTCTGTACAGTAATTTGAAAATGTTTTTTTTATCGTTTGTTCTAATCTTTCACTTCAGGGGTGACTGAGCATCGGAGTTTAAAAATCACACTTTTAATGTGATATTCGAGTGCCGTGTTACCTCAACGTTTTGTACCAGTATAGTTTGGTGCCTTTGCTCAGGTTTTATCATCATCGTGATTTTTAACAAGGTAGCTGTAAGTGCACTTATTTGAATTTCCAATGTCCTTTCGGAAGTTTCGTCTTCTTTTTACCGCCTTTGTAACACAACAGACAGTCAAATTTATCCAGTCAGATGATTCAATCTGACCTTTGAGGTGTCTGAGAAGGGGAAAGGAAGAAGTACATTTTTTTCAATAAGGCTAAATCGCAACTGTTATCGTTCAGAAAAAACTGACCTCTTATCTCCCTCCAGTATTCATGGGATATAATTCTGATGTTAACCTTAGTGACGTTACTTCTCCTGTTGAGGAATGTTCATTAATGAGGATGCTCGGCACGGTTCAGAATGGGGCTTGTCTTGTTTTGTTCTATAGGTCTTATAATGGGAAATGTCCCAGTGAGCTTTCCTCGTCGATATGACCTCAGTTAGTTGCATCTCGTTTGACTCATTTTTCTCAACGTCGTCATCCTCATGCAGCTGTCGTCCCTCTTTGCAACAAATTTTTCGATGATTGTAGTTTTTCTCTCGAAATATAAGATTGTGAAACTATTTGGATTCTGAGTGCTTTCGTACATTATTTGACTTAATTCTTTTTAAGTGTAAAGTTAACTCTTTTGGCTTAACGGTCTTGTTTTTCCATTCTTGTTTCTTTTTTTCTGTCATTTTTTCACAGTTGCATGTATTTAGTGGCAATATGCCTAAATGGCTTTTAATCATTAAAAAACTAAAATTATGAACTCGGGAATAACTTATAACAAATCTGGAAAAAAGGAGAAAATTGTGATGATCATATATAGTCATTTTGACTATTCTTTCAGTCTCATTTACTTATGTTGCTTTATCTTTAAATTTTCCTTATAGTAAAAAAAGTTACATCGCAAACTAAGAGTATTAAAAATCTAGAAATCTTTATAGAGTAGTAAATTTTCTCTCACAAAGTCTTACTAATAAGTAAAGTGCATTTTGTATTTCATATTTTTCCTATAACTAAACTTTATTGAAAATCCTCCTCAATCATGGGGCAGTTCCCTCCAAGTTATAAAGAGGACAGAAAATCTAGCTGGGGTTACACTCCAAAAATAAGGATGGGTAATATTTTTATTCTTGGACGTATATCCACTTACTACCCGTCCCCTGACGCACAAGACGGCGTCGAAGTCACTCCAGTAACCTCTGACTAGTCCCCACTTCTGGATGGTCTTTCATGTCTCATGTGCGGCCCTGAACTTCTCTTCGTCTGCTTTCCCCATGTTGTTTTCGGTGTTTAGTTTCATGGTTGTCAATCTTAAGGGGTATTGGGTTGATTATATTAAAAGGCATGACTTCTATTTTCCTCTGGCTGACCTTGGGGCCTAGTTGTTTTGCATACTACTGAATTTGGCTGGGAGATAAGTTTGTGATAGCAGGACCAAGTCATCAACAATATTAGTCATGCAGCACATCGAATAAGTTCCACCTTATTCCGTTCTTTCCTCTTGCTGTCTGTTTCATTATCCAATCGATGGCCAAATTGAAAAGAACAGAAGTTATCGGGCAACCTTAACTCTAACCGGTCTAACACTGACAGAGAAATTGTGACAGGAACACATGATTAAGCTGACTATTTCTTGTCAAATACCGACCGTAGTGTCGTAAGATGCTACACAGACACAGTCAAATGCCTTCTCAAAATCAATGAAATTAATGTACAATTTTCTCTGCCACTCTGTGCATTGTTTAATGATATTTCGAAATCCAATGATCTGGTATGTACAACATCTGTGTTGGGAGGCTTACGAAGACGAACAGCAACTGTTAGTCTTCGTATGATGATCTTGGCAAGAACCTTGCTGGTAAGTGAGAGTAGCTTTCCAGTTATTAAACTCACAGGGCCCCTTCTTTGGCATTTTCGCTTTCTTGTTTCGGATCCAGTCGTCTGGAATTTTCTGCTCTCTCATATAGCCGAAAACAAGTGTTGTAAGATGTTTGCTACAACCACAGAATCAACTTTGAATACATCAGCACCAAGGTTCTCCAGCCTAGGCCCCTTTTTTTCTTCAAGGATTTGATAACAGATCTAAATTCTTCTTTGGAGGAGGCACCGAAAATAATTTCTACATCAACCTCTACTGGTTGGATGTCAGGATCTTTATTCTGAGTGGTCTGTTAAATATTTCCTTGAAGTGTTCGGCCATCTTTTTTCCTGTTCCTTGCCTATAATCAGTAGTCTCCCAGGATTGTCCCTGATGATAGTCGTATCATTTACAGTGTAGTCCTTGTGTATCTTTTTGATGATTCCGTATACTCTCCCCTGCTGATTCTGTCTCCCTGTCCTCTTTGACTCCTCTATTAAGCCCTTTAGGTATCTTTTCTTGTTTTTCTTTGCCAGCTTCTTCACTTCACAGTTGATTTCACGGTACTGCTGGTGGATACTGTCTTTCAGTGTTTCTGATTTTGTCTCAAGCAATTTTGTTTTCAGCATCCGGTGCTGTTCATTTGCTTTCCATGCCCCGATTTTCATCTATTCGTTTCTGCTACTAGATTTTCTCTATCCAAGGTATTGCTCACTACTCATTTAATAGGCACCTACAGCGTTCTACCGATTCTTGTTGACTATACTGTGTGGTTGAAGTTGTTCCTCGTAAAGATCCTGGGTCACTTGAATCTTATTCTTCACTTGTAAAACAAACGCCCTGACGACCTTTGGCTTTTTCAGCTTTTGTGTGTCTTTGAATCTGTGTTCTGCGAGGTTGACGTCCTGTCTTCCTTAGCTTGAGATTTAAAACAGTCGATACTGGGCAAATCGCCAAACACGCATACCCTGTACTAATTGTTTCCAAACCCCATTGATTATTATTTTATCAACTTGATTGTTGGTCCTTGCCTTTGGTAAACACCATATCAACTTGTGGATTTTTTAGCGCCATTGTTGCTGTTGTCACTACCTACTTTGGCATTAAGGTCTCCCATTCTACTGCACTGAGTAATTCATGATCAGTTACATAGAGTAAGTCTGCCTAAACTTTGTAAAAACAGAAATTCTTGTATGTATCATTACTGTCATTTGTTGAGCCTAACAATAACCAATAGTTTCTGTGTATTCCCCTAAATCTCACTCTCATTCCCCTGCTGCTGAGATTTATTCCATCAATGTCTTTTCTAACCCTTTCTTGACAATAATGGTCTCTCCCACAATGTGTTGGTCGTCATTCCCTCTTGCTTACAGTAGCGTCTCCCCACTAGGGAATGTCTCTCAACCAGAGCCTGCTCCCCTGCATTCACTCACACTGAGGTTATGTAGACCATACCTCCTCATTCCTTCTGTTAGCTGAGATACTTTACCAGTCTCTTACATGGTGCGTTCATTTGAAAAGGTTACACATACTTTCCCCCCTGGTATTCAGTATATGCAATCTCCTACCAGTTGCTTTCTTCCGGTTTTCACTTCTGGCCTTACTTCTGGTCTCCAAGGACTTTGATTCTTTATTATAACCTATAGTTGAAGTTTTTTTCGTCGCTGTTGTTATAATGAGCTTGTTTTTAAGGTTTGGAATAGTTAACACCAAGCTTAGTTTGGGATTTTTGTCCCAGACTAAGGAGCATGAAGTGATGAAAAGTTGCGTCGTAACTCTGTATTCAAGAATGCCTTTTTGATCATAACATTGATGAAAAGTGAAATTCTACACCAGGACCAGTTCAAGCACTCTTCACATCACGAAGTATGCTTGCGAACAGTATATGGACGACCGTATGAGTCTTAGTTTTATTCTTCAACCTATATGCTTAAACTATGGTAAGAACCTGTCAAATTACCATATAGATAAAAGCAAGATAAAGAAACACCAAAAATAATTTCAAAGCAAAAGATCCAGCAGATGAGGATGTTGAATAATTATATTAACAATTGTTGGTTCAAAATTAAAATATTACAATTAAAATCAAGTTCATTTCGTTTGAAAGTTTTTTCCTCTGGCAGTTGACTGGATCAACACGCTAGAATAAGAAAATCCAAGTCGAGTTTTTGTCAATACGGAAAACAAAGAAAGGATGAAGAAAGCCCATCACTTTTTGTGAATGGCTGAAGATAACAAAATGGATCAATGAAAGCTCGCCACTTTTTATGACTCCATGTCTGAAATAATTGAAAATTATACACAAATTTTTTTATGTACGAAGGTTTTGATAGTTGAATTGCCTCCAATGCTCCGAAATGGGAGACAAACCTGACTCTGCCAATAACTTTGAACTGTATTAGCTCGCGTATTTACTGTATTCAGGGGTCAACAGTAGATGCTGTGCTAGAGGAAAGTCACAATTTTATGATTTTGTGCAGTCTTGCACTGTATTTTTTGCTGAACCCGATTAACGCAAAATTTTTCTCTGTAAACACTAAACAAATGTTGTCTTATTCTATTATCCGGCCTATATACCTGGCATCACACCTGCACCTAAACTCGTAAACAACCATACTTGAATTTGTGGCATGCAAGGCATTCTTTGTGGATGAAAAATGAATCTTTGAAAATTACTTTGGGTGCTATTGCACGGTATCATTCGGAAAATGTTTGATTTTCGAATTTAGTAGAAACTAAGCCTATCCAGGGTAGTTAGAGGTATATAGAGCATTTTAGGGAGCGATGTTTAACAAAATTTTTAAAGTCAGATAAGTTATATTCAATGACTTTGTCCAATACATCGTTAGGATAACTATTAGTCAACGGGGTTTGCTTAGTAACTTCTCCTGACAAACTGTCAGGAGAGCAAATAATAACAGCACGATGAACAAAAAGGTTTTCTGTATAGTTTTTGATTGTTTTAGACAGCCAGTCACAGAAGATGGTTGCCTTCCTTGATCCTCTGTTTTTCATATTCATAAAACTCACGTGACTTGTGTTTTCTTATTCTGGCGTCTTGGTTCAGTTGAGTGCCAGTGAAAAAGCTTTTAAACAAAATGAAGGTGATTTTAACTGCAATATGAAAACATTTTATCAAAACACTGTAGAAACTCCAACGGCCCTTATTTGAGAAATCAATTTTTTTTCTTAGATAAGATACAGGCCTATCTTACCAAGTGGCTGACCTGATAGTATTTCGGACAATATGATACTTGGGACGTAAAATATTGACTTAGCCTACCAGCTTCTTGATTCCGAGAAATTTGTTTTGGAATGTTGCTGAGGATAAATTTATGGGAATATCTATGTGTAATTGTACAATGTTCAGACCAATAATTGTTAATTAGCTGATATTAAAAAGCATGCTGCTCAAAAAATGAAGAATTACGTGATTTTCAGTTAAATCGATGAAATGGTATAGGTAGAAAAGCAATTGCTTACTTGCTCTCTTTAATTTTTTATGGTGAAAAATTATGCAAGTCATGAAGGCACTAAGTGTTTGTGAAGAAGAGAGAGAAATAGGTAGTTAAGCCAAGAGCTGAGTCCACCTCAGTCTTAAATATATTAGTCATATGACGGAGTAGATCACCCAGAAGCTAACGAGTTCAACAATCTAGAATTTCAAGGGAAAAGACTACATTTATAGGAACATTCCAAACAAATAAATAAGTAATAACAAGTAAATAACTGAAGCTGTTTTATCCTGTAAAATATTCATAAATAAATAACTAAATAACTAAATAACTAAATAGATAAATGAATAAATAAATAAACGAGGGAAACAACTGCATGAAAATGAAGACGTTGAGAAAAACTAGTCACAGGAGGTGCAACAAACGGAATGGTTGATAATTTAATAGATGATGAAATAAGCTGGGGTAACATAAGTGACTTTCGTATGTGAAATAACATTTTGGCCAAAATTTCTTATGAGTCTTACTACTCAACTTGTTTGGAAATTTTTTGGATATTAAGACCACTATTACTTATAACGAGAAGCCTTATCCTCTTCAAGAATTTAGGAAGATTAACTTCATAATATACAGTTGACTTGACATACAAATTTAGTCGAGTTTGTTTGATCATGTGTCATGGTGTTATTTTCAAGATCAAATGATTAGTTTTAAAAGAGAAAATTGCTTTGTTACTTTTTCACCGAGAGAAAAGAGGATTGATTTTTTGTTGTGAGGGTAAGTAATAAGAACAGAGTAAGGTTTTCTCACATTGGATCAAATTTAAATGAGAATTACCCAACTAAAACAAGGTTATAGCTCTCACAACTATTGTAATTTGATTACCTTTATATAACCACTTATAATTAGGCCGAAAATGTATATGTAGATTCCCCCTATATGCCCCCAATCTAAACAAATATGTATGTTATCTACTTACGACTCAAAGAAGAGACTTTTTGTTCTACTGTACAAATACGGGAATTTTTAAGCAATTGTTAGTTCTTCCTAATTAAATACAATTTAGAGATAATACTTAAACTAACCCACAAAAACATTTCAAAATTCTCACTGCTCTGTGGTCATTGTACAAATACTCTGCCAGATTAGAATCCCTAATTCTTTCACAGTTTGACCATAGAATTGAATTATCTAATAGATAGGTATTTCAGCAATTATAAAAGTTCAAAGGACAGAGCTTTTAAGCAGTCATGACGTACAAATTGAGTATTGCAATAATAATTTTAATTTGTGGCAAATGTGTAAGAGAGAATAATTGAGACGCAAGTAACGTTGTCATGAATCAAGACCGACTTGGCAATTCACTAACGTTTAGCAGTGAAAATGACATTTTTTTGAATGTTGAATTGCTAGTGCTTGGAACCATTTCACCCTAAATAAAAAATTAGTTTTTTGCCATCTTTAAATCATTTTTGTTTGATAATTTTTGTTTTATATTGACTTGATTAAATTCTTCTGTCATTTTCTTTCTTACAGATAATTTTTATGAATATTTTCTATTGGAACATCGCGATTACAATGTTTTTAAAGGGTGTTGAAGGGCAGCGATATCTTAAACAACCAAGGATTTCTCACAGTTGTCTTGGAGACTCCCCTTTCAAAGATCTTGAATCTGATTCATAAAAAACTTGATTACACTTTGATAAGCCAAGATTTTTTAGTATTCTAAGCCAGAGATCTAAATAAGGAAAAATAATTATCTTGAAATACGTCGATGAGCTATATCCTTGGCTTTTCAGTTTCAGGTAAATGCAAACAAGTATTTTGAGGTTCCTTGAAAAGCCAATATAAAGTAGCCATACAAAAAGCAAAGCAAGGAACGAGAATTAAATCAGAAAGTTTGTCAGCTAGCTCAAATAAAAGATGATTCAAAGATGTATAAGCCAGTTAAAATTTTACAGCCAGAGTCCTTTATAAGTCATCATGCTTATGATGCGAATAACAACTGTGAAACAAAGCCATCAGAGATTTACAAAGTAGTCAGAGAACAGAACCACTTTTATGACAAAGATATCAATAGTATAAAGCCTTTTGTTGGGCAGTCTGAAAAACTGAATAAGAAATATCAACAGTAGAAGTAGAAACCGGTATTTAGAAAAATGAGAGAGCCCAAGGAATTGACGAAGCCCAAGGAATTGGTAGTACATCAGCCGAAATGGTTTAGTAGTCAGGTCAGGTCTGCTTTCATACCTGCTACTAGTACCATGCAAATTAGTACTACCTGTTTCATGGTCAAGTTGTCGGCGACTAAACTGGCACCCCCGTCAGCACTAAAAATAAGAGCTGTCAAAGGGCGGAGGAGCTCTATTGGAGTCAACGGCCATCCACACAAATGGAGAGTAGAAAGTGGACCTTGTGTTTACTTTCGGTAGCCTCGTAACTCTCGCTTTCCCTATTTTGTCCTTTAGTTCTCATACTCCATTGGTGATGTTTCTGAGAAAGGGGGAAGAATTGCTGTTTTCAGAATCAGTTTTTGTTTATCGTGAGTGGTGTGTGGAGATGCTATGGGGGTTTTCTTTCTTTGATACCATGTCACTAATAAGGGTGCTGGAGGTAAACGTTTACTTGGGTTGACGTTATAGGCCTGATAGTACAGGGACCTGAACCTTGGAGTAACTCCCAAGGAGTCTGTCCTGTCAGCAGGTGTATATTATCGGGGCTGCTGCTGTATTGCCATTTTGTGAATGGAGTCTGGACCATGCAGTAGTTTCCGCTGGGGCCTCTCGATGCCATATTAGTGGGAATTGCTACGGCTCTTCTTTCTTCAATGGTTCTCAAAGATAGTCCGTTCATTCTCTCTGTGTCTGGTTACAATAAATCTACTGATCTCCTCCACATATTTCTACAATGACTTTCTCTCAAACAAATACTAAGTACAAACCCAGCTCTTTAACTCTTAACGTGGATCCCTACTATCAGGTCTCTTTTAACAGGAGTCTGCGCTCTAACTTTATGAAGGTTGAAATTCATTTACATGAGTCCAAAGCTGACTTGTTGTTTCTTTGTGAAACCGGCACTGGCCCATCAAATTCTGTTGAAATGTCAATAAACACTTGTCAAAACCTTCCTTACAAGTCATCAAATTTTATTTATTCATTAATATCTTTCGTCCCTTTCACAATACTTATCATCATCCACCTGCCAGTCTATCCATCTCATTAACCCTCATCCTCGAGTGGCTTTTAGCCTTGCTGTGTGGTGACTCACTAGTACATAAAAAGACTAAAAAAACCCCAAAAAACTATGGCCCTTGACTACTATCCTCGAAACCATCTAAGAAACACTAAATGAAGCCTTTGAAGACGAGCCAGAGTTAGGCGAAGGCATCTTAGTGTCCTTACACAAGCCTGACAAAACGAAAGGACCTGTTACCAACATGCAATCAGTACCTTTACTACCAATACACCGAAAGACAGAGCATTGGCGGACAATTAAAAAACCTGATTTCCTGCTGGGAGCTACAGAAGATATACCAAGAAGAGAACAATTGTACATAGGATACATGAATAGATTAAATCAGACCCGGATCCGAAAAGGCAATATCAGTAAACAACTTCCGCCCTAGCTTTACAGAGCACATATAAAACCAGTCTTAATGTATATCAGCCCAACACTTTAGCTATGACATAAAAAGAAGCCAAAGACATTGATGCTTTTTACAGACAACACTGAGAGAGCTAATAGGAAAAAGAAATCCTAAAAAGAAAGTGTGAAAAGTCTGTGTACTCCAGCTGTAATTTAGTTACTGCTGTAAGGGAGAGTTTGTCTGTGTGACTTATTTATCCACCTCCCAAAACATAGCTCCACAAGACGTTTAAATAACTTAAAACGAAAGGCTTCATTTGTAGAAATAAGTTATAGTTTGGGTAGAAAAACTTCCTAGACTTTCCCACAGAGAGTTAGTAGAATTGCCAGTATAACATACTGCAATAAAGATAATGAAAGATGTATAGCGACATTCGAACCCCCATAAATTTTCGTTTCCAAGGGGTTTTATGAGCAAATTGATTACAACATGGTTTGCAGATATTATATATGTAGTGTATGTACTTCATAGTGGGTTCCATATTTTATTGAAATATTTAGTTTTTATTTTCATGTATTATGGTAACTGATGGAGGTAAAAATCCTCCAAAATATGTAGGCTTGATTAAAAAAAAATTCACCTACGTTAGCCTGAAATTTGAAAAATGAAGGAACAAAAATTGTAAACAATTGTATTTTATTAAAGAGTTTCAGTGAAAAAAGTCCATATTTTCAGTGCAGTATTCATCATCTATACCCATGGCTGATCAAGCCTCTAGCTTGTATCTGATTTCATTATATTTGCACGTACAGAATGCGTAATTGTCTCTTCGGTTTTCGGAGAATAATAAAACTTTCATATTCCTGTTTGCAAAGAATTTTGGCTAATCTTTATTTCAAATTAGTATTTATAATTTAAGCATACATAAATACATTATTATTACTGTGGAGCGTCTAAGATATACAAACAAAGTTCTTAGTTTGAGGTATTTTACGATTGCATCGGAACTTACTCATTTATTGCATTTTACGTCTGATTGTATTTTTAATATCTTGTTTCGTCTATTGAACAATTATTTGCTTTAAGAAACCACCAAAGCAACAGAAAGAACTTTAGTAGCCTCAGGAATGTCTTAATGTTGCTTTACCGACGTGCCATACCCTTGCTGAGATGTGCGACCTAGAACACTGTAATTTTCAATACTTCATTATCTGCATCAAATGTCCAACCATGATTAAAGCTCTCATTCATCTCCTTACTCCTTCCATAGACATCTCCCTTTGTCAGGTGCTCGCTCTTTTCCTTGGGGTTCCCATTGGTACTCTCAGGTCTCTAACTCTCCTCTCTTCATAACATTACCCAAACCCATCCGTCTTGTTCTTATGTCTACAAGCTACCCTGATCAACACACTTTTTTCTTTGCACGTCTTTATATGCCACTTTTATCCTCTCGTAAATTCCAAAAGCTTACGGTAGCAGTATATCTCAAACCATCGCACACAAGATAAAAGTCTACATGGAAAGGTACAAACATCAAGTACACAAAAAAGCTATGATCACCATCAAATCAGTCTTCAAAAAAGCCTTTTTTTCATCAGCATATATTACAACCTGCGATCAAAGAATCTCAGAAAACCTCGACTTGTTTGAAGACTAGATAAAACCATCTCCAAAAATAATTGTTTTATAAATACTGGCAGACCCAAACTTTGTTTCAAGAATACCATAACCCCCCCCCCCAAAAAAAAAACAACCCAACTTAATCTGTCTCTCAACAGATGGCAGCCTGTAAATCTGGAAAGAGACAAATGGCAAGAGAAGATAATAAAAAGTCCATAATACGATGGACAGCCAATAGCAGAGCACCTGATGCTATTAAGCTGAACAAAACTTATGAACCAAAATGGGATATACTTTTTTTTGACAAGGAGTATTTTAGTATTATTTTGAATCTTACGTAACTGAGGGAGCTGGTCCGTACTAGTTATTAGTGGAGGTCCTTGAGAAAAACAGTTGAAAAAGTTTCTTTACCAATACATTTTATTTTTCTCATAGACTTAAAAGAATAATGTACGCGTTATTTTTTATATATCCTTGTCTTTTTCTGTCTTGACAAAGTGACTAATGTTATCTTTTCTTGAACGTCGAATATTATTTAATATTTAGGAATGTAAGTTGTCGTTTCTGAAACAATACATTCATTTCAGGCTCTATTCCTGGAATTTTCCTGTAAGTTCTTAATTTCTGAAGAACTGCAGTTGTTTGGCTTTTATGTTGTTCACAAATGGTCTTTCTTGACCTATTTGCCTGAGACCTCTTCATTTGTCTTGTAACCAACGTACAGGGTACGTTGTTTACAAGACTGCGTGCGTTTCGAGTATCAAATTTTCACAACGTTGATTCTGTTCCTGAGATCAGTCAAAAGAGCCCAGGACTCACATTCATAAAGCAACATTGGTTAGAGGTAGCACTCCAACACGCGGATTCTTACATCTTTTTTTGATGTCCTTGCTCTTTAAAATTTGGCCTGGATCATTGACAGCTTTCTTAGAGTGTGCAATTCTAATGGTCAATTCTGCTTGACATTTGCCATCGGAAGTTATAGGTGAGCCAAGGTATTTCAACAATTTCACTTGCTTTGTTTGTTGACCAGAATACTGCAAGTTGAACTTTCGTTTTCCTGTGTTACTACCATGCATTTATTCTTTTTTACATTCACTGCCATTCCCAGGTCTTCACTCCCTCGTTCCACTGTTGACACAAGGGACTGTAAGTCATGCTGAGGTGTTGGAATAAGCTAAGCACTGCATCATCAGCGTATCTTTTGTCATTAATATTTAATCTTGCCACTCTTCTACCAGACAGTTACCTTATTAATCCCAGAATTAAGTCACTGTAGAGATTAAGCAAATCTGGCAAGAGTACACACGGCCTTGGTGGACCCTATCTTGATAGGTGATCTATTTTGTATCAAGCACAAGTCCTTCCCATTTACTCCCATGCCCTGGAGCATATGCATTACGTTCCTATACTTTACCCTGTCAAAGGCATTTTTGTAATCAATAAAACATAAGTACAAAAGCTGCTGGACCTGAAAAGCTGTTTCAATAAGCATTCTAAGCAGAAAGATTGCGGTACTAGTACCCTTGTCTGGAACCAAACCTTATTGTTCTTTTGAAATCTCTGGGTAGACCTTCTTTCGTGTACGTAGCACAATGATTCGCAGTAAACTTTTTACGACATAACTCGTCAAGCTTGTGGTTTAAAATTCTCACATTCTATGTCTCCAGACTTCTCAGGTATTTTAATAAAGCGGGTTCACTCAGTTCTTTGAGGATGTCACCGCTGTCATAAATGGCATTAAAAAATGACTTTGAAGTAGGTCAATTTTGACAGCTTCAGTTGCTTTCAGAACTTCTGCTGTAATCTCATCCGGATCCAAAGCATTACCGCCCTTCAGTAATGCCAGCGCATGTCTGATATCATTTATCATTATTTTAGGACCACTTAGTGGTTCTGCTAATGGGATCGGTTCCTAACGTCTCTCATGGTCAAGGTACCTCGTCCGGCAGGTGTCCCTTGGGTGAGCAGCGAGGCCCTTGTTGTCATCCTACGGCTGCTAGAATGGGATCGAATAAAGAACTAAATATAGCTGTGATGGAGTGTTACCTTTTGAGTAGATCTATTGATGAAGAAAGAAAGCCAGTCAAAGGCCATAGGAAAAGGATGCAAGTCATATGGAAAGAAAGACAGCATCTTGAGATAACGGAACAGAGAATTTGTGACAAGGCTCTTATGATATTAAAGGATGGCTGGTTGTCGGATCTTGAATTAGAGAACCTCAAAAGACGTATATTTTATGAGACTGTTGATAAAGAAGCGATAGCTGCATATATATACAAATAATAGGGAATGAATTTATTGAAGAAATGCTTGGTGAAGATGACTTAAAGCGGGATGAGTGGATGACACTTGAAGGAATTGATAAGAATATTGATGAAAATCTAAAGGAAAGAATAAATGGATTTAATTGGGTTGATAGAAAGATATTGAGAGAACAAGTCGAAAAGGTTTAATGTGGTTCTTCATAAGATAAGGACAGATAATTTAACTGGAACTAGCAACCTTGTAAAAGCCTGTTTAATTTTTTAATTGGTTATAAGGTTGGACTTAAACCCTTACAGGAATATACCCAACTAAAACAGAAGGAACCACGGTGGAAGAGACGAATAGATAATTTTATCAAGGTGATCAGGAAAGAAATAAGTATACCTGAAGGAGGGAAGAGGGACCAATGTTGGAATAAGAAGAAGTTCCAAAACATGGAAAGAAAATATTCTATCCGAAAAAATGGATTGAACATAGTTACAGAGGAACTTAAACAACGGCTCCAAGCCAAGAGTAGGGAAGTTAAACGTTACCAACAAAGAATTGGGCAATTCAGGAACAACAGGATATTTCAGACTGGTCAAAAAAGAGTTTAGCAACAAGTAAACGCTCTTAACAGGAGAAACGAAAAAAACTGACGCGGAAGGAAGGAAACAATTTTGGAGTGAGATATGGGGCAAGAATGTCAGGCATAAGGAGGGATGCTGAATAGGTAGAAATGCCAGAGAATGAAGCAGAGCTGAATGAAAAACAGAATGCATTAACAATACAGTAGAAATAATAACTATGCAGACAAAGAAGATCTCAAATTGGAAAAGTCCAAGGCTATTGGTTGAAACAGTTGAAACCGCTTCAAGGTAAAATGGCAACTCATGAATGACCTTATTGCTGCCGGAGGTAGAATCTCAAAGTGGATGACGACAGGAAAAACGGTACTGTGTCAAAGGACCCGAAAAATGGAAGTGGTGTAGGTAACTAATGTTATTTGTAGTATGTTTGATTCCTCTGCTGGATAGAGCTTCAAACTTAGTGCAAAATTAAATCATTTGTTATTCATGAATGATTTGAAGTTTTCTGGGAAGGATCAGAAAGAATTGAATATGTTAATGTCTACAGTTAAATATTTAGCCGTGATATCAAAATGGAATTTGGACTTAAGAAATGTAGAATTTTGATCTTGAAAAGGGGAAAAACTAATAGAACAAATGGAATTGCATTGGCATCAGAGGAAACGACAAAGGAGATTGATGATGGAGGGTATAGTTACCTTGGAATGCTAGAAAGCGACTCAGTGAAACAGAAGGAAATGATTGAGACGTTTAAGAAAGAATACCTTAGAAGGATCACACTGATATTGAAAAGTAAATTGAATGGAAGGAACAAGATCAAAGCAATCAACACATGGGCTGTATCCCTCCTCAGATACGGTGCAGGGATATTGAACTGGAAGATAAACGAGTTGGATAAAATGGACTGCAAAACTAGAAAGAGAATGACAATAAATAAAGAACTCCATCCTAGAAGTGAGGTAGACAGGCCATATGCTCCACAAACTAAAGGCGGACGGGTTTGATAGGATGTAAAAATGCTATCAAAACTGAGGAAAATGCCCTTTTGTGGTATATAATACACAATACAGAACCAATTATTATTGCTGCGCAAAATCAGAATGCAACGGCTGTTGAAGAACCCATTGAGTCAGCAGACTACAAAAAGACGGGAGATGGCAACACAGTTTACTCATGGAAGATGAAGGCGATGCATGGAAAGTATCTGAGAGAAATGAAAGGAAAAGATGAAACTAAATCTTGGAGTTGGCTTAGAAATGGGGACTTGAAAGGCTGTGCAGAGGCTTTTGATTTCAGTGCCCAGGAACAAGCCCTTAGGGCAAACAGTGTTAATTTCCATATAGATAAGACCAGTGAATCTCCTTTGTGCTTTTTATGCAATGAGAAAAAGTGAAACTGTTTCAAATATTGTTAGTGAATGAAGGTGCTGGCTCAAAGAAAATATAAGCGTGACCACGACAATGTTGCAAGATATGTTCACTGGAGACTAAGTAGAGAGTTCGACCTTGATACAGTAGATAAATGGTATGAATACATGCCTGAGGGCGCAAAAGAAAATGAAGTGTCCAAGATCTTGTGAGAATTTACCATCCAGTGCGACAGGCATGTCGAAGCAAGGAGACCTGATATTGTATTGATAGATAAAATGAAACCGAAAGTGAAAATAATTGACGTAGCAATACCAGGAGATGCGAGGGTAAATGAAAAAGAAAGAGAAGAGATCGAAAAGTACAGAATATTGAAGGATGAAATAGCAAGATTATGAGAGATGAAACAAGTGACTGTGATTCCGATTGTGGGAGGAGTGTTGGGTGCTGTCAGTAAAAACTTTGAAAATTTTGTAAAAGATATAGGGATCTACATAGTAGACACGCACAGAAAACAGTTCTACTTGGAACAGCGCGAATATTAAGGCTTGTACTTGGGTGCTACATTCGTAGAAGAAAAAATATGTGGTTGCCCATATGGATTTGTTCTTGAAACTTATTACATTTAAATTTGCAGAGAAGAAAGATTTATCTCAAGACATTCATTTCATACTACTACTACTACTACTACTACTACTACTACTACTACTACTACTACTACTACTACTACTACTACTACTACTACTACTACTACAACTACTACTAACAATAATAATAGTAATAATAACAATAATAATAATAATAACAATAATAATAATAACAATTATAATAATACTAATAATAACAATAATAATAATAATTGTCCTGGGTATGACGATAAACTGCATCCGGTTGTGGAGTTTCGACGTGGGCGAATGAGGTTACCCTTTGCCACAACTACCTCCAGGTCACCCTTGGGCAAGGTGTAGCACCTGTTAGCCTACTCCGAGACCTTAAAATACCGGGTTGACGTCCGGCGGAGTTGAGTCTGTCCACGATCCGCGATGTGTTCGAAGTACCAGATGGTAAATGGCGCGGAATACTCAGCCCCTTGGCAGTAAGGTTAAAATGCACGCCGAAATGAAATGAGAACAAGACATAAAACATACCGCATCGTCCGTCGCGCGGGTCAACAAGGGACGCGTCTCTCAGTAGGAAACCAGGCTGGGGTGTTCGAAAAATCTGCTACTGGAATGAATCCCTCTAAAAATGAACTACAAGGTAATCAGAACCAGGATCCCCCTAACCCTGAACCTGTAGTGATTTCAACAACATCAACACAAAAGACAAAAAGACATAAATGGTCCATAGAGGATTACAAAAACGTTTTACGAGCATTTTATATAGCCCAAAGGATGCCCACAAGAAATTTAACGGAACAGACTTACGTTGAATGGAGGAAGATAGTAGGCAATGACTTTCAAAAGAATTTTGATAGTAATAAACTTGCAAATGTGCGCAGAGACATATTCAAGTACAAAAGACTGAATGACGCGCAAATTGACCAACTTCGAAATGATAACAGGCAAGTTGATGATAGTGTTGTGGAAGAACAAGCTGGAGATGCAAATGCAAAAGCTATTGTGAGAGTAGTCAAGATGAATGAAAATGAGATAGAAAATGTGATTAATGTGATTGGAAATGAAGAACAAGATCAGAACAATAATAATGATCAGCCTGAGATAGATGACTTTTTAGAAAACAACAGAGCCAAGATTGCGGAAGCACGTGATGACATCATTAGGGAACTAAGCAAAACTGAATTTATAAAAATTGAAGATAGAGAATCACTACCTAAAATTGCTGCAAACTCAAAAGCTAAAAAGATGATTAAAATTTACAACGTTGCTTTAAGGGAAATCATTAATGAAACCGAAACCAGAATTTGCAGTATTAACAATCTTATATATTCAACTGCTAGAGCTGTCACTGCTCAATTAGGTGTAAAAGTAAAGAAAAAAGGTAAAAAACACACTAATAAGGCCCCTTCGTGGAAGGTAAAAATCCAAAAGGAAATTGAATCTCTGCGGGCAGAGATCTCAATTTTAGATGAAATCTCAAAAGGAACGGCTGTTAAAACTAGGAAAAGTAGGAAAGTTAAGAAAAAATATCGGTTTACAGACGAAGCATCTATAGCAGAAATCAAAGAAACACTAAAACAAAAAATACAAGTTAAAGCACAACGATTAAGAAGGTTTGATAAGAGAAATAAGTTCTATCGTCAAAATAAAATTTTCAAAACCGATGCCAAAAAGTTTTATCGGGAAATAGGAAAAGGTCAAATTGAGATTAAAGATCCCCCAAAAGGTGAGGATGTTGAGGAGTTCTGGAATAAGATCTGGGGTGAGGAAAAGCTCTTTAACAAAGAAGCAACGTGGATAGAAAGAGAGGAAGAACGAGTGAGTGAAGTTGAAGAACAGGATTGGGTGAGCATTACTATGGATGAAGTCCAGGCTGCATTAAGGAAATCTAAGAAGTGGACGTCCCCTGGCATCGACAAAATTCCGAATTTTTGGTTAAACGTACTAGTACCTTCACACGTAGAATTGGCACAATCTCTCAATGACATCATGGAGAAACCTGAAGATGCACCAGAATGGCTAACTGAAGGCTTATCTTATCTTTTACCTAAATCTGATGACACTAAAAACCCTAAAAATTATCGCCCTATTACTTGTCTTACAACCACTTACAAGCTATTAACCTCAATCATTACGGAAAGAATGTACAACTTTTTAGAAATAAATTCCATCCTACCACAAGAGCAAAAAGGATGTCGAAGGAACTCATACGGATGCAAGGACCTACTATTGATCAACCGAATGATACTCGAAAATTGTAGAATAGGAAAAAGAAGCCATAGTACTCCTTGGGTTGACTACCGCAAAGCCTTTGATAGTGTTCCACACGACTGGATCTTAAAAAGCCTTGGCGTTTATATAATTTCTCCCTATATCTCTAACTTTGTCAGACACAGTATGGGGCAATGGAAAGCACGTCTTCTTCTTTCACACGACAATGGAGTAGCAGAGTCTAATTTTATTCGTATCAAGCGTGGAATTTTTCAAGGAGACTCTCTATCTCCATTTCTCTTTTGTATGTCACTGATTCCTCTTTCAAACGAGCTTAACAACACCAGCTCAGGATATAAGATCTTTGATAAAGTGATAAACCATCTGTGTTACATGGACAATTTGAAGCTGTACGCGAAAAATGATCAAGAACTTGAAGGGTTATTAACCACAGCGAATGCGTTCAGTAATGATATATGCATGGACTTCGGCCTTGATAAATGTACGAAAGCTACATTTGTTAAGGGCAGGCTTAGAGATGTAAATGAATATGTACTTGATACCACCAGTGTTTTTACCAAACAATCTATCAAGGCATATAAGTCGTTGGAAGCGTATGACTACTTTGTTAATGGCCATGTTCAAGAATGTTTATATGCAAACATTAGTGGGAATGATCAGTTTTGCTTTGTCAAATCTGACGTAGGTATTAGTCTTTTTAACATCATTGTGTTATATAGAAATAATATAATAACACCAGGATTTGTGATCCAGTATTTATTCTGCTTTAGGTGCTGCCAAGCCAGAGACAAAGTGAAAAAACTGCCATGTACAAGGTGTGGACCTGCCTTAATAAGAAGTTTGGCTGGATTTTAACAGCAAACTGTACATGCATGGCAGGGTTAGGGTCTGCATGTAGCCATGTGGCAGCAGTTCTCTTTAAATTAGAAGCAGCCTCTAATCTTTTGCAAAATGAAGAAGAGTCCCTAACAAGTTTATAGTGTGCTTGGAAAAGCTGTAATAAATCTGTCCAGCCAGCTGCATTACAGAACATTAACTTTGAGAGAGCCAAACGTGGCCAATTACCCAAAGTAAAACAGAATAAAAAACTAAAACTTGAAAATTTTTGTACAAAAAATCAATTTTTAGGGGAACATCAATTAAAAAATGAAGAGATAAGAAACTTGTATCACGTTAGTCCAGATGCAGCAATATTTCATTCAATTGACTCTTCAGATTTTATGGATGTACACATAGATACAAGTGCTACTGAAACCTGTTCAGAAACTGAGGAATCAACATTACCAGGACCTTTAACTTCCATATATGAGCCATCAAGCATTAATTTACAAGAAAAGGAACTTTCAGCTCTTTGTGAGTCATTATATAATATATTTTCAACATCATTTTCTGATAAACAATATGAAAATTTATGTGGAGTTACAAAATCTCAATCATTAAATCCTATTTGGATGATTCATCGTGCAGGGAGAGTAACTGCATCAATTGTAAAAGATGCTTGTTGTACTAGTGTGGAAAAGTTACCAATGTCACCTTGTTTAATCAAATTATGCAGTATCAACAACACAAAAGTAATAAGTATGTCATCTATGGCTCAAATATGGAAGAAACTGCCAGAAAATATTGCTTGGAAGACCAGAAAAAACACCACACCAATTTAATGGTTTCAGAATCCGGTTTTCATGTGAAGAAAGGGAATCCATTTCTTGGTGCATCACCAGATGGAATTGTATCTTGTGAATGTCATGAAAAAAAACTCTTAGAAATTAAGTGTCCTTTTAAGTACAAGGATAATTTTCAACATTGGCAGGAAGATAATGATTTTCCACTTGATCCAGACAAAAACTCTCGAAAAAAAACACAGGTACTATTATCAAATACAGTTACAAATGTACGTGTTAGATGTTGAAACTACAGATTTTTTTATATACTCTCCTGTGGAATATGGAAGTAAAAGCCTTTTAGTTACTGTCAGTAAAGACAACAAATTTGTAAGAGAAATGATAAATAAATCCTGGAAGTACTTCAAAAACATTGTCTTGCCAGAAATCGTTACACGGAAGTCAGACCCTAGTATTAAAAATGAAAGAAAACTTTATTGTTATTGTCAAAAACCAAGCTATGGAAATTTGATAGCATGTGATGGTTTAAATTGCAAGTTTGAATGGTTTCGTTATCATTGTGCCTCAATTACTCGAGCCATCAAAACAAAATGGTATTGCAGATACTGCAAAGCAGCCAAGAAATAATGTTTATAAATGTAAACAAAGTGTTATACAAAGATTGTTACTAATATATTTAACGTAATATATATATATATATGTATATCTGTAAATACTATTTATTTAACAACACTTCTATTTAAATTTACTAAGCTAGAATTAATGATCATAATATCATCTAACATGTTTGCTTGCTTCAGTGGTATAGTTATCTGAAGATATCTGAATTTTTTCAACCGTCCAATAAACCGTTCAACACGTATTCTCACATTAGATCGCTCTCTTGAGGTGTCAACTTCAGTACCTGATAACTGTGATTTTCCTTTGGTGAAGTATGGAATTTTCAAAATACCACCTACTGCTGCCAAATCTGCCTTAATGTTAAACCCCCTGTCTGCTAAAATACAATCACCTGTACTTATCTTTTCATAGAAACCACTTTCACGAGTGATTTGTTTATCAGAGGTTCTATTACCCCATCCTGCAGAACAAAAACTGATTGCTCCAGATGGTGTAATACCAATCATATACTTGATGGTATTATTCTGTTTATAATTGGGCCATGTCTCTGCTCTAGCTGTTAAATTTTTGGGTCGCTCAATAAATATTTCAGTCCAGTCAATTATACACACACAGTCTTTGTACTTTTATAAAAAACATTCCGGCATGTGATGTGCTATGGTACCTCGGTCTGCCCAAACAATCAGATTCTTTTAGGCGTTTTGATAAAATAGGCACAACAGTTCTAAAAACCTTTGAAATGATTGAAGCATTGACACCAAACCTGTAGGCAAGATCTTGATTTGTTAAGCCCAGTTTCAGTTTTACCAAAAACCCCTAAAAGATGGTCTTCTATAGATAGGCGAGAGTGACTCTTTTTAAAATAACCATTAATTCTAGTGAAAATCCACAAAAAAATTTCTCTTGTTACACCTGTATAAAAGTTCATTTTTTCCCCACTACTGTTGATGTTTTCAAATGAAAAGTTTTTCTTCTTCACAAGGATTTCATTATTTATCCTTAACCGATACAGTTCTTCATTCCGTGCCATTAATTCATTCTGGAATTTCTTTAATTCCTGTTTCAAATTATTGATTTCATCTGCTGTTTGAGTTGATGCTTCCCTCGTTCTCTCTTCTACTACCAGGTCACATTCATCTGTACCATTATCTGTGGGTTCCTCTTTTTTTACAACAGGCACAACAATTCTTCGTTTTTCCAATAAATACTTATACCTTTTTTTCTTCTGATCAGTTTTTATCAACTTACTAACTGGTGTGGCCCTGGTGTGACAAAAGATTGTTGGAATCCAGTCAATATTTTCTGGGTCATCTGACCTTTTTCCTAAAAATAAAAAAGATTGAATTGGATATAATGTATGTAAACTGACCAAGGTATTTATGTCTTGAAAGAAATCATAGACTCGTACAGAGTATTAAATGGCAATGTATTTGTTTGCTTTTTGGATGCCAGTAAGGCTTTTGATAGGGTGAATCATTCTGTATTATTTAACAAACTGATAAAAAGGGGTGTACCTGGATATATTGTTCGTTTACTTGTATTTTGGTATACTAAACAAGAAATATGTATTAAATGGGGAAATGAATATGCCAAACCTTTTGGGGTGTCCAATGGAGTTCAACAAGGTGGGATATTGTCACCCTACCTATTTAATGTGTATGTGGATGACTTAAGTTGTCATTTGAATGTTTGTAATGTTGGATGTAATATAAATGGGAGTATAGTAAATCACATTATGTATGCGGATGACTTAGTAATCTTATCACCATCAGTTGCTGGAATGAATAAGCTACTTAGAGCATGTGAATTATTTGCAATTAAACATGATATGGTTTTCAATGCTAAAAAAAGTACCATTATGAAATTCCTAAGTAGGGATATAAAGCATTTAGATCTGCCAAATTTTACGTTAAATGGTGAAGATATTAATGTTGTAAATAGTTATAAATATTTAGGACACTTAATTTCACATGATTTGACCGATGATATTGATATAGAAAGACAATGTAGAAAGTTATATGTACAAGGCAATATGATTTTGCGAAAATTTTATGTGTACTATCGATGTAAAATTGACATTGTTTAGAGCTTATTGCATGCCCATGTATACAATGTATTTGTGGTGGAGCTACAGAAAAGCCACAATTAACAAACTATATATTGCATACCATAATATTTTCAAACTCTTTGTTGGCATGTCTAAATATGACAGTACTAGTCTTTTATGTACTCTTTGTAATGTGCAATGTTGTGCAGCTGTTATTAGAAACTTGGTATATAAGTTTATTTGTAGATTAAAAAAATCAGATAACTCAATTATTAAAGATTTACATTGCACTTGTTTAATTTACACCTCGCAAATAAGGCGACACTGGGTAAAATTGTTGTATTTTAATTGTACTCTAAAAAAACATCCTTTATTTAGTTAGTTAATTAGCATGTTCACAAATATGGACTTCATGTAAAACCTGTATGTCTGGAATAAAGATATTGAATTGAATTGGATATATTTATTTTTGTGTAATATCCATACAATATTTGTAATGTTTGGAGATTAATTGGGTAGGCCTACATTTAGCAAAGGCAAATGTAGCAGTAAGGAGAAGATAAAGTGTAAAATCTTCAGATCTTATCTGAAAAGAAAACAAACTTGCCCATGATGTGTAAAGCCAGCATCATTATCTTACCTGATAAGAAATGTACACCACATATTCTTTGATTTGATATTTTTTTATCAGTCCACGATTCCCAATCTTTCCTATTGATGGCCTTTAACCAATCTCGCCTCCTCCTGGCCTCAAATGGTGTGGATCCTTTTGGGATTTTGTAGAAAGTAAGCTTGCTTTCTTTACTAAATCTGTTGGAACAACCAACAGCACAGCAACTGGTTGGCATTCTCTTGTTTTGATTTGTGTGACCACAGTGCTTACTAAAAACGTTACTTCAACTGATATCGACAGAGTTTTTGCCTACACATATGCGCGGGCATCTTTTTACCGGAGCTGAAACGTAAACATTCTCAAGTGATCTATATGTAACAAAGTAGCATCGCAATCCATCATTGGATACAACCCAGTCAGTGAGAGAATGCTTGCTGTACGTCTCAAGGGACTACCAATAAACATCACTATCATACAGGTGTATGCTCCGACTTCAGCAGCAGATACGAACGAAACCGACAATTTCTTTGCAGACCTCAAACTGTTGATTGACAAAACACCAACAGGAGACATCTTAATAGTGATGGGGGATTTCAACGCAAAAGTAGGAAATGAAGAGACAGATGGTGTAACAGGAAAGCATGGATTAGGAAGCAGGAATGAAGCTGGCGAAAATCTTGTCGAGTTTTGCGGAGCAAATGATCTAGTCATTTGCAACACACTGAACAGCCAAAGCGGAGACTATACACATGGACAGTCCCGAACGGACTGCATCGAAATCAGATCGACTACATCATGATCAAAAAGCGATGGTCGAGCTCAGTACAAGTAGTCAAGTCCCTACCTGGGCCATGCTGCGACTCAGATCACGAACTGCTCAGCTCTACAACCCGAATCAAATTGAGGAAAATGAGAAAGATGACATTACCTAGACGCTATGACCTTGAGAATATGTCACCTCAATACAAGATCCAGGTTCACAGCCGGTTTGAGGCCTTAGAATAGTTGGAAAAAGACCCCGACGACCTATAGTGCGAAATAGCGGAGACATTAAAAGAATCTACTTCTCAATATGTACCTCGGAAACAGAATGCCCCACAAGTCCCAACGGCTTTTAGAAGCAGCAATCAATATTGTCAAGCGAAGACGCGAACAAAAGGCAGCAAGTGGAAGCGTGGAGGAAATCAAGAGACTCAATTCGGACTTTCAAAGACAGGCAAGATAAGACAAGAACAGGTACTACAGCAAAATTTGTGCAGGCATAGAGGCAAACAACCGAGCGGGCAGAACAAGAGACCTTTACAAGAAAGTGAAATCCTTGAGAGAGGGCTTCAAAGCCAAGTCTGACGAAATAAGGGACAAGAATGGACACATGCTGATGGACCAGGAAAGCGTGAAGAAGAGATGGAAGGAGTACGTTGAGGAGTTATATCGTAAAAATGAAGACATTGAAGCATCCTTCAAAGAAGCAGAATTCACAAGGGAACCGAGCATAGTGGCATGTGAAGTAGAGGCAGCACTCAAAGACATAGCATATGGAAAAAGTCCAGGCACTGATGACATTTCTATTGAACTCCTCAAGGAGCTAGGAAATCTGCCACACCTATTCTAACCAATCTTTGCAATGAAATATGGAATGACGTTTCATGGCCAACAGCATGGAAGAAATTAGTCTACATCCCCTTGCCAAAGAAAGGAGACACGACTCATTACACGAACAACAGGACAGTATCCCTAATATCTCACTCAAGTAAAATTCTGCTGAAAATTATACAAAGGAGGGTGGAAGACGTGATGGAAAGAGAACTGTTACAGGAGCAAGCAGGGTTTAGAAGAGGTAGAGAAACTAGAGATCATATCGCAAATTTGAGATGGATTGGAGAGAAAGCAAAGGAATTTCAAAAGAACCTCTACCTATGTTTCATCGATTACAGCAAAGCCTTCCACTGTGTCCACCACGATCTTCTCTGGACAAGATTGAGGGAAGTGGGGATTCCTGAGCACCTCATTGCCCTGCTACGCAACTTGTACACAGGACAAGAAGCTGTTGTAAGGACACTGCATGGCGATAGCGAACCATTCGGCATTCACAAGGGAGTACGCCAAGGCTGCATACTATAGAACTTTCATGGAGTCCGGATTGGTGGAAGAAAAGTTACGAACTTAAGGTACGCCGACGACACCACATTAATGAGCGAGGAAGGAGAGGACCTGAGCTAATGATAAAGAGAATAAAGGAGGAGAGTGAGAAGGCTGGATTGCAACTAAATGTGAAAAAGACTAAGATAATGACCAACCAAGGACTAGTCGAATTTCAAATCGAACGAGGAATGAAGCTTGAAACCGTCAACACTTTCGATTTCTTCGGTTCACGCATCGACACCACGTGGTCCAGCTGTAGCGAAATTCGTAGACGACTTGGTCTAGGACGAAGCGCTATGGCAAGTTTGAGGAAGTTATGGGGAGACAGTGATCTTACCATCTCGACCAAGCGATCACTGATAACAACTCTAATTTTCCCCAATGGTCATATACGGATGTGAGTCATAGACACTTCGCGAAACAGACATACAAAGAATAGACAGCTTGGAGCTCTGGTGTTGGCGTCGAATGCTTCGCATACCATGGACAGCAAGACGAACCAACAAATCAGTTGTTGAAGAGATCAAGCCACCGCTCCCATTACAAAGTAGTGTGATGAAACAAAAACTCAAGTACTTTGGTCANATTAATGAGCGAGGAAGGAGAGGACCTGAGCTAATGATAAAGAGAATAAAGGAGGAGAGTGAGAAGGCTGGATTGCAACTAAATGTGAAAAAGACTAAGATAATGACCAACCAAGGACTAGTCGAATTTCAAATCGAACGAGGAATGAAGCTTGAAACCGTCAACACTTTCGATTTCTTCGGTTCACGCATCGACACCACGTGGTCCAGCTGTAGCGAAATTCGTAGACGACTTGGTCTAGGACGAAGCGCTATGGCAAGTTTGAGGAAGTTATGGGGAGACAGTGATCTTACCATCTCGACCAAGCGATCACTGATAACAACTCTAATTTTCCCCAATGGTCATATACGGATGTGAGTCATAGACACTTCGCGAAACAGACATACAAAGAATAGACAGCTTGGAGCTCTGGTGTTGGCGTCGAATGCTTCGCATACCATGGACAGCAAAACGAACCAAAAAATCAGTTGTTGAAGAGATCAAGCCACCGCTCCCATTACAAAGTAGTGTGATGAAACAAAAACTCAAGTACTTTGGTCACATCATGCGAGCTCAATCTATGGAAAAAGACCTCATGCTGGGACGATGCGGAGGGAAGTGCTAGAGGGGAAGGCCTTGTGGCAGATGGATTGACGAGATTATGACAGTAACGGGAAAAGACATGCAAGAACTGGCTGCAGTCACACAGGACAGAGCGAAATGGAGAAGGATCGTTATGGGTGTCACCAGAAGTCGCACTCGACTTGACGGCACAAGGTGACAAGGTGATATTATGCGCAAAAAGAAATTGACAGATGTTGAATTTTCTCAGATTAAAGAAGAGGTTTCTGATGATGTTAGAACGAATGTTAAAAAAGAACTTAAATATAATACACAGGATGATACAGAGAATACTGATATTGATGTTGGTGTAATTGACAGAGGTTGAGGTGAAGTTGAAGGCCAGGATGTTGGAGATAGAAATCAGGAGGTGGAAAATGAAAGGTTGCAGGAATCGAATGTTGAAGGATTGCAGGAAGTAAATCCAAAAGAACTGGAGGCAATGAGAACAGACATCTTGGAGGAATTTTCTATAGTACAGCACACTGATATTAATGATATTAGAGACCCACTTCTTAAGATGCGTCACTCTTTCAAATACAAACATATTTTCAAGGTAGGAAATATTAGACTACACAAATCTGTAACGAGCTTAGCCCAGATCTGACTGCGATAAACCAACTTATTTATGCAACGTGTAAAGTACTTCAACAAATATTTGATGTTAGGACCAAAAGAAAAAGAACTAACGCTAAGAAACCGAATTAACCAAAGTGGCAAGTGAAAATTGATAAGGAAATTGAGCAGTACCGAAAAGAAATCTCTATATTAGAAGAAATGCAAAAAGATAAAGAATTAAGATCTGGAAAGGCTAAAAAAGTAATAAGGAAATACAAAATTGAAAACAATAACCATATTCCCGCCATTAAGGAAGAGCTATAACAAAGACTCCAAGTAAAGGCTCAGCATTTACGTAGGTTCGTTAAAAGCAGTAAGTTCTATTGGTAAATCTGAGGTCTGTATGGGTGAAATACCACCGAAACAAGCGATTCGTAGTTTTTGTAATAACACCGGCGGAAATAACAAAGGGTTTAATGAAACTGCCGTATGGTTAGAACATCTGCAAGGTTACCACTAAAGACATTCCCGAACAAACATGGGAGAATTTGACTGTTGAGGAAATTGTATAGGCTCTCAAGAAATCTCACAAGTGGAAATCTCCGGATATTGATCAAATCCCCAACTTTTGGCTCAACACTCTCTATGCAGCACACTCGAGATTAGCTCACAACTTTAACCGAATATTAACAGAACCAGACTCAACACCTAAGTGGTTCTGTCTCGGCACAACTTACCTGCTTACTAAAAATAATGATAATTGTAAACCTAAGAACTACGGACACATAACGTGCCTAACAACAACCTATAAACTGTTAACGTCAATTCTTACCGAAAGAACTTACACTCACAAGGAGGACCATGACATCTTTCCCGTTGAGCAAAAGGGTTGTCGGAAAGGCTGTATGGCTGTAAAGACCAGCTATTGATCAGTAAAATGATGCCGGAAATATAAAATCAAAACACAAACATTTAAGTACGGCATGGATAGACTATAAAAAGGCGTTTGATTAGAACGCGTTGTTTAGAACTGTTTAAAATCTCTCCCATTTTGATTAATTTTCTGAAAACGTGGATGACTTTATGGCAAACCAACCTTTTTCTTTCCCACTCTAATGGCACCTTGACGTCTCATGGAATGCGGATTAAGTGTGGAATTTTCCAGGGGGGTTCTCTTTCTCCGCTTTTATTTTGCATGGCACAAATAACCCTCTCCCAAATGTTAAACAACATTACATACGGATATAAGATCAATGATAAAATAACAAATCACCTTTTTTATATGGATGATTTGAAATTATATGCTCGTAGTGATGATGAACTGGAATGGTTATTAAAACGGTAAAGGCTTTTAGTGATGACATTAGGATAGAATTTGGGCTGGAAAAATGTGCTAAAGCAAGTTTTCAGCTTGGAAAATTGGTGAGTTCACATAATGTTATAGTAGACGATAAGTCTGTAATTAAGGAACTAGATCAGGAAGAGACGTACAAGTATCTTGGTATTAACGAAGGAGACGGCATACAGCATGTCAAAATGAAAGAGAAAATCAGAAAAGAATATATTAGGAGGGTGAGGTCGATTTTGAAGACAGAACTTAATTCTAAAAACAAAATAACTGCAATCAACTCTTTAGCTATACCAGTTGTAACTTATAGCTTCAACGTGATAAATTGGAATCTTTCTGAGTTGAGGAGGCTAGATACTAAAATTTGAAAACAATTTACGTGTAATAAAATGCACCATCCTAAATCTGATATAGAGCGTTTGTACGTAAGTAGAGAGAAAGAGGGAAGAGGTATGATACAATTAGAACTGACCTATGAAACCTCTACTATTGCTCTTTCACAATATCTAGATAACGAAGTTGATTGGATGTTACAGTTCGTTAACATACACGAAAATTCTAAAAAATTGCACTCAGTTGTCTAAGAAGCAAATACGTTTTCACGTGAACTACAAGTCGATCTAGACACAGATAAGACCTTATAACCAAAGGCAATAGCACAAAAAACGAAGGAAAAGGCTAAATATTCTGCTATGAAGCAGATTGAAAATCAGTGGCGTGAGAAAGCTCTTCATGGACAGTTTGTAGCTCGTTGCAAGAATGCTGATGTAGATGAAAAGGCAACCCATCAGTGGCTACGTAGATTCGGACTGAAAGGAGAAACAGAGGGTGCTATTCTGGCTTCCCAAGACCAACGCCTCTTCACACTCAACTATCAGGCTAATGTTTTACACAACGGAGCTGACCCTAATTGTCAGTTCTGAGAGGAAAAGATTGGGACAAAAGATCAACTTGTTTCCGACTGCTCTGTCCTTACACCTAATGAGTGCAAAGATCGGCATGATAGGGTTGGACAATACCTCCATTGGAAGCTATGCAAACATTTTTCTGTAGAAACAAAGAGTAACTGGTACGAACACCATCCAGAGACAGTTACAGAAGGAAAAGACTTCACAATTTTGTGGGATTTTTCTGTGCATACTGATCGGAGAATGCAGGCTAATCGTCTAGACATAATTGTCAAAGGCCAGGAAGAACAACACCTGCCTACTTATCGATATGAATGTTCCTTCAGATAAAAACGTTTCCTCTAAAGTGTTTGAAAAGCTATCCAAATATAAAGATCCAGAAATAAAAATTGAAAAAATGTGGAATCTCAAAGCCAACACCATCCCAGTTGTTGTTGGTCCCTCGGCCTGATCGAGAAAGGAACACAAGCATATCTGGAAAAGATACCAGGTGAACCATCACTGCAAGAAATCCAGAAAATTGTTATCAGTAGCACATCACATGTTTTGAGAAGAGCCCTGTCTACCTGAATCATTTCTGTCTTAAACATCTTAAAATTAATTTTAATGTTAGTTGAGCTGTGCTGTAAGACCTTACGCTGTCTTAATAATTGTCTGTAAATCGCCCTTTCAGTGTGAAATGACTTGCCCTTTTTTCTTTAGATTTTAAACTTTTTATACTAAATATTATATATGTATATATATATATATTTTTTTTACGAATTTTTCTATAAACTTTTTTATAGTTTATTCTTATTCAAAAGCTACATAACTTAAATTTCACACACCCTAGGTCACTGGTAGTAACCCGGCGTTTGATCACTTAAAATGCAAATCAAAAGAAAACATAATAATAATAATAATAATAATAATAATAATAATAATAATAATAATAATAATAATAATAATAATGACGAATTAAAAAGCCTTGACGCATAAATAAAAAACAATTAGCCTTAACCAGGATGAAGCACCCGAAATAGATCTTCCGTACATTCCCCGAAAGAATGGTGAAAGTGGGATCAATCGGTCTTTTCCATTATTTTGCACCTATTAAAGATTGAATGCTTGAATTAGTTAGTTCCCACGAGAGCGATAAAAGATCACACTCTGTGACTTGTGAATCTCACAAATTGCACAAGAACTAAAATTATAAATAGACNTTTTCTGTGCATACTGATCGGAGAATGCAGGCTAATCGTCTAGACATAATTGTCAAAGGCCAGGAAGAACAACACCTGCCTACTTATCGATATGAATGTTCCTTCAGATAAAAAAGTTTCCTCTAAAGTGTTTTAAAAGCTATCCAAATATAAAGATCCAGAAATAAAAATTGAAAAAATGTGGAATCTCAAAGCCAACACCATCCCAGTTGTTGTTGGTCCCTCGGCCTGATCGAGAAAGGAACACAAGCATATCTGGAAAAGATACCAGGTGAACCATCACTGCAAGAAATCCAGAAAATTGTTATCAGTAGCACATCACATGTTTTGAGAAGAGCCCTGTCTACCTGAATCATTTCTGTCTTAAACATCTTAAAATTAATTTTAATGTTAGTTGAGCTGTGCTGTAAGACCTTACGCTGTCTTAATAATTGTCTGTAAATCGCCCTTTCAGTGTGAAATGACTTGCCCTTTTTTCTTTAGATTTTAAACTTTTTATACTAAATATTATATATGTATATATATATATATATATATATTTTTACGAATTTTTCTATAAACTTTTTTATAGTTTATTCTTATTCAAAAGCTACATAACTTAAATTTCACACACCCTAGGTCACTGGTAGTAACCCGGCGTTTGATCACTTAAAATGCAAATCAAAAGAAAACATAATAATAATAATAATAATAATAATAATAATAATAATAAGTACATGTGCCTGCATTCAACTTTCCTGGCTTGTTGTTGGGCGCTGAATGTGGGTTTTTCACCCATCCATCACTAGATGGTGTGTAACCGCTCGATAATAATAATAATAATAATAATGACGAATTAAAAAGCCTTGACGCATAAATAAAAAACAATTAGCCTTAAGCAGGATGAAGCACCCGAAATAGATCTTCCGTACATTCCCCGAAAGAATGGTGAAAGTGGGATCAATCGGTCTTTTCCATTATTTTGCACATATTAAAGATTGAATGCTTGAATTAGTTAGTTCCCACGAGAGCGATAAAAGATCACACTCTGTGACTTGTGAATCTCACAAATTGCACAAGAACTAAAATTATAAATAGACGTTAACAAACTTGAATCAACTGTACTTGCTGGAAAGGTCAAGAGGAAAACAAAGAATTTAGACCTTAAGAACATAGAGGAAAGGTGGCAAGAAAAATCTTTTTAAAGAGAGTTCTTTACTCGAACTAAAAATCCTGATGTAGATGAAATAGCAACCCATTAGTGGCTTCGCATTTTCAGACTGAAAGGAGAAACAGAAGGCTAAATTTTTGCTCCTCAGGACCAGGATTTGTTTACCAGGAATTATCAAGCTAATGTCCTACATGATGGTACAGGCCCTAAATGCTGTTTCTGTGAAGACAACCCTGACAAATTGATTTTCTAGTGTCAGGCTGCACCATAGAAATACAATACATCGAAAAGCAACGAAACCAGAAACCAACGAGAACAGCTGTAGTAGCACTTGGGAAGAAATAAGTAATGACGTCAATGGAACAAGTGAAGATGGCGTGGAAAAGATTTTAGATAGTAACTGACGAAAATTAAGGAAAATGTAGGAGCGCAATGATTAGACGATGAAGAAATAAAAATTATGAGAAGTTGCAACAGAGACTATCAAAAGAACAATTGGAACAGCCAAAGAAGCTTTAATTCATTAATAGAAAGAAACCAGAGGAAAGTACTTCGCAAGTTCATAAAGTCAATCCCCATCTCGTAGCTTATAGTCACTATCAATGTACCAAGATCTTAAAGGCGGGTGGATGTATAGTTTAACGATTGCTAGGTGTGAAGAAGAGAAATACTATTGGTGGAAAAAGCTACTTACAAACCAAATAAATGAACTGAGAAGAGAACTTAAAAAGCTTGAATCTTGCAAGGAGAACACTGAAAAGTGAGGAGTCAAGAGGAAGGGTACAGCCAAAGTATAACGTCAAACAAAGGGTTACTGCAAAGAGTGAGTAAACAAAACGGTACAAGCAAATAATAGAGCAATGTCCAAAAACAGACTGAAAATAACCTGATAGAGGCAGAGGCATTAGGGATATTTTGGGTAGGGGTATGGGAAAAAGATATTAAATATAATAAAGAAGTCAAATGGATTACAAGGTTGAGACAGAATTTGGAAAGACTACTAGGAAAAAAGTCAAATGTAAGGTAATGACAGAGGGTTATAAAGAGAGGCACTGATGGAGAACAAGGTTACTTGATTAAGAACAGCACGTCCAAACATGTGAGCATATCTGCATTGTTAAATGGGCTGGATCGATTATAAGAAAGCATTTAATATAATTTTCCATTCTTGGATTTAAAAGTGCCTTGGTATCCTTAGAATTGCTGAAAACATCAAAATATTTTTAAGGAATAGCATGAAAAATTGGGAACCAGAGTTGATTTCTGGAGGAGAAGCATCTTGGAAAAGTGAATATAAAACAGAAAATGTTTAAGGGGACAGAAAAAAAATCCCCCCTTTTATTTGTTATTAGCTTGATTCCCATATCACTTGTTCTAAGTAAACTCAAAGATAGATATGAAGCCTGCCCAACAATCAACCATCTACATATGGATGATCTAAAGGTAGTTGGAAAAAACTAAAGAGCAACTTGATACCCTATTGAGTACAGTACGTATTTTCAGTGAGGACATAAGAATGGGATTTGGCATAAATACGTGTGGGGATTTAATCAGGATGAAGGGATAATTGACTCACAGTACAGGCAATGAGATTGCTCCAGGTGACAGATTAAATGAGATAGATACAGATAACGGGCGCAAATACTTAGATATCCTGGAAGGCGATGACATTAAAGACACTGAAATGAAAGTAAATATTAGATCAGAATAAGGATCTTGAAATTTCACTTTAATAGTAGAAATGTGATGAATGCTATCAATACCCAAGCTATACCGAACATAAGGTGTAGTGCAGAAATTATTGGAGAGAATGAAAAAGAAATGAAGGACATGGATACGAAAACAAGAAAGTTGATGACATTGTATTGTAGGTTCTATAAAAAAAGGTTATATTGATAGGCTGTACTCTGAAAAGAGCAGAAGATGGGGAAGGTCTAATAAGTGTAGAAGATTGTGTTTTGATTGAAAAGGAATACTTGTATATTTACCTTCCTGAAAGCAAGAAAAAGATGCTCAAAGCAATTAGGAAGGTTGATATTGGAAAAAGAAAGGAAGACATATTGGAAAGGTAAAGAGAAAACTTGAAACACAAAAATTTACATAACGTGTTTTTTAAAAATATTCAGTTTGGAGATGGACAGACATGGAATCCATTGAGAAAAGAAGACTTAAGAAGGCTTTAGAGGGAATTTTATGGCAGAAAAGAGCACTCTATCAGAACAATATCAATTAGATATTACATTGACAAAGAGAAAATCTCCGTGGAAGATCCTTTGTCAGACACAATACAAAACGTGACGTTACAACAAAACTGTTCAGGTTTTTCGTTTGCAACCATGCAGAGCTCATGACCTAGAGTACGGGAAGAAGTGGTACGATCATCAGCCAGAAATAGTATCAGAAAACAAACAAGTGAAAATCCCTGTAACCATAAAGATACAAACGGATAAGGTTCTAGAGCACTCAAAATCATACATCTTTTGGAGAAAGAGAATAGATCTTAAAGGATTATGGATGTGGGGTGTTTTTTTGATACTCCAGTTGTTGAGAAAGAGAAGGGAAAGTAGAGAATATCAGTGTCTAAAACAGCATTAACGGAGGAGGAAATGGAACGACCTAGATCTACATAGCTTTATTGGTTTTACTGTGTGAAAATTGTGTATTCGAAAGATATCGAATAGGGAAGCCAAGCGAGAGGAGAAAATACGAAAATTCTAACAACTATGTTTGAAATTGAGTGAAAGAAGGGAAGTATTTACGGGAATAAAAGAACTGAAACAGAGTAAAGTTGTATTTTGACAACATTAACGACAAAGAACTAGAAACGATGACTTGAGATGTGTGAAAAACAGTACTGTGGGAAAGCGAATCCCTTATGAGAAAAATTTTGTCTGGACTTTTGACATGGTGTCCACTTTAGCTTACAAATATGGGTAGCTAAAGACGACCCAAATTCTTTTAGTTAATTCCAGACATAATTTTCAATCAACTTTCAAGTTACACTTATGTACTTCCAGCCGTTTCCTTTAAATTTTGTTGCTATCTGCTGACGTTGTAATTCTAAATCTGGCTCCAGACGCTACAGAACTTAACAGCTGAGACCAACACACCAACTTCTGTCAAGGGTAATTCTAAAATGGACGGGTAGACATTAGGCCAAGAATATATCTAGGCCCTAGTTTTTCATTTCAGCAATATATGGATATTTTATGTGGGGGATTTATCGTCTATAAATAGAATACAATTGTAGTTGGTTGAATTAAGAAATAATAATGATAATAATGGAGCAAAAAAGCGAAAATGTAGAACATGATACCCAAAACCTAAATGGCAAATTAGAATAGGGAAACAGATAAAAAAGATGAGAGGAGAACTGTCGTTGTTGACAGAGATATTTAAAGAAGATGACCATAAGAAAAAGTCGAAGAAAAGAAGTGGAATTAAGAAAGGTGTATCGTCAAAACGAAGGAAGATATTGAAACAGTAAGGAAAAGCCTTAAAATGAAGTTTCAACCAAAGGCTCAGCGATTACGGAGGTATGGCAAGAGAAGCAAGTTATGCAACCAAAATAGGTTGTTTGACAAGGATCGTAAGAAATTCTCTAGGTTACTCTGTAAGGAAGAAACAAAAGTAGTTAAACCACCGAGCAAAAAACAGATATAAAATTTTGGGAGAGGGATCTTAAGAGATAAAAACACCATGATAATGCAGATTGGATAACCCGTGAAGGAGAAAAATATGCACAGATAGAGAGTCAACAATGGGATGCAATAAAGAAATGAAGAGGCCCATGCTCTAATCAGAAAATTAAGTAACTGAAAGTAACCAGATATAAATACAATACTAAATTTTTGGCTTAAACAGCAGACAGGAACTCATGATGTACTAACAATAGCATTTAATAAAGCGATTGAAAACCCAAAAGATTTTGAAAGAATGGTTTACTACAGCTCGTACCTTTCTCCTATCTAAAAATGATGAAACTGTTAAGCCAGTTACAGATCAATAGCATGTTTACCTAAACTATATAAAGTATTGACTTCAATCATTTCAGAGTGAGGCTATGAACATATCCTAGCCAATGATATATCACCGGAAGAACAAAAAGGCTGTGCAAGAAAGTCATATGAATGCAAAGATCAATTTCTTATGAACAAAGCAATAATTGAAGATTGTAAAAGGAAGAAGAATAATCTAAGTGTAGCTTGGATGGATTAAAGAAAAGCTTAATACAGTGTTCCACACAGTTAGGTTTTGAAAACTTTATCAATCTTTAAATTCTTCAACAAATTGATAAAATTATTGGGGAAATTAATGAAGTCATGAAACACTACGATGTATCAGAATCACGTACAAGATCTTGTTACAACAGGAAAGATCAGTATTAAGCAAGGAATGTTCCGAGGTTATTCCCTCTCACGTTTATCATTCTGTTTAGCATTAATACAGTTAACACAAGATGAGTAGGGATAGGGTGCCGATTAGTAATTTGCTTTATATGGACGATCTTAAACTCTACGGGACCAATAATTATCAACAGCAAGGAGAACTACGGATTGTAAGGCAGTTTAGTGATAAAACTACAATGAGTTTTGGTTTAGATGAATGTGCAAAACTATCGTTCAAAATGGGTGAAGCACGGGCAATTTTGAGCTGGATAAAGATATCAATAAACCAGACCAAGACAGCGGATATAGATACCTTGAGAGTAAGTGAAAGTGATGGAATACCACATACTAAAATGAAAGAGAAGATTAGCAGAGAATATTGCAAAAGAGTACTACTAATAGTGAGATCAGAACTGAATTCACAAAACAAAATCGAAGCAATAAATAGCTTGGCACTATCTACTGTGCAATATAGTTTTGGGATAATCGAGTGGAAATGCTGTGAACTTAAAAAGCTTGATTCAAAAACCGGAAGGATCTTGACAATGCAAGAAATGATACATCCAAAATCTGATGTGGACCGAATTTATATAGTAACGGTATATAATTAAATATTATATATACTATATATACATATATATATATATATTGAAAATATATAAGATTATTTAGAAAGAAATAAGGAGAGTATTGATAGAAATAGAAACTGCATATAAAGTAGTAATAGTGGGCCGTAATCACTACCTTGAAAACAAATGCAAAACCCAGACAAATCAGCAGCAGTCTGAGACAATTGACAACATAACATCAGGATGCGAGGTGTTAGCGAAGTCGGATTGCATTGAAAGATACAACAAAGCTGCAGCATACTTATACTAGAATATTTGGAATGTTTTAGGAATCAAGACCTCGAACAAGTGGTATCAACACCGACCGGACACTGTAACTGATACTAAGACACATACAGTGCTATAGGATATGGCAGTGCATACAGATAGACATATAGGTGCAAACGGACTTGATATAATAATTAAAGACAAAAGAAATTCAAGTTCAAAACTGAGAGACATGACTATACCATGCGATAAAAATGCTTTAATCAAAGAAATTAAAAGAAAAGTAAATTTAAAGGTCTTGAAGTAGAGATACAAAGGATGGAAAATGAAAACCTAAGTATTACCCATTGCGATAGGAGCACTTTGTATCGTCAGCAAAGGAATGAAAAATAACATCAGATACCTCTTAGGAAATATAAATATTCAGACAGTTCAAAGACATGTTTACTAGGGACTCCAAGGATATTGCATGAAGTAGTGATCATATTCTGACCACAGCTTGTTGCATGAAAATTGTAAGTAATTTATGATGGCTCTACCGAAACTGTTTGTAACTTTCTTTCCTATAAATCGTACTTAGTTTTCATCAATCTAAAAGTACAGATTTCATTTAGTTCATTGCCTTTAGATATGATTCCAATTGCTCCAACTCTGAGGCCGCCTACAAGATCAGATTAGTATTTTATTATTGATATTATTACATTAATAGTAAAAAGGACATCAGAAACGGATGTGTATTGACACGGCTGCAGACAAGGCGTTTAGAGTTGTTAAAAAGTATAACAAACGGGCTGAAAAAGCCTGGAGAGCTTGGATTGGAAATTAAAAGAAACTACAGACTCACAGCTTAAGCAGTATCAACGGTATTTTTCTTACTTCACAGGCACTGTTTGTTCTCTTATATGAACTGAAAAACTCAATTTGCATTATTGGAACCATAGGACTCAGGTATCACATTTTGGTACGGTTTAACTATTTGAAGAATGGTCTTTACTTAAATTTATTGGTTCTACGAAGCTTTCTTATATTTCAATCGTACGCTCTGTTAGTAAGTCTACTTTCCGTAGGGCTTGGTCATTGAATAGATTTAAGGAATTACTTTCACCTTAGGGTACTTTGGGTTTTTATGTGTCCATTTTTGGTCAGGCTTACCATCTTATTGTGGTATATGCGGTTGTGTGTTGTGGTAGCACCGTTGATTAACCCATCTGTTGCATGCTCTAACACTGGTAGGGCATGGATGGGATAACTGGTCCATAACACTTTACTTAACTCTCACTTATGGCTTCAAGTAGTCAGTTGTGCACGCCGGCAGCCATACCCCGGGGACATCCACTCGGCAGTGGTGCAAAACTAAGTGAGGGGAAGCGGCGGATTGCCGTTAGGTTGTTGCGGAGATGCTTTCCCTTAGTGCACGAAGTCTGGAACGGCACAGAAGGCGGACAAACCACAACTGAGGTCAACGGTTTCAATGGCAGACCTACCTTCCAAAAAGGAAGTAACCTTACTTCACCAAGGACAGACAAGGTTCTTAGCTATTCAGTAACCCGTCTAGGAAAAGGATACTCCCCAAAAAACCTGTCACAAGTATTCCCACTGCCATTTGGCTATCTTTAGCACCGGTGGTTTGGGTCTCCTGGTAAAGAAGGCGGATCTTGCTCCCCACAAACAATTTTCGCCATTCGTATCCTCCTTGGGTAGTTGAGAAGGCATATTTAGGAACAGTGCTGACAGGGGAAAGGGGATAAAAAAGGTGCCTTAAATATTGCCTATTCCACTTGTCCCTACTGGGCTGCCGCGCCCAGTTGGGCATCCATTCTTGTGGTAACAAATTTGGAAAAAAACTCGGACTTATTTTTGGATGTTGGAATGGGCGTACCCTGCTAGGCAACAAAGCTCGGGAAGAAAGAAGAACCGCCATTATTAGTCGCAAGCTTCGTGACTACCGCGTTGGCATAGCGACGCTTAACGAGACAAGGCTGCAAGAGGAGTCTAGCAGAGAGGAATTTGGCTTAGGCTACACTTTTGTCTGGATAGGTAAACCTGAAGGTGTGCCTCGCACTTCAGGTAAAGGCTTTGCCATCCGTACATCACTGGCACGAAACCTTGAGACACTCTCACGAGAAAAATCAGACAGGATAATGGTGCTACGACTGAAACCAGACAAAACCGACTACCCAACCATCATTTTCACCCACCATTACACACACTGAGGAAAGTAAAGACGCATTCTACGAAGAACTCAACAGTGTCATACTGGCTACACAAGAGAAGGGCAAGTTGGTCATACTTGGCGACTTTAATGCACGCGTAGGGGCAGACCACACTATGTGGCCAAAGATTCTGGGTTAGTACGGCCTAGGCAAGTGCAATGCAAACGGAAATCTCTTGCTGTCAATGTGCGCGACTCATGATATTTGCATTACAAACACCTTATTCCAACAGGCCAACAAGCACAAGATAACTTGAATGCATCCAGATCAAAGCACTAGCACCTGCTAGACTATGTCGTCGTGCGGTAGCGTGACTGTAGGGACGTGAATATCACACTTGCAATGAGAGGCAACGGGTGGCTGTCAGATCATCTTCCTAGAAGTAAAATTAATCTGACGTTTGTGCCACCTGGGAGGAGACAGCGCCAACCTCACGTGAAAAAGCTTAACGTCAAAGCGCTGGCTTGTGATGATAAAGCACAAGAGTTTCAAGACCGATTACACTCCAGACTTAGCTCAATCAACAGTCCTACTGACAAGAACCTGGACATCAAACATCTGTGGACCGACTTTCGGCAGATAACCCTTGAAGCCGCAACCGAGGTCTTGGAATTTGTCAAAAAGAAACACTAAGACTAGTTTGACGAAAACAATGCTGAAATTNGCCACCTGGGAGGAGACAGCGCCAACCTCACGTGAAAAAGCTTAACGTCAAAGCGCTGGCTTGTGATGATAAAGCACAAGAGTTTCAAGACCGATTACACTCCAGACTTAGCTCAATCAACAGTCCTACTGACGAGAACCAGGACATCGAACATCTGTGGACCGACTTTCGGCAGATAACCCTTGAAGCCGCAACCGAGGTCTTGGAATTTGTGAAAAAGAAACACTAAGACTAGTTCGACGAAAACAATGCTGAAATTACAGACATTCTACAAGGCATGCATGAGGCGCACCGTAAGTATATCGGGAGTACACATTCATTGTCCCTCAGAAAAGCATACGTGGAATCCAAAAGAGCTGTTCAGAAGTGTTTAAGAGCCACGAAGAACAAATGGTGGGAGGAAAAAGCCACTCAATTTCAGGAGGCAGCTGAAGCACATAACACCAAGGCACTTTTTCATGGACCCAAAGCTTTTTACATACCAAGAACAAATGGATCAACTCCTATCCTCTCGGCTGACAACACCACCTTGCTGACGGATAAAAAAGAAATACTCTTCAGATGGGCTGACCACTTCAAATTGCTACTAAAAAAGAGGTCTACCATACATAATGGTGCAATACGCGATGTTTCCAAACTGTCAACCCTGGAAGTGCTAAATATCGCGCCCGAACGGGCGGAAGTCATTAAGACCATCAAGCAACTGTCTATTGGTAAAGCGCCCGCTCCCGATGGCATAACTCTAGAAGTGTAGAGACGCGGAGGAGAACACATGGCGTCTGCGTTAACTAAGTTATTCAGAGCATTCTGGGCAGGGTGACGTTCTGCAGGAGCTAAAGAATGCGTCTATAATTCACCTGCATAAACGAAAAGGGAACAAGGCTCAGTCTGGCAATCATTGGGGTATATCTCTATTATCAATTGCTGGGAAGATTTTAGCGAGAGTTATCTTGAACCGTCTTACATCACACGTCATCGATAAGGTCTACCCAGAATCACAGTGTGGTTTTCGCAGTGGACGTGGGACGTGGTCTTTACCTTCAGACAACTTCAAGAGAAATGTTTGGAGAAGAACAAATCTCTCTACACAATTTTCGTGGATCTTACCGAGGCATTTGATACGGTTAGCAGAAAAGGCCTGTGGAAAATCCTACATAAGGTTGGCTGCACAGCAAAGCTTATTGCCATCATTAGATCATTCCACGAGGGCAGGAAATGTCGAGTGTTTGACAACGAAACCTTTTCGGAACCATTCGACATATCTAATGGCGCCAAACAAGGATGCGTCCTAGCTCCCACTTTCTTTGGCATAGTCTTTGCCATCATGCTCCAGTACGCATTTCGCAAATTGGACCTTGGAGTTTACCTGCACGTAAAGTGAAATGGTGGAATCTTCAACATCAGGCGCTTTTCTGCTCGCGCAAAGCTTGACTAGAACCCAAATCAGAAACCTGTTGTTTGCAGATGACTTCGCACTCGCTGCTTACAGTTTAGAAAATATCCAAACAATAGAAGACAGATTTGCAGACCCCGCGAGAACGTCTGGTCTCACAATAAGCCTGAAAAAAAGAGAAGTAATGTTTCAAGCTTGCCCAGGCGTTTCTCATCAAGGCCCTGTCGTCGAAATTGAAGGCCCCACGCCCACCTCTGTGAAGAGGTTTTACTATCTCAGTAGTGTTACAACACATAATGGCTCGCTAGACGAGGAGATAAATCAGTGCATATCGGAAGCCAGCGTAGCTTTGGGATGTCTCACCGGCAGACAATGGAAGAGTCACGATTTCAAACTGGACACAAAAATCAGTGTGTACAAAGCCACAGTCCCATCCTCTATGCTGTACTGCTGTGAAACGCGGACACCATACAGGAGACATATTTGCCAGCTTGAAGTATTTCACATGCGCTGTCTTCGCCGTGTATGCAACATTGGTTGGCAAGACCAAGTCACCAATACAGACGTCTTAGAAATGTGCGGCATAACAAGGACACGAACGACGCATAAACGACGAACGCATTCCCAAAGCTCTGTTTTATGGACAGCTCAAAGAAGGCTCTTGTCCTAAGGGACGCCCATGTCTATGTTACAAAGACAACCTCAAGTTCATAATGAGAACGTCCCAAATAAATTCCGCAAGATGGGAAAAAGACTGCCTCCTTCTTTCCTCTTGGCGGGGCCAGTGCCACTCAGTAGTCCAAAAATTCAAAGATAACCGCATTGCTCATGTCAGGCTGAAGAGACAAGCAAGAAAATCCTGCACTCCGATGACCAACGGAACCTTGGAGTGCACCAAGTGCGGCTAGAAATGTCTTTCCGGCCTCAATTCGCATGAAAGAGCACACCAGTATCGAGACGCTTATCCGTTGTGGCGGTGGGAGACTCCATCATTATCATCATCATCATCATCATCATCATCATCACCACCTTATCTTTTGAACCTTCTGGACCAGATTCAGAAGTTCAAATTTAGTTGCCCCTTTCTTACTTTAATTCTGCAGCCTTTGTCAGATCGACGTGAAATCGGCTGTCTTAGTATTTTTTTCTCGATATTACTTTTTATATTACATGGTCTCTATGAAAATGTAACGTTAGTTGCTCTGCTGGTAGAGCACATGGTTGTGACAGTCATAGGTACTTATGAGTAGATAAATGTATATATGTATATGTATATTTAAGTGTATTTATGTATATTCATGTATAGATGCATATATGGAAATGTTTATACTATCCACTTCCTCCTTCTGCGGCAGATTGTTAGCAGATTGATAGCTAATGCCTTCCTGCGCGACTTCATTCAGTTTGTCTATAGTGAGACCAGACCAATTCTTAACATTGTTTAGCCAGCGGTTGGAGTGGGCCCTCTGTTTCTTTTCCCAGGGACTTATTCTTTTTCACCTTGTTTTGATAGACACTTTTGGGAACGTTTTATGTGACCATATATTACATATATACTAGGTATTGTACTTGCTCAAACCCAGACTAGTGCCACTCATGATATCCATTTGTTTTGCTTTATGGGACAAGGCTAAAAAGACCCATACGGAACGTCACAGATCCATAAAAAACAAAAGAGCCAGATGAAACTGTTAAAAGTTTTAAACACCTGTCAAATGAAATATATTTACTTTGTTGTCGAAACCTTTTCCTTTGCTAAACCTACCTTTTGTCTGAGAAAGAAATGGAGGAATTTCCAGCCGAAGGAAGAAAGCTAATTATAGCATTCGTCTTAAACGTATGTTTGTAAGTCTAATATATTTTCTGAAAACCTTAAATTACTAATGTAGAAGCAACAAATGACAGCAATTAGTTGTGATGGACAAGAAAGCTAAAGCGTATAAGGTTGGTAAAAAAACCTCTAGGGACTTATCCAGTATGTTGTACATTTTTATGGTATTATACTAACAATCGGTTATCCTTGAAATACAAAATTATTCCCTTTTCCCAAACCTGAAATTACAAAACTCAATAACACACAATAGATTCTTATGAGAAAAACACATCCTTTGCTCTGATAGTGATTTCTTGACTTGAGATTTGAAGAGCTATGGGAACGAGAGGAATTTCAATAATTCCCCTATCCTCAGTCCTGCCGGTCGTGAGTTGAAACTAATTCGTACCCTTGCCCTTGATGCTTTGAGCGAAGTTTTCTTGCAAACTGAATACTGCCTATGATTAGAGCAGTACATGCGATGCCGGCTGCCATAAATGTGTATTGGGCAAATTGGGATTCCTTTGGAGCCTCTATTTTAGATTCTAAAAAAACAAAAAACACAATACAACGGGAATATTTAAAAATGTTTAGTTAATAGTAGTTGAGGAAAGCGTCTGAGACACTTTCCTCAACTACTGAGCAGGGACAAATATAAAAACAAACAGTTCTTATTTCATCGATTAACGAAAGTAAAACACTGTACATATTCCCCCACTGATAGTAAGATGTTTTTATTTAGTTCAAGATCCATATGAACTGCGCTATCGGAAATATGTTGGGTGTAAAACCAGGTAAGAAATTGTTTACAGCTGAGTAGGAAAATTTTTCTGGGTCATTAAAATATCTTATTTCGCTAAATCTAAGTATTTTGTTTCTATATTTTACCTTATTTCAATAAGAAACTTTGTTGGAGGAAGTGGTTAGAGAATTAATATTCCTTTCCATTCCATGAACTTATTAATTCATTATAATCAGTTTGAGAACCTCTGGGGTAATGTTGGTCTCTTTTAAAAGTGTTCACCTTCTGGTAATTTAAATGCTGTTATCACAAAACCTGAGATAAAATAGGGGTTAAGTTGGTTTTTTTGCCTTTACACAACATAGATCTAAAAGAACACAGGTGACATATACCCTATGTCTTAAATGGAAATTTATTTTAAAGCTGGTTTGTATTCCAAACAGCTGGATGATCCTCTTTTCATTGCTTATGTTAATCCTTAATTAAACCAAGTATTTACTAGACGTGTAAGGTGACGAATAAGATGTGACCGAGAACTGATCTCATATCATATAAAGTAGAGTTTTCGACGAAGAGGATCTAATAACATCCCAGAGTCTTCTGAAGATGTCATGTCTTAAATCGTAAGACGTCGTATTCTTAAAAACGTAATTTCCCTATGACCTGGTTAACAGCAGACTTGGTAAAACACTTCATTGCTAAAACAATATTTTTTTATTAGCAAGACATGTTTTGGTACTCGTGTATCACTAGTGTTTCAGAACTTTAGAATCTGTTGGTCTTCTCAGCATTTTACGGTTATGGTAAATTCCCAGGTTTAATGGTGACAACCGAAAACAGTTTTTCTTGTCAACTTAGGTATTCCAGGTTAATATGCACGTTCTTTGTTATCGTTTTCCATTTTGGTTACAACTATTCTTTTACGTAAAACCTGTGCTTAACCTACTCGTTAACCACAGTGATGATTTTGAACAAGGAGGGCTCCAGGGGCAACGCCATATATATATATATAGTATATATAGTATATATATAGTATATATAGTATATATATAGTATATATAGTATATATATAGTATATATAGTATATATAGTATATATATAGTGTAGGCTGTTATGATCACACCTGTTTTCTTATTAATGCAAATATAATAACAAGTGCTTAAGAAAATCGAAGTGAGTAGACAGCAATTAAAAAAGATCGAATAACCAGGGAAAATAGCAAAATATCACAAAACTACAAAAATATGTGTATGATAAAGGAAATGCAACAGCACATTATTATGTTGTAACATTAGAGTAATGTAAACATGGGCTCTACANATATATATATAGTATATATAGTATATATATAGTATATATAGTATATATATAGTATATATAGTATATATATAGTATATATAGTATATATAGTATATATATAGTGTAGGCTGTTATGATCACACCTGTTTTCTTATTAATGCAAATATAATAACAAGTGCTTAAGAAAATCGAAGTGAGTAGACAGCAATTAAAAAAGATCGAATAACCAGGGAAAATAGCAAAATATCACAAAACTACAAAAATATGTGTATGATAAAGGAAATGCAACAGCACATTATTATGTTGTAACATTAGAGTAATGTAAACATGGGCTCTACAAAATTTAAAACTTTTTGTGTGTTTACTTTCTTTCTGGTGTCAATACTGATCCTTGACTCAGGCATCTACTGGGAACCGATTCCTGTGTATTCCCTAAGAAGCCCATTTACATTTATAGGTGAACGTGACGACAAGGTTGTCGCTGACAGAGCTGATCAAACTGGTTTGCAAATCAGGTTTATCTCTGAAAGCCTCTCTCAACCTTTGAAGAACTTATTTGATTAGTCTGGATTATGCCCTACATCGGATATTCAAAGAACGTTTACATTTTTTCGAGTATCAGACACAGAATCTCTGAATCTCATGACCAGTTCTTGACTATCTGTAGAAATATTGGATGTCTAGCAAAGGTCTGTTACTATCCTCTTTCCTACTAGCCAAGGAGCAAAAGATAAGCATCAAATGCTTATCTTTTGCGGGGCCAAAACCTCAAGCTTCTTAAAGAGTTGCTCATTACTGGTATTCAACATTTTGGCTTTGATGTGATCAATAGAGTTTGAAGAAACTGACTTTTGGTGAATGATGAGTAAGTAAGTAAGTAAGTACACTTTCACAGTTGTAGAAAGGGACTTCTTAAGAAACAACATCATGTACAATTTTTCGTTGAAAAGAATATTTCCCTTGAGCGATGGATGGCTTACTTTATTCTAAACCATTATCTGTGTACTTCAGAAAACAAGTGACTTCTATGACGCTTATGTCTGATTGCTGCAAAGATGCAGAAAATATGGAAGTTTGTTCCAGGCATCTTTAACTACAGCAAGATTAGCTTTTGTGCTATTCCATGGTACATTGCTTGTTTAACCAAATCGGCCTTTTGGTCCTTTAAAGTAATGGTGCCTTGTTAATGCAATGTTGGAAAAGAATATCATACGGCCTAACCTGCCGTGTAAGTAGAGCTGTTCACTAGATTGTAATGTCTTTTCAATCTTTCTTAGTTCAACGTGACGTTTGTATGCAATTCCCATGACTTCCGCCTAGAGTTTTCCAGAAAACGATCATACGCTGTTTATTTGGTTGAAGAATATTTCTAGCGGAAGGATTTAGCAATTGACTTCACAGCATCCGAAACAAGAAGCTCGAGTCGATAGCTCAAACAGTAGAAAATGAATATTGTAGGGAAATGCTCTTTTAATAATTTTTTCAATACCACTTTTAACACCAAGCATTACTAGTGCAGCATAACAAAAAAAAAGGAATCAGATTTTTCACAAGGTACTTAGCTTAAGTATTAACAATATACTTACAAACAGATTGCTTGTCTTGACAAGCTAATTCATTTGTACCCTACGTCAAGGTCTTTGCAAACAAGGCATCTTTAACTTTTTCGACACAATTGGGCAATTATCAAAAGCGTGATGAATGCAAGAGTGGATTGGGGGCCTGAGTCTCCTCAGAGTCAAGAGAGATTGTAGCGAGGAGGGCTCTTCCCCCTGCGCCCCCTCAGACATCATCACTGTTGCCAACCATTATTTTACCGGTAACAACAGATTTTTAATGTAGTCAGATGGTTTAGTTTTTTCTTACCGTTGAGAACATTGTACGATTTTAGATTATCGTTCAAGTTTAAGTATCCACTAATGTATATTAAGCTCTTCGTGGTAACGGGGTATTTCATATTTAATATATGTAT
>RDPX01000013.1:2690441-2795363 GCA_003991215.1 Morbakka virulenta | reverse complement strand
TCTAAATGTAGCATCAAAAAGTTCATTTCCTTGGGAGAATTAAGTCTATTTTGTATGTGACAGTGAGGTGAAAAAAATATATTCACTTAACATCAAAACCAGTGTATTAGGATAAAAACTCAAATGGCTTTGCGAAAATATATGTTTAAAAGAAGATATCATTCTAAAAGAGTAGCTTTTTATAGTAAGAAATTTAAGGTTTTATTTGAACAAAGTTTTTACTGAATAGAAACAATTGTGATGTGTTTTCCGCAATCATTAGAGACAACTGAAAAGAAATGAAAATTATTTCTCAGGGCAATACAAGAGATAGCCCCTACAACTAGTTGTTTTCTGTACTTGTTGTTTTTATTAAAATTTAGAAAATGTCTCATAAACTACTGGAAGTTAAAAAGCCTTTTTGTCTTTAGTCTTTGAGATTTCTATAGTTTTCTCATTTTGGCCATTTTTATTGATTATTAATATCAATTAGCCAAAAACAGAGGTTAAAGGAATCTTCCTCAATTCCTTAATTTCAATAGGTTTGGGGTTGCTCTATGCAGTTACCTATAAACTACACAATTAATTCTAATTGGTTATTGCTTCGAATTTTCTCTTCCCAAACCTTTGTTTTCTTCCTTTCTTCGTCACTCGTATTTTGATTTATTTTGGTTGTTTCCATGTTAATCGGACCCCTCTTTTCCTTGTTTCATAATAGATTTTGTGTATATTCTAATATACATAATTTCTCGAAATAACTGATATGGTCATCGACTAATGATTTACGATTTCAATTCACCATCTGGTCACTTATTTCATCTTTTCACTACTTTTTCTACATTTCTGTACACTCTAATTCCCTGTTCCTTAATTGAATTTTGTTATTGACATCGCTTTGTTCATGTCCTGTTTATGTCAGTGCCTCGTTGTTTCTGTTTAATTTTGCCATTTAACATCTACGGCTATGAGCTTGGCACTTATACTACATATATATATATATATATAGTATCAGAGTGAAACACTCAGAAAACTTTGGCCAAAGATGGAACTGGCTGATAAAACGACAATAATGGGACAGTCTATACATGAACAGTCCACACACAACACAAAGGACAACACAACGAAAAACATAAGAATGAACTATCCTCAGAGAGAAAGAAAAATAATGATGTATGAAGGATAGAACTATGGTGAAGCGTGATGGAAAATGTAAAATGATAGATGACGAAGAATAATGATTAAGATGATGATAATGATAATGAATAAAGTATATATACATATTATATATATTATTATATTTCAATGGTCATTTTTTAAAATGATGTTGACACTTTCACCTGAAGAGTTTGCGATATGGGTTAGTCCTAGCCTCCCTGCCTTTTTCTTTTTGTATCTTGGCTGTTACAGACAGTTTTCCGAACTGTTCTTTCCTTCCTAATTTTCTGACTTTAACGAACTGAAAGAGTCATTCATTATTACCTAGTATTAATACAGGTTTGTATATTTTCGTCAACTTTTAAAAACGGTATATTACCTTTGCAGGTTTTTCCATCTTTCCAGAGATAAAGGGAAGGGTGTGGACAATCACATTCATGAGAACCAACCTTGTTGATACAGCGATGAGTGCACCCTCCGTTTTTTACTTTACACTCGTCAATATCTGAAATAAAGGTAAAGGATAACAATAAATATTTATGATCAAGCTCAATAAAATGACATGGTCATGGTACTACATTTACTATACAGGTCTACGGCTTATACAAAAGTGCTCCTTGTGTTAAGAAAAGAACAAGGAAGGTTGAGCGCAAATGCTAAGCAATGAGACTTAAGCCTAAAATGTTCATATTCCAGAGTCCCGAATAATCACTTCCTTTTTTATTGAATAAATTAATGCACCCTTAGTTTTTATTAGTACTCTCCTACTTATCAAAAATTGCCCTTTATCCCCAAATAAGGTTTTTCATAGGTATAAAAACCTTCAGAACAACCCCATGATTAACTATTATAAGTTTTGCTTGTTATATTCGGTAACATAAAAATCAGGAGGCATAAAATTCATTGTTCAAAGAAACAAACACAAGAATTAAAAGGAGAAAAAAAAATCTGGTTTACACAAAGTTAAAATCTTTTTAAAGTCCAGTATCATATTTTTGTGATGCTAATCCGGATTTTTGGGGGATTTTTTTTGTCCCGGTCAATTATCACAGAGCTTTCTCCAGAAATCCATGACAATGAATATCTTGCCATTTATTTCAATACCCCCTTATTAAATTTCGGTTTACTTTCTAATACTTGTCTAATAAAGTTTTCCACTTTTTCTGGACTTAAACGTAATGGTATTGCAATTCAACCTTAAATACAAAAAAATAATATTTGTTGTTCCTCCTGTATCAGCTCTTGATTTTTTCACTTCTTTTTAGCCAGTATTTACCACACAGCGAGAATTCAAATATTGACAATGAAAGCAAAAACTTACCCAATACCACACACTTCTGACTTAGTCAGCTAACGACAAACATGTTTTTTTCCTGAGGACGTTTAATGGTATACAACTGCGTCACTCATTCACATACGTACTCGCTCTCTCATTGATGTTGGGGATTGATGTTCACACTGAGTCTTTCATTGACGGCACCTCTTATAAACGGTGGTACTACATTGCATTTCACAGAATTTCATTTGAAAAGAACCCAAACAAACGATATGGAACTAAGGAAAGGTGAATAAAAAACACACATCGTACATAAAGTACGCAATATACCATGCTTACAAAGACATACCACCGTCTCCCTTGGTCTCTCTGTGGGGAGGAAGTACTTGTTTGGAGGAATTTTGTTCGATTAGCCGGGTATGCAAAGACCCAAAGCGTTAGACTCAAACAAGAAAGAGGAACCGGAAGCAGGGGAACACTGGGGAAAAGATCCCCTTCCTGCCCTCTTGCTATAGGGGTAACGGTGACAGTAATTCCTGCAGTAATTGTTGCAATCCTACTATTTCATAAAAAACACGATTATAGGGAGGCGGGAAGAAGATTTATAGGTCAAAAACCTTTATCATACCACTAATATTGATCGTAGTACAGACAGTAAATAATCACAAGCCTTTGAAAAGGTCGCGCTCTTTTCTAGAAGTTTTGCGATCACAGAGTAAAAAAAAAATAATTCGTAAAGTTCTCTTTATGAAAAGCTGCCCAGCCTTCTCAAGGAAGCCTAATTTTTCCTTAGCAATGGCAACTACAATGGTTGTTACAGACAATTTTGTTTCACTAAACTGATATCACAAATATTATAGTGTGTTTGGAAGGAAAGCTACCTTTCGTTTGTCAAGTGGAAAACCAAAGTTTTAGCTTAATGGAAATGTTTCCTCATTCTTTGTGAATACAACTTTAAAACAATTTCAAATATCTTTCAAATTTTTGGAAAACTTAAACCACCAAATATACTGATTTATTTAAATCTTTATAAACATTTAAAAAGAAAATAATTTCTTCTTCTTTCAGCTTTGTCCACTATTTATAGTGGGTCGGTTGCTAAGGTCATGCTTCTCCATGCAGGTCCTGCCGTTTAGTTACGTCACAAAACACACGTTTCCAGGTCATAAATAGGGTGTTCCTATCACTGAAAAATAATTGTTCACCAGTTTGCCTTCGTGCGTATTTTGGCCATAAATAATTTGTTTAAATTGAAGTGAAAGAAGAATCAGTTTCCTAAATCTATTTCCAACTTTGTTTAAGTAAACAAAAAGTTTTTCGAAGCATCATTATCTACGGAATAACCTGAACCATTTCTAATTGACTAAAATCTTTTTTCTCTCTTTAGTTCTGATTGTAAAATTTATTTTAAAAAGTTAACCTTTTCATGCTATATCGTATTTGTATAAAATAAGCTTATTTGGTTTTTAAGGTTTTAGATATAGTACTTATTGAAGTTTGAAAAAAGAGGAAAAAGGAAATGCAAAACTTTAACATATGAGGTGTATTTCTTTCGGAATAAACTTTCAATGTTTACATGCGTCAAAATGAAAAGGTTGTTTAATTGATTTTTATTACAAAACAAATGACAAACACCGCCGACCTCTTTTGCTGTAGGACAAATCAAAGTAGGGCGGGGTGGGGTGCGTATTTACTTATTTACCTTCCAGGTGAATCGATTATTGGAGATCGGTGGTTATTAAACGATGCACACATTGCCAATTGCGGCAATTCTCTGACTTCTATCTTTAATCAAGTCAGCTGTTAGGTTTGGAGAACTTTTTTTGTACTAAGATCTTGTCAAGATCCAATATAGAAGCTGTACGCAATATAGTTTTCTACTGATTATTATATTGTTCTACAACAACAACAACAAAAACTACTACTACTACTACTACTACTACCACCACTACTACAACTACAACTACTACTACTACTACTACTACTACTATTATTATTATTATTATTATTATTTTTAATACCGATATCTGTGGATTCTTATCGCCATATATTATAACTGGATATTACTTGCGACCTGATTTGCTCTTAGTTACTCTCCCAAAGCAGTTATACATACTTAAATTGAAGGTGGGGTATGAAACAAACTTGGATAAAAATGCTTCTCTCAAATATGAAAAATATTGTCCTTTGATTCGAGACTTACTTCCAGCTTTTGGAGGGTTAGCTTCGTAAATCTTTCCATTAGTTCTTTAGGTATTTCATCAATCATGTATTACTTTGTGTAAAGTGTGCAACGCTTTAAACAATAACAGCAAGTATGGACGCTTTCTTTCCACCAAAATTTCCAATGTAATCATGCGAACTTCCTACTTCATATTCTGTTGTAGAAACTAACCGTCGGCAAAGCCCGAGCTATGATCATTTTAATAATTTTGTTAGTAAAATATTTAATTTTTTTAATATAGGCTAGCGAATAAAAACTACCTTGATTAGCGAGGTTTGTAATTGTAGTGGTTTGGACACAAAAGAAGAAGTTTCTATCATTGCACTTATTAATATTGTTTATTATTATTGTTTTATTCTATTTTCTTCGAGATATATCAGTAATATTTAAGATAAATGGTTTTTTACCTTCTTCTATCAAATGAAAATGCTCACACTGCTTCAAATTAATTCCAATCATTTTTTCCAGATATTTTTCTATTTCTGACTGGATTCCATCTTCAGAGGAACCCCTCTTTCCACTCAAAATGTTTAGGCTGTCATATCAGTAAATTACAAACATCATTCTTGTTCACAACGATGATTAAAATTTTCGACTGATTTATTTTGAATATATTTCTTAAAGGATATTTAAATCTTGCTTAAGAAAAGCTATTACATTTATTACGATATCCAAGAAGCCAATGTGCCCCCAAATATTTTTACCTTCACAATAAAGTATCCACAACACCCTTGCAAATAGAAAAACTGTGGAAAATGGTATCTTTGTCAACCCTTTGATTGCTAGTTTTGTGTCTCAACGGAAACTCTACTTACTGTTAGACCGTTACAAATTGCACCATATCTTATCTTTAGTTTTTTGAAACACCCTCAAAGCCACTGACATCTCTTCCCTTTATGCTACTCTGCTAGTTTTTCTCTTATCCTGCATCATTGCTGCTGACGTTTTGCGTCCCAAATTGCTTCTTTTAACAACCGATATTCAACTTTTTAAGTTGGCCGCGGCGTTAGAAAAAGACCTGGAAGCCAATACAGAAAGCAAAAGGGACAAATAGGGCACACACACTGACACACACAAAATTAGGCCACTCTATTATCAAATTTGTAATTGTTTCCATACGTTCTTTGGAATCTTCATGCATTCTCACGACTCTCTCATGTAATTATGGGCCTCCCTTAATGTAAACGAAACAAATCAGCGCTTAATTATCTCAAACGCCTCCTTCATCACCATCCGCTGTACGTATTTTCCTTTTTATTGTTGTAGCAAACCCTGAAGCTATCCTAATCTTCTTTCTAACTCGACTCAACATGCTAGCATTTTTAACTAAGGAATTATTATCTTTGTGTATTATTATATTTGTTATTTATTTTTTAAAAATCAGTAAAAAAGGTTATTAAGAATATTTACTTTTTGTAATCAGGCCAAACAATGTAAACTGCCGGTTACTGAGTAGTTTCAAATTGTATATAAAAGTTATGAAATGAATATGAAAGGAAGAGTTACAAAAATAATGCGGTTCCGATATTGCAAAGGTTAAAACATCCATTACTTACCAAAACTAACCATCCCTGGATTTGGCATTCTGTCTCTAACTACTTTTCTCTGACAAAATTACATTGCCAAAATCGTCGTTATACAATAATTAAGCTATGAACCCTCACCAGTAGCAATGGCAGATCGTGAGAAAAGGCTGGTCAATTTATTCTTTCTTCAGATCACCAGCTTCACGAACATACAATTTAATTTGGAAACCCTAAGTATTGACACTGTTGCTTATGGCTATTAAACATTATTGCTATTACCATTGAAATTACAAAATGTATTCTTATTAGTGTAGAAAGAAGTAAGTTATTGAACAAAGAAGGTATTTTGAAACAAAATAAAGAAAACAACATTACCTTTACACGTTCGTTTGTTTTGATCAAGGTAAAATCCTTTAAAGCAACCACAGACAAAGCTCCCAAGAGTGTTTCGACAGGTATGGGAACAGCCGTCGTAGGAGGAGATTGGTTTATTACCTGGGGCTACCATGTCAGCCTGCTGCTTGTCGTCAGGCTCCAAAATTATCTCTTTAGTATCCCTTCTTGTCCTGTGCAGTTCTAATGCAAGATAATCACCGTTCTCTACATCACCTTCATCTTCAGACCCACCCGAACCCTCTCCAGATCCTGGAAAAGTTCCATTGCCGACAGTGGAAGATGTTACCACAGTGTTGCTTTTACTCATTAAAGCAGTTGATGGTTTTTGTGGCGACTGAGATATTGATCTGGTTATTTCAGTGCTTTTCACAATCGGAACTTCGGATGATATTGTACTTATGATTGGTGTGAATGGCGATTGGGATGGTGATTGGGATGGTGCTGGCGATGGTGACGGTGATGGTGATGGGGCTAATGATTGGGATGATGATGATGATGATGATGGTGAAGATGATGTTGAGGATGATGGTGAGGATGATGGTGAGGATGATGGTGAAGATGATGGTGAGGATGATGGTGAGGATGATGGTGACGATGATGGTGAGGATGATGGTGACGATGATGGTGAGATGATGGTGAGGATGATGGTGAGGATGATGGTGAGGATGATGGTGAGGATGATGGTGAGGATGATGGTGAGGATGATGGTGAGGATGATGGTGACGGTGATGGTGATGGTGTACTTTGTGTACTTGAAAGAATCATAGTTGAACTAATTCGTGGAATAACATCAGAGTAATCAGGAAGTTTCATATTCAAGCACTCGTTAACATCTACAAATGAAAAGAAAGAAGAGACAAGTGTTGCTACTTAGCCAAAATGAAAGCCTTAAGCTAGCTTACCAGTGATTAGACTCAATAACAGGAAAAAGAGACAAGGAGCAAATTATTTTATTTAAATTATTATATTTAAATTAAATTTTTAAAATTGTAACATTGACAACAGTTGTGCAAACCATAATCTTTAAACAATAATGCACACTTTTGAGCAAATTTAGATAACCTGCTGCCAGGAGGTAGCATGAAACGCAGAAAATTGTTGCACTAATTAATCCAATTGGATGCTTTTGTAAAACTACTAAGGGATCGAGGTTACATATGACCAGACCAGACTTAGTTCACAAAAAACTGACCATTGAACAAAAGCATTAAATAACAATCTATATTTGAAGGAAAAAAAGGACTGTATACAATGTCTATTTTCACACCAGTACTGGGTTTTCTAGTTGCAAGCCTAATTAAAGAGGGAGAGAAAGAATCTAAGAGGAATGCAAAAAACATGTTTAAAATTCACAACACTGTATACTTTATCATGTCAAAAGAAATGGTATAATTTTAGAACAAATAAAATCTGAAGATAAAAACGCAATCAAAAAAATATTAATGTTCGATTAAAGGAATGGCTTTTTTACATTTGATGTCTTTGATATTGCATTTAAGGGTTTGCCTAATGCCATTTTACGTTACTCTTGGCCTCTGTGCAGCTATTCTGTGCTTATCACCTCCTTGCTTCATTAAAGCAGTACTGATCATATGATAGGTCATCTACCGGTTTTGAACGGAAAGTTGACTTGTTGGAAAAAGTGAGCAAGTCAGCAATATGCAGCTCTGTGTATACAATTATGTCTAAACTCATTTGTAAGAGTATATGTAAATGTACGTAGATGCAAAGACATTTTTATGTTCATATTATTTTTGTAAGCATTGTGTTCATCCATTATACGTTTGTCTCTAGTTACATGGGTATATGTGTATCTGTCTTCTTTTCACTTGCAAAAATAATAATATAATTGTGCCTACATAAGCATGCTTGTATAGGTACACGCACGTATAACATACACATATATATTATATGGTGTATGTGTTTATCTGTATGCATTTTGTATGTAATCTCTATTAAACCTACCGAAAGATAACAAAGAAAGTTTATGTCAAATCAAAAACTAGAAAATTTATACTCATTGGATCAATTAGTTTCAATGGACTTCTTCTCTTTCTACTTCACTTAAGAAATGCAATCCCCTNATGATGGTGAGGAGGAGGGGGTGATGGTGAGGGTGATGGTGAGGATGATGGTGAGGATGATGGTGAGGATGATGGTGATGATGATGGTGAGGATGATGGTGAGGATGATGGTGACGATGATGGTGACGATGATGGTGACGATGATGGTGACGATGATGGTGACGATGATGGCGACGGTGATGGTGATGGTGTACTTTGTGTACTTGAAAGAATCATAGTTGAACTAATTCGTGGAATAACATCAGAGTAATCAGGAAGTTTCATATTCAAGCACTCGTTAACATCTACAAATGAAAAGAAAGAAGAGACAAGTGTTGCTACTTAGCCAAAATGAAAGCCTTAAGCTAGCTTACCAGTGATCAGACTCAATAACAGGAAAAAGAGACAAGAAGCAAATTATTTTATTTAAATTATTATATTTAAATTAAATTTTTAAAATTGTAACATTGACAACAGTTGTGCAAACCATAAGCTTTAAACAATAATGCACACTTTTGAGCAAATTTAGATAACCTGCTGCCAGGAGGTAGCATGAAACGCAGAAAATTGTTGCACTAATTTATTCCAATTGGATGCTTTTGTAAAACTACTAAGGGATCGAGGTTACATATGACCAGACCAGACTTAGTTCACAAACAACTGACCATTGAACAAAAGCATTAAATAACAATCTATATTTGAAGAAAAAAAAAGAACTGTATACAATGTCTATTTTCACACCAGTACTGGGTTTTCTTGTCTTTGATATTGCATTTAAGGGTTTGCCTAATGCCATTTTACGTTACTCTTGGCCTCTGTGTAGCTATTCTGTGCTTATCACCTCCTTGCTTCATTAAAGCAGTACTGATCATATGATAGGTCATCTACCGGTTTTGAACGGGAAGTTGACTTGTTGGAAAAAGTGAGCAAGTCAGCAATATGCAGCTCTGTGTATACAATTATGTCTAAACTCATTTGTAAGAGTATATGTAAATGTACGTAGATGCAAAGACATTTTCATGTTCATATTATTTTCTAAGCATTGTGTTCATCCATTATACGTTTGTCTCTAGTTACATGGGTATATGTGTATCTGTCTTCTTTTCACTTGCAAAAATAATAATATAATTGTGCCTACATAAGCATGCTTGTATAGGTACACGCACGTATAACATACACATATATATTATATGGTGTATGTGTTTATCTGTATGCATTTTGTATGTAATCTCTATTAAACCTACCGAAAGATAACAAAGAAAGTTTATGTCAAATCAAAAACTAGAAAATTTATACTCATTGGATCAATTAGTTTCAATGGACTTCTTCTCTTTCTACTTCACTTAAGAAATGCAATCCCCTGTGACATGTTCCATTAGGTATTGGTATTATCTTACCTTGACGACAATAAGGTCCTTGATATCCTGGATTACACTTGCAGGCAGAAGGAGCAACGCATGTTCCATGTTGGCATACTGGGTTACAAATCGCTGTAAACAGACAAAGAAATCAAAGGTAAAAACAAATTGTCTCTTTGTGAATTTTTCATTGTCTGAAAAGGAGTCCACTTTGCAGGTTCAATCATGGGCATCAAAATCACATTATACAGTAAAACAATATACAAATCTCAAATACGATGTTTTAGACCTTGCTTGTGTTTTCCTAACTCATCAAAAGAAGGGACAGAAAATAAACCTATACTTAAACGTAAACTTTTGAATAACAAACAATTTAGGAAATGTAATGGAATATAAATGTCGAGTTTGATTACATAAAAAAGGGCAGGTTTAACCAACTTTTTTATATTATATTATATTATATTTTATTATATTATATTATATTATATTATATTATATTATATTTTATTATATTATATTATATTATATTATATTATATTATATTATATTATATTATATTATATTATATTATATTATATTATATTATATTATATTATATTATATTATATTATATTATATTATATTATATTATATTATATTATATTATATTATATTATATTATATTAGATTAGATTAGATTATATTATATTATATTATATTATATTATATTATATTTTATTATATTATATTATATATATATTATATATTATATTATATTATAGTTATATTCTGTAAATATAAACAAATTGTAACTGACAAATTAGATTCTCAAAGAATATTTTTCAATAGTTTAGCAATAGAAGATCTGAGGGTTGTTTATGAAAGGAGTAGGAATATGGAAGTATTTGTGAGCCATTGGTTAAAAGCCTTTCTTTTGTTTTTATTTCAGGTAGAATTTTAAAGAACATATCAAAGCTGGATTACAAATTAAAAAATCTACAACTTTTAATCAGCAGCAAAAGAACAAATGTTCAGTTTAGCCACAGCAATTGTTTTCTAATTTTAAGCTACCTAAATCAAGTGAAAAGGGGATTTTACTAAATTCGGACCGAGAGGTCATCTTCTTGGGCCTTTCTTTGATTACTTAAGGAAAAACACTGGTCTGTCATTGCTTTCTAGAGAGAGAATGCTCAGTGTAATGATCGACAGAATATGGTGGACTCAGGAGTGTGCCAAAGCTTTGTGGTGGAGAATGTGACTAAGCGAGATCAAGTCAATCATAAAAGCAAGCATTGTCTTTATTTCGTATGTTCAATTTGTTTCTTGTGCTTCGACTGCTTAAACACCTGATTCACAGGAGAAAAGAATGAAAGTAAGAATGATAATATACTCATATCACAAACATACAGTGGTCAGATCTGAAATGAACCAATTAATTGAAAAGAAAGAATAAAGTGGTGCAAATTGAAAAAAATAATATTTTCAATCTTAGTGGATCACACAAGAATAATGACAAATCTGGTGATTAGAAGAAAAACTGTAGGCTGTAAAATTTGATTTAATAATATTAAGTTGGAAAATCAACTCTCAAAATTTTGTTTCATACATTCAGTATGTTTCCTTGTGCCATAGTACGGCATCAAGTAAGAGACGTAACCTTCATAAAGTGGTTTCTGACCTTATGTAAGGTCAAATAAGTTAAAAAGTAAAAAAGTGCTTTGTAAGGGTAGAAGGAGGTTAAAAATAAAAAAAAGTACCAGTACAAGAATACAATTTTCCTGGCGTATAAAAATGCATTCTATCCTACCACGTTTATTTTGACAAAAATTGAGCTAAAGAATATTAGTTTTGCTAGGAATGTAATTGTCTTCCATTCATATAAATTATATATATATATATATTCAATTATTGTTGTTATCCATTCTATCTGATTAATTCAATTTATTTAATGATACAATCATTTATAAATATGATTTATTTATAAAAAGCTATAGACGTCGCTTGGAAGTCGAATTAGTAAATAGGACGATTCGTACTTTTAATGTAAAAGTTTCGTTATCAGTAGTAAAACTCGTCCTTGTAACAAACCCATTCTACATGTAAAACACTGTATCATATGTAAAAAGATACCTGGTCTGCTCTTTCTTGCATTCTGTAGTTTCCCTTTTCTTTTTGTGACAGGATCTCAGTCAAAGGTGATTGAATTAAAGATGACGGAACTGATGATTAAATACACCGGGTCAGGAAAAAGGAGTTTCGGATGATCTAGACCCCGCTTTTTGCTGTTCAGATTTCTTTTCAAGTATGAGATTCAAAGCATAAAACTGTCGATATTCCAGCAGTACCAAATGAAATTTAATGCGTATGGTGCTATTTTATAGGATTTCAGGGAAGCAAAACTTGTGAAAATTGCGATAGGCCCTACCATCCTGGCAACTTTAAAAGTCCTAATTCCTTCCAAGCTGAAGATTGTTCAACTACCCATGCAGTATAAAGTAAGCATGTATTAACATAAACAAATTACCTCTACTTCTAAATCTGCAATATCAGAAGATCCTCAAGTCATAATTCAATCAAGAAGACAGAGCATCAGAGCTGGAAAACCAGTAGAGGGGAAAACCAATAGCGATAAGAATTAAACTAAAATTTTTTTGGTTTTAACGTCATTTCCCTCAATAACTTGGGGCTCAGACAGTGCCCTTCATAGTGACTGGGATTTGACAGTGAGAAATTTTTGGCCGGATGCCCTTCCTGACGCCAACCAATGGCTTTTTCTTTGTGAAGTTCCAAAGTCGCCTGCTAGAGCGAATCGAAACCGGAACCTCTTGCTTACGGTGCAGTTGCCCTAACCATCAAGCCACGCCCCCTCTAAGATTAAACTAGAATAAGTAGTAATAAACAGAACAACTTTAACTTACGGACGTTACAGTCTTTTCCACCATGAGGTGATCTCCATCCACTGCAGCAAATGTAAGCAGTGAAAGGTTGGGTGTGCAGTTTGGCAACGTAGTAAACTTGTGTTTTTTGTCTAAAGAGAATGAGGATGTGAGATGCTATAAACGATAAATTAGTTATAAAATAGAGCATTGTATTTGTAAGGGACTTTGTATTAAGATTAAGAAACTCGATTAAATGGTTAAAAATAAAACAACTGCATTAGCACCTATCTAAAGGATAGAGGTGAAATGGTGTAAAAAGTAAACCGACCAAATAACAATATTTTCTCTGTCTAATCGGAGAATAGCTGTAAGCACTCACCACACCCCCCGATGAAATAGAAAATGTTGTAATTAGTCAGTTTAGTTTTAATACCCTTTACGGTAAAGTTAATTAACTCTAAACATTTAATAGAGTGTTTTCAATCTTTAAATTCTTTATATTAAGGACTCTTGGTAAGTATTTAATACCGCCTGCTAGGTATTACAACCTATATATATATATATATATATATATATATATATATATATATATAAACAGTACTGTCTGCAGATTGAGTATAACGCTTCCTTACGAATGTTTGGTTGAGCACTCTACCTGAGATGGGAACCTGTTGTTAGCGTAATGCAATGCTCACTGCGCATGCGTAGTTTGAGCACTCTGGCAGGATCTCACAATAACTCTTTAACCTGTGTTTGCTCCGGCAACATGGCCANATATATATATATATATATATATATATATATATATATATATATATATAAACAGTACTGTCTGCAGATTGAGTATAACGCTTCCTTACGAATGTTTGGTTGAGCACTCTACCTGAGATGGGAACCTGTTGTTAGCGTAATGCAATGCTCACTGCGCATGCGTAGTTTGAGCACTCTGGCAGGATCTCACAATAACTCTTTAACCTGTGTTTGCTCCGGCAACATGGCCAGAGAGTTATGTCTCAGAAGCTCTGTCCTGCACTGATGAGCCCACAAAGGGCGAAACAGTACTGTCTGCAGATTGAGTATATATATATATATATATTTATTTATATATGGTAACGGAAGATGCGATGGAAGAATAATAGAATGCTTAGCAAACCTTCTGGCTTTTATCAAATTAAAGCAATACAAGGGAAATTTTGTCAGCAAGCTTCCATGTAGACTGATTAATCTGCAAAATGAGAGATGGACATAATTGTAAAAAGGTACCTTGAATCTTGAATCTATAATCGCCACCATTGCTAAAGAAAGTAATACAAACCAGTGGAGAAACACCACTACAGTCATTAATTGGTTCATATCAATACCAAACAAAAATAATTTCTGTATTATCAAATTTGATAGAGTTGAATTTTACCTATCCACCTCAGAGACATTACTTGACAAAGCAGTTTGGTATGGCACCAGTATATCTCATATTCAAACTAACAGGATGAGCATTGTAAAGGAAGTCCGAAAATCGCTCCTATTCAATAGTGATGGGGTTTGGATTAAGGAAGGAAATAATCCCATGTTCGATGTCACCATGGATTCGTACGATGGTGATGAAATATGTTAACTTGCAGATATGCGAATTTGCAGGTTTGTACATACTCAATACGCTTTCGACACTGATTGATAAAAACAAATTGGACTATATTGCGAGGATTGACTTGCTGTCATTAACCATGCTATTGAACCTAAACTAGATAGATTGAAAAAAGATATTATTAATTTATTTAAATCCTAGGGACTCTTCATTTTTATAGAAACCAAACTTACAGCAATGAACTTTCTTAACTTTTTGTTAGACCTAACCTCCGGAAAACTCTACCCTTTCAGAAAACCGTACAGCATTCCGATATACCTCAACGCCAAATCGAACCTTCCTCCAGTTATTCTAAAACGACTTCCACAAAGGATAAATAGAAGGACATCTGATCTTTATTTTAATGAGAAGGAATTAAACAAATCAAAACCGTTCTGTGACAATGCCCTTTCATCAAGTGACTTTAAGTCATCCCTTTTCTTTAAAAAAGGACATGAAACCACTGCAAAATGACCACGATCACGCAAAAAAAAATTTGGTTCAATCTTCTATAAACCAGCAAGTAAAAGTCAACGTCGGCAAACTATTTTTGAAACCAGTACAGAATCACTCCCAAAAGTAACCTAAATATCACAAACGTTTAAAAAGACACGGTCAAAATAAGCTATTGTTGCACACCCAAAATGGAGTCAATCATCAAACAACATAATGCCAAGATACTAAAAATTGAAACCAACACACACAGTAGTACAATGGAAGAATGTAGATGTACATCTAATTCAAACCTTGCTTTAGACAGCAATTGCTTATCGAAATGCGCATATTACTGAGCCTTAATAATGGCAAATAACTTTAAATCAAAGTATCATGGAATATGCCAGGGGGGGGGGTTTTAAACACGCTACTACAACTGCACAATGTCGTTCCGGCAACTGAAATACGCCAAAGAAACAAAACTCTATAAACACACTGGGAGCTTGAAGATAATAACAACAAATTTGGAGCACAGTGAAAAAGGCAATTGCATACAACTATGAAAAAAGGATGTGTGATGTTTTCCTTTCCGAGAAAGTGGCTATGGCAACAGCAAAGCCTCCTAAACAAACGAAAATAACTAATCTATAAAATGCTGCCATGAAAATGAGTTTACACTCAACGATGTAAAATAGCTATTGTATTCTCCTCCCTGATTATCTTTATAAGAATTACATTTAATTAGTATTCATAGCAGTTTGAAACTTGTGAAACCATGAAACTGTAAGTAACTGGAAACCTGTATTTTCGATTTCGTGATAATATGTATATATGTATATATATGTATGTATGTATGAAAGACTATGTATATATGTGCACAATTATGCATTTACTTATCTACGTATGTATGTAATTAATCAATGTATTTAATATACACGGGGTAACAAAATAACAAGACAAAAAGTCATAGCCCAAAAAGTAATGATGATCTTCCTTCACAATATCTTAATTTCAAAAAAACCCAACAAACTAAACTCAACCTTCCACCTATTATATGTTTTGTCTCTCGCTTATATACATACATATATATATATATATATATATATATATATATGCAGTGGGGCTTTTTACCCTCTTTTTAAAATTCTATACTATCAAATGATTACCAAAACTGACATATATTGATTCAATAGTCTGGGAAAAAGGTCAACCTGATAAACTTTTTTGTCAAGATGTATGACTGAGAGGTCTAAAAAAGTAACACTGTGAAATATTCGCAAAATGTTTGATTACAAGTCTTTTTGTTTCAAATGTCATTATTCATTGATTGTGGGTTGTTAATTAAAGTATCTAGCTGCCTCAAACAAAACATTTACTAATAACATAGTCTAATGTTAGGGGTTATTAGACTATTTTCTCTGTGGACAACATATCATTAAACTTTTAGTTTGCAAGTTGGTATCAACAGTACTAACTTGCAGTTTATAAATTCTTAATGTTAAATTACTGTATTCCCATTAGAGAGACAGAAGACTGGAAGCTTTAGGGACAGCGTCACCACTTGATTTTCACTTAGATTTTTAACAGCTATTACCATTTAAAACATACATATTTCAGTATTGGAGCAATGTTGAAATTTGATACTGGAAAAGTATTTTACAAGGGTTTTAAGAAGCCTAATTAATTTCAAAATTTGCGCTTTCGCGATGGCATCTCGGGCAGTCACTAGATCCCATCTCCCCTAATTTAAAGCTATTTCTGCTGCTTATCTGTCAATGCAGAAAGAAAAAAACAAATAATGATTTACTGATTTTCAGCATTTAAAAGACGGATGTCTTTTCTGATAAACCAATAGTTAGTTGTGTACTCCTGGAAAAATAGGAGGCATCAACATATTCTTCAAGATGTCTTAGAATATTCTAAGAAGATATTTTTTGTTTTATAGTGGAACATTTTAGGAAATTTTTCTTACCTGTATTTTGTACAGTGATGAACACAACCCTTCCATATTCGTCTGCAGCATGAACTGTAACCTTCATTTATTATTCTTGTGTGTCTAACAGATCTGTAAAATGTTCTGGTACTTGCCTTGGTGCATACATTGCGCCTGTGTGAAAAAATCTCAAAATAGGTAAAAATAAATAATGTTTTCTCTTTTGATAAAAAGTTAACATAATACACATTGGGTACAATGTGTCTGAGTATTGTAATTAACAACGATATCGGGTAGTTCTTGTCATTTTACTGCAGCATAACATCCATTAATATATTTCAAAACACAAGGCAATCAACACCACTAAGGGAAAAAATTGGTAGACGTTAAAGTTTTTAGAAACCATAATGATATCTGCTTTTGGAAGAAAAGCCGTGTATTCTTTAAGGGTACAAACAGAAAAGAAGAGATAGCTCACTGATCAGGATATCAAATTAAATGTCCATAGAATAGGAATTAAACTCCAAGCTGCCATGATTGTAGTTATGCTTATCTGAAGATTTCATCATGAAATCTAAGCTCCCGTTTTTGATATAAGTAAGGATGGTCAGTAATTGTTCTGACCATTATGACTTAAGGTTATGGAGGGGCTATATGGTCTTCTTCGTTTCAATCAACTATTTGACATAATTGTCAAAAGCTTTTACAGTTCGAAATATTGATGTGTCCTTGTAACTCACAACAGACGTTCACAACATTAAGCCAGGATGAAATAGGGTTATTTAACTTTAATTTACTTTTGAAAAGTCTTCTTGCTGTATTGAATAATTTAACCTCGTACAAGTACTCAACTGAAAAGTCGATCTCAATTTTCTTGTTTGAAGTGAGCCAATATTCCCTGGAATACTCCAAAATCTTATTAGCGTCTTCCTATTACAAGGACATTAACTTTTTTTCAATGACCATTAGAGCTTGATAGTCAAACCCCTTTTCTATGTGTTGTGAAGTCGCCATATATAATTTTTGCAATTCTTTCATTGTGCCACTTCTTGTACTGTGTCTGGCGTAGGATTGTACATTCAGACACACAATGGAATACTCTTTCTTTACCCTCCTCAAAAAGCCTGTATAGAGGTAGGGTGGGGTTGTTCTTTTCTTCGATGTAATGTGAAAGCAATCCTTTTGTGATAGTTTGTTCTCCAGCTACCATTATTGTTCCCTCTGTAGATTTCTTTAAATTTTCTTTTCTTGTTTTAATTTCATGTCTGCAAATTTTTAATCACCTTACTTTGAAAACATGCTGTATTGTTATGTGGGTTTTTGCGTTTAAAACTTTCTTTTTTGCTTGTCAGGATCTCCTTTTCTTTCTCAATGACAACATTGCTTTATTTTTAACCCCTTGTAGCATATTTTCCTTGCTTCCCTAAATAAAACTTCACAGGCAAGTCTTTTCAACCAAAACAGAGCCTTTTCCAGTGATAAGTCCTAGGTCACTTTCTGCACGCTGTAGGTACAACCTATCAACACTACCTTTTTTATAGAACATAAAGTACAGTGCAATAAAATAGTATTATTATTGTTATTGTCCTAGTAGCTATATTATTATTATTATCATTATTATTATTATTATTGCCCTTATTACTGTTGTGGGTTGATGGGTATTGCTTTACGTAGGGATAAAATTTCTTGTGGTTTATGTCAACAAGGTTTCTTAAACACTAAAGAGCTTCCTATGGATGTCAGCAGTGTGAAAGATAATAGCTTTCTGCAAATCATCTATCCTTGCATCAATAAATATGTCTTTAATTGTTTTATATACCGGTACATCGGCTCCAAGTGGTTCTAATCCTTTAGAAAGGACAAATGTCTTTATTGTTCACAGCTTCTTCAAATATTCATGCGTCTCTCTCAGTCTTCTTTATCTCTCGCTGTCCTACCCACTGTCATATCAGACAGTAAAGTCGGACACCCAATTCTTATCCCCTCATCTCATTTTTAATAACTACCATATCCGGGCGTCTTCCTTGCAATAAAGGGTGCATTTTTGTATTAAAATTCCTTACCATCTCACATCGGTCGCTTTCTATCACTGAAACAGATTGTATTGATTTAATAATCTTTCACTAGGACATGATACTTTTTGCAAGAACCCCAGTACACCAGCATACCAACCGAATTATGCCATATCTTGTACTCTTTCTATGAGATATTGGTACCCCTTAATTCTGCATTTACTTTATTTTAGAGTTAGTCATATTTGTACTGATTGCTCGTGCTTGTGTTGTCGAAATTAAAGATTTCGCCTCCATTTGAAGATCCCTATTAGCCATAGCCACTTCTTCAGCAAGTCTACATTAACAGTTTTCCCTAGTAATTGCATATAGGTATTACTGTTACTGTTGTTAAGTTCATTAAATCATTGTGAATTAAAGATACCTGCTTCAAAGGTTGTAAATTACTACTTTTGTTGTACTTATGCAATGCGTTGTTGGTAAAATATCCGATCTTTACTTCTAGCCGAGAAGAAATTTTTAAAACTTGCAAAAAACCGTTGGTTCTCATTTAAAGATCTATTACCTTTTTCACGTATACAATTCTATGTTAACCTTCAAGACCATAAATCTGTCATGAAATGAGACAAAATTTGTTTAATTTACTACTATTTTCGGGCGCTAGGAGCTTTTGTACCGTCTCCAGCCCATTACAATGGACACTTTTGCTTCCGTGAGAAGTAGTCATGAGAAGTAGTTTCCAATTGTACTAAGAGGTTACTACTGTTGCTGTCTTCAGTATGAAGAATTTGCATTTTAAGCATTTTGTATTTGACTCTCAACTTTTACTTTCTGCGGTCTCCATTCATTATTTTAGGAGGCTTTTCAATACAAGAAAAGCACCTTCTTTTTCTAATCACTAAAACCTCTCATAAATAAGTCTTCGAATATCGCCTTTTAGTCCAATGAATTAACTTAAAGCGAACACCAAGAAAAAATCAACCCAATCTTTAATGATTAGGGGTTTTTTAAGAGTTCAGGGAAACGCTTTGAACCTCCTCTAGCGAAATTTTACGGTTTCTTATCGCTCGTTTTCCTAGAAACTAATTAAACTTCTATTCATCATTTGAGGCAATTGATATCTAAATATAAAAGCCTTAGAAGCAACAGGATTAATAGAAAGGGGTATGGAAATAAAAAATGGAGAGGTTTCAAACCCACTGCATAAACACTTGATTCACAGAAGAAAAGAATGAAAGTAAGAATGATAATACACTCATGTCACAAACATACAGTGGTGCAAATTAAAAAAAATAATATTTTCAATCTTAGTGGATCATACAAGAATAATGACAAATCTAGCGGTTACAAGAAAAGCTGTAGACTGTAAAATATTGATTTAATAATATTAATTTGGAAAATCAACTCTTAAAATTCTGGACTTAGCATCTAAAAGAAAGAGAATGCGCGGGGAATCTAGCCTGGTCCTACAATTGTTCGAATGAAGAGTGCCAGAAGATAACAGATATTAAGACCTAAAAGCTCATTTCTACACTTTTGCATAAAATTTGATTATCCTTATGACGAATATGTCATAAAATTCCATCACTATCTTTCTATATAAAACCGATTCTATCTGCATTAGTTTTTCTGTATTGATACTTGCAAGAAAAAATCTATTGTCAGAAATGTTACAAACCTAAACATCCTGATTAGTTATTATTTGGACAAAGTGAATCATTGGGACAGAAAGATGAGAATAATTTATTTTACGCATTCTAGAACAGGGATTAATATATATATATATATGTATATATTTCTGTTAATAGTGGTATTAACTTACCCCCCTACTCCTTGTCCTATTACTGTTCCAGCTAGAGTTACAGCAACAAATATTGCAGCATAGAAAAAATAGCTCAGGATCATTTTAAATCTTGTAATTTCTTTAGCAAAGGTGACCCAGAAGTGATCTTGAATTGCCTGTATGTCTATCTCATTTTATTATCTGATAGTTGCAACAACTCTCTCAGGTTACGTGTATCACTAATGATTTAATCAACTATCAACATTAATAAACAGTGTATGAAAAGTTTGCTCAGCTTCTCTGAAAGTTACTCGTAGTTGAGGGAAATGTCATAAACACTTAAGCTGTAGTCAATAAAATATATCAGTACTGTGTGTCTATATCGGTGTGCTCCCACAAATGACATAGATGGTTTTGTTTGAGTCTGAATGGAAAGGCACTTATATTGCACATGTTTTGTCGCCTTTACATGCAATTTCAGTTGACTTTTTGAGTCCAAAAGTAAACTGAAAACTGAAAAGTATAGACATTTTAAAAAAATATTTGTTACTGAAGTATACTAAGAGAAGTTTTAGTTTTTTTGTCATATCAGCTTGTCAGGATTAAATCTGACAAGAACAATGTAAGCTTTATCGTTTTTTGCCTATGGATCCACTAACAGACTCAACTTTCATTGGCCAGACTCTTTAGTTCCCAAGTATGTATTTTTTAATTATTATCACGAAATTGGATTTCAGTATATCCAATCTTAACAGAAGTTTCCTTCTGTATATCACCTCGTGTACAAATATTTCCTAGCTCAAAAGTTGGATAGTATTCTCGTTATATACAGTATGGCATATGGTACGCACGAGTATTCTTGGCATACAATTGACAGGCCTTTATTGACAGGAAACAAGGACTCTCTATCAAACCCCTCATAAATTTATTTCTAAAGACATACCATGTTCATAAAAATTAATTACCCATAAAACAGACTTTGGTCTGCAAAATAGTGCTTACGTTAGCTTGATAAAGGTATTTGAATAATATTTTGGTCTCAGCAATGTTAAAACAAGCCTTGTAGAAGAAATATGCTTTTGTCTTCTCCTTCTTTCTTCTTATTTCTATACTATTTGTTCTTTTCCTTCCTTCTTTTGCTTTAACTTTACTCTTTTTTATTTATGTTTATTTTTTCACATTTTACTTTTACGTTTTCCTTGGTGTTCCCTCTTTTGTTTTTTCCCCTTATTTCCCCCTCTACTTTCATATCAAGAAAAGCACTCTTATTAGAGAATACAATTGGAAAATCACTCAATAACAATGTCTGTCATTGTGGTCTAGCAAGCGAGACCACACTATATTTTTCACTTTCACTGCTCTACTGTTGCCAAATAAACAGAATATGCAGCAGAATATATATTTTTTTAAATCACCCTTTGGTGGGGGTAAACAAGGAACAGACGTAAACAGAATCTGGACAGCGTAAAACAACAAAAAATATGCAAAATTTGTTAAGAAGATCACCCATTTTCTGGTGGTAAATAAGCACCAGATAAACACAATTCGAACAGCACAAAACAAGACAAATAACAGACTTTCTTGACACCAAACTAAACAATTAGAAGGCAGACAGAAAGAGCAGGATTACGGTTGTTTTTAACGATCTCCCGTCCCGGCAAACGGGGACTGGAGGTCGTCAAAAACAAGCAAGAAAAGGCAAAAATCCACAAACGGACAGAATAAAAATTCTTTAAATTAAAGTTAAAAAATCTGTACAGAAAAAAGTTGGCGTTAATATGTCATATGATCTAATTAGGAGCGTCCATTCCTCAAGAGGTGAGAGGAGGACGAAAGCTCTGGTCGAGCGCTGAGCACAGTTCTACCACTAAACCTCTCTTTATAATGTAAACATTTCTTGGAAAATACTTTGCCCTCGCTTGACCACAGCGTTTGTCCACCTTTCAGCTCTTGAGGAATGGATCCACTACTTAGATTTTCATTTGAATCAGTGTCTTTGCTGGTTTTTTTCTCAGACATATCGTTCTTATTGGCCTCTTCATCTTTGTATGCTCATTTGGAATACCATGGTACTCTTCAGTGAGAGCCTCTAGTATCATATCATTCACTTTTGAGATGGTTTCTGTAGGCACAGCTCCACGTACAATCGTATCACGCAACCTCGAGCAATGCGTGACAGTTGTTGCCCCCCCTTCCCTACACAATTACTGGAATCCTAGTTTCGCAATGCCAGTTTCGCTTTGGTCTCTCATGTTTCAAATACTCACTTACAAACGTACAGAAAATTTCATAAGAGGTACAAAACCTGTTTCCTTGCTTCGTTAAGTCCTTAGTACCATTTGTAATCCATTCTGTCTCTTTAAGGATATACAAAACAGGTTATTTCACTTTTCTGCTCGCTGTGGATGGTGGGATATACGGTGTAATGCAAAACCATTGCTTTTCTGCATATCTGTTTACATTGCGTTTTTCTCTCCTTCTTTCTCTTTTTGATGTAATCCACTATCTCACTTTCAAAGAGTGGTTGTTTAGCCTTTGACTGTATTAGCCCTCTCTTTGACCGTACATAAGAGCAGCGTCTTCGAATAATTTAGTTTGTTTGGTCTATCGCTTCAATTTTTACCGTGGGAATATTATTTTACTATCTGGACCCGTCTCAATTTCCAACCTTTTTAGCACTCTCAAATGCTCTTCCCTTTTCATATAGTATAAAATCTTTTCTAATATTTACATATTCAATGTTAAAAAAATGCAAAAAATCCCCCACAAATTCAGCAGGCCACTTTCGTTGCACTATTTTTCAAACCTTACGGTTACATTTGAATGTTACGTTTCTAACGCGTCCTTTATTAAATTAAATGTTGACTGTTATGCAAAGGGCCTAATGGTGATAGCGACAAAATGCTGTTTCTGCATTTTTGAGTTTAATTGCTTTATTACTGGGCGTGTCAATTATAAAAAAGCCATCTTGGCTCTAATCCTTCAAGACGATTTGATTTGTAAGACAGAGCTTGGTAATCACCAGGATAGTGTACCAAGACATGATTGAAAATTAATTTTGTTGTCTGGTGGTTCAATAACGATTCGTTAATCCGAAAAACCAGAGCAAACATGAGGAAAGTTGCATTTCTTGTGTTTTAAGCATAAGGGTTTAAGAACAAATTTAATTAAATGTGAAACTAATTATTAGTTAAATGTAGAACCAAGAAATAGCACAACACGAAAGGCTGACCATCGTGGCAGATCGTAATGACCATGTCGACAAAATCAATAATGGTCTTGAAGGATATCGCGAAGGCCTAGGAAATGGAATATCCAATGAAAGAGGAAATAGAATTATAGAGATGGCAGAAGGAGTAGACCTGATTATTATCAAGAAAATGTTCACGAAAAAAGGTGATTACCTTTTAACATGCAAGGGCAGTAACATTCAGAGCCAGATCAACTTTATGTTAACCAGAAAAGAGTAAAGAAACGAGACAATTGACTACAAAGTAATTTCTGGAAAACCAGCTGTTCATCAACATCTACTGGTGCTGATTAACCTCAAAATAAAGCGGAAGAAAAAGATCTAAAGACATAAAAGAAATAAAATTCAAGTGTGGAAGCTATTAAAGTCAGAAATATCTGAACATTTCAACACGGTTGCGAGGCAACCGAAGACGAAGAGGTTGGAACAGAACCCAGCGTGGAAGCAAAATGGCAGCACAAGAAGAAACTTTTAAAGGAAGAGAAAGAAAAAGAATGTGGTTGAAAGAAGGCAGGGAAAGCAAGTAATAAAAAAGGTTGGTGGTGGTCAGAGGTTGTGCACCTGGGAATCAAGAAGAAAAAAAAGGATTTCAAAAGGATGAATGTCATTAACGAAGTAGATTAATACAAGAATGTAAAACGTGAAGCAAAAAGAGCCGTGGCAAGAGCAAAAGATGAAGTATGCGAGAAAATACAGAAAGAACTAGACACGAGAGAATGGAGAGAGAAATATTTTCAAAATTGCGAAAGCGAGAAACCGTGTCAAGATAGAAGCTTGAGATGTTATAGTGATAAAAGAAAGAGGGAAATTTTATTGACAGAAAGGTTTAAGAAAATAGAGGGATGGAAGAATAATTTCAGGAACTACTAAATATTGAGATTGAGAGGCAAGCACTACAGAAAGCTGCCAAAGCCAAAGGCATGAAAGAATTATCACTTAAGATAAAGTAACAACTGCACTAAAGGCAAGGAGGCAAGGCAAGGCTCCAGGCAATGCGGATATAATAATCGAACTGTTCAGTGTCCCAGTAGAGGAAAGGACTGTTTAGCTAACGGAGCTCCTCAACAAGAGCTGGACAGAAAAAACCATCCAAACAGACTGGGAAGACAGTTCACTCATTCCTGTCCAATGTGGCATTTTCAGGAATATTGAACTATTAAAGCATAATATGAATCTATATGAGCTGGTAATTGATAAAAGACTGGGGGAGACAATTAAAACCAACGAAATGCAATTCGTTTGCGTGCCTGAAAAAGACACGGTTGACCCACTGTTCATAATAAGACAGAAACTATGGAAGGCACTTGCAGGCAACATTCCCATCTTCGTTGCCCTTGTAGATTTGAAAAAGGCATTTGACCGGGTCCCACGGAAATTATTGCAATGGTGCTTAAAAACCAGAAGTGTCACAAAAATGCGTCAGACTTGTCAGACCCTGTACCACTACTGCCACACTACTATTCAAAGCAGCGCAGAGGTGTCCTAAAAGCTTTCAATTGGTGTTGATTTACACCAAGAATCAGCCCTCAGTCCATTCTTGTTTGCTATGGTAATTCACAAAGTTAGCACTAATATTAGAAATTGACTGCCGGAGGACCTCCTATGCGCAGATGACTTGGCTATTTCTACCAGCATAAATAAAGAACTCCAACAGAGACTTCCAGAATGAAACGTGGCACTGGAAGTGAAAGGCTTGAAGATCAGCAGCAGGAAGATAGAGGTCATGGTCTCAAGAACTAGGAACTCAAATAATAATCAAAGATGGCCAGGAACAAGAAATAAGCCAAACATGTAAATCCTTCTATTTAAGATCAGCGGTACAGGAAGATGGAGGGTGCAGAGAGGAAATCAGAGCTAGAGTAAGCAAGCCATGAGCAAAATAGAGGTAATTTAGTGGGATGTGGTGTAACAATAGAGCCGCATTCAAGCTGACAACAGAGCTACAAGAATATGATCCGATCAGTATTACTATCCAGTTTAGACGTGGCTACATTAAGGACAGTAGAGTAGAAAATATTGGCAAGCACAGAGATAAGCATGTTAAGATGGCTTGGCAACATATTATACGAGCACAAAACCAACGATAACGAAAGGAGATTTCTAAAAAAACATGCATTTGTAAAAAGGCAAGGTAAGCAGGTCTCTGTTGGTTTGGGCATGTTGTGGAAAAAGAAAACACGCATGTTCTGAAAGCAGTATGAGAAGCTCTGCTGAGCGGGTAGCAGAGTAAAGGATGTGGGTAAGAGAGGCATGGATGAGCCAGATGCAAAAGAGGTAGACTAGATCCAGAGAGAAAACTTTAGTAGACTATACCGAGTGGTTAACTCGAACTAAACGTTGGATAGAGGCCATATAGAAGAAGAAAAAAAAGAAGAAGAAGCAATTATTAAGAACTTGTGTGCAAGGCTTGTTTGAAAAAATTCTGCGAAAGTTCGTCTTTTCTTATGCTTTTCACCAGAAATACAAAAAGTATCAAATTTGAAAACCAAGACCAGGTAAAAGTCCCGGAGCATATTCACAATTGGAACTTAAATGTGTCATTTTAGGGCATTTTTTCCTCCTTTTGTTGTTTTATTTCGCTGTTTTTGCAGCTTCTGAAGACGTATACAGTTTTGTTTTTTGCTGTGTATGCTTTTAAATGCCGTGTCTAGATCCAGGGCATATAGAAAACGAGTGAAGACGTGCTTCAGTTGTTACTGTGTATGGTGATTGAAGTCAATGTGTAGTGCAGTAAATAGACATTGAAGGGTTTGGCATGGGATGACGATTCTCTCCTTTAAGGATGCAAAAGATTCCTTTTTGGTGGCACTAAATATGACGCCTTGGTATTGGTACTCAACTGCAGGTAGGGTATTAAGACATGGATTTTTGTGAGTTTTTTTGTGGGTTCCGTTCATTTGAACAGATGAGCATAAACTCTGCCCAGATCATCACATTCAGAAAAAGTAGATAACCAGATAGATCGGGTGGTAAATGGTAGACATATCTATCCAGATATTCACTAGCAGTGACTCATAAAACAGTCGCCTCTTGGGGGTCATTTGCAAAGGAGAATGCATGACGGTTTTCTTCAGTAACTGTTGGTCGATTCCGTGAGCCAAAATCAGATGAAATATGGGAAGAACCATTTAGTTGTTGTATGTCAACAAAAAAGCGGCTGGCAACAGAAAGGAAGGTTGTGACTCTGCTGTTGTTGAAGAAGCAACCAGGCATTAGTTTCTCGTAGGCCTCAACACACAGTTTACTATTGTTGAGAACTGAGGATCTGTTGGTGTGGCTGTATCACATAAAGACCAAAGTGACGGATCGATAATGCAATATAGAGGACTTCAATTTGACATGGTAACCAAAGACTTTACGTTATTTATATTTGGTACTAAAGTGGCTGGCGAGGAGAATTTTATTGTTCCGCGATCTTTGGTTTTTGACCGTTCATCTGTAACAAGCCAAAGCTGGCCACTGCCTTTGGGAAGAGTGTTGGTCTTGTGATCCTCCAGGTGGTTTTGGGCCTGATGAAAGGTATGTTTGGTGTTCTCGGTCCGGTTTAGGGTATTGTGTCACTGGATGGCTTACTAGCAACTGTGGTTTCTAAAAGAGCAAGGTAAGATAAGCATCGCACTATGATTCAGGGTAGAAATTTACATTCGTTCCAAAATAAAGTTGGGGCTATTACAGTATACGGGCACTAACAGGTCAAGAGAGTGGAGATCCTATGAAAAGAAGCTTTCAGTTATACTTGAAAACAGGCCCAGCCAAGGATTTTGGTGGTTTTTGGAGAGATTGTTGTCTTAAATACAGAAAAGACAAAATGACTGGGGTGACGTCAAGATTCTTTTCCATTCTTTTATTGTATGAGTCTGTCGGGGTGTAGCTACCACAGTTGAGATCATCTGCAATCTTTGCTTTTACAGGCTCCTGTACTACGTTTCCAAGGACACGAAACATCATTTCCTCTAATGCTATGTCAGAGGCAGATATTCCCATGGCGGAGATCAGTTGTTATCAAGCAGTCCAATGGGCCAATTGTTTTCGAGAGTAGTGTTGACATCAGACATAAGTGATGACTTGAATTTTTGCAAATCGACCAACATGTTCTTCTGTTTTGTATTTAATAAATGCCTCCCTCAATATTATCACAACGAAATAGTTGATGCTTTTATATGCTATTCTATATTTTGTAAATTTGGTACATATTTTAGAAGGTACCTATGGTATCTTATATCAAGCGTTATTATAAGTAAAACTATAACAAGTTATCGGCAACTTGCGTCTTTACCAGACAGAGTTCACAAGAAGGTTGCGAACAGTTAAGTAAGCACCTAAAGTCCTTCAGGAGGTGTTAAGATGGTAGCCCTAGAAATCGTAAATCGGGATCGGGGCTGAGATAGTGCAAGGAAACAGGAAACTTGTGACGTACGGAAAATCTAGAAACTAATTAACCCCCTTCAAATTCAGTATTTATTTTTAGCTCAATTTATAACTTGGGTAACAGAATAAGAGAGAAGATAATGATTCCCAGTAAAAGGTAAGTTTTAGAAAATAGTTATTTTGTTGTTTAGTAACTGAAATATTTTCGAATGATCTGCTACTTAGTAGATAATACTTCAATCAGTGCGAGGTTAAAAGGTAAGATCTTCCTAGATTGGTAACATTTTCTCTCGGAAAGTGTAAAAACGACCTGTTCGGTTATGAAAACATCAAGTAAGCAAGTGTTAAGCACCTAGAAAAATTGCTAGCATCGATTACTTCCAACAGACAAGAGGAAGTTTTTCACCCAACGTTGAACAAGTGAAAATTGGCTAACTTTGTTTAATAGAGAGTAGCAGCTGCTAGCAGGGTGTTATGAATCAACAATAAGCATTCATATTTCAATAGTTATCTTCAAATACATGACCGCTGATCGTTTGTTGTCTTAGTATTGACGTATGGAACCTATCAAAACTCAGTCTTTATTCGATAAACCATTGGGGAGTGCCTTATTAAAAAACCACTCTTGCCTCATATGACGTTTGTAGGAGGGCAAAAAATTGGTGTATATTGATTATTTAATATTCTTGTATTAATTATTAATTTACTTCAATGAGCAAGAAATTGTAAGTAAAATTTGTCACCCCATTTATTATCACGTTCGACATAGTTGTAAACTAAAAGTTAAAAAAAGTTGATTGAGTCGTCGAACAAATAAAGTCATGGTTGACAAACTTACCTTGAATCAATCTGAATAAAACTTTGGTTCCCCCTCCCCCCACACAATATATGGACTTGATTATCAGATCATGATTCAACTAAGTCCGGCTAATTAGTGAAATTCTTAGCTTTTACTGTGAAAAGCAGTAGTACAATGCAAGTTACACTGGTTATTTTACACTAATTTTATCATAACATAGCCTCGGAGAAAAATACTGTTTTGGTTATCAGAGAACTGAATTACGGGACTGTTTAGGCCAAGGCAGGAACGTTCAATTTTAAATGAGTACCCTCTTTGTTGGAATAGAATTGCAATTTTTATTTGTTAGCTGGAGATAAACTAACATGGTACTAAACAAATTTCTCCCTCATGCGACAGTGAATCTTAAAACATCTGGTAATGTATTATTTAAACAGCTGCTCCTATTAGGAAGAAAAAGTTGTCTTATGGGACCAAGGGGAGCGCATAGATCGAATTCTTTGGATTTTTGATATTTCCCTTGAGATCCTTAATACAACCCTTAATACAACACATTTTCTTTGCTTTTTGTAAGAGGAAGCTTGCAGAACTAACTAAATATCTGATGTACGTAAACTTAAAAAGTGAAGGAAATTGCCTTTTTTGCTTGCTGGTTTAGTAGTAGCAGTAATGGTAGTAGTAATAGTAGTAGTAATAATAGTAGTAGTAATAGTAGAAGTAGTAATAGTAGTAATAGTAATAGTAGTAATAGTTAGTGGTAGTAGACGTATCTTTATCATCATCATCACCATCATCATCATCATTGTCATCATCATTATCAACAACTACCATCAAGTCCAGTGGATTGGGGAATTTTAAGTTGTATTTTAAATTTTGTTATATTTTTTACAGCTATTGTGGTTGAAATGGAAACACCCAGGAGCTGCTTTTTGATATCAAATAAAAACTAGATAATAGTCTAAAAGGGATTTATTTTCTGTCTACTACCGTGTGACAATTCATTCTTTTGATTCTCCTTATTTTTGTTATCTCGTCTTTTCCCACTTTCTCTTACAGCTAAACCATGCAAACTATTTACACAGTAATAGTTTAAATGAACTAGTAATAGCTATCATGGACGACTGCATGTGCCAAAGGCAGAGAGGGATGTTGCAAGGGTGCATCTTAGGACAATGTTTTCACAATTGAAGAAGTCTTATGTGGTTGTATAGTGACCAACACTAAAAGAAGGCAATGGAAAGTTAAAAGAACAATAAGAAAATGGGGTTTTGTTTCCTACAGTACATTTTATGGTTAAAGACAGAAAACTATATGTGGCATAACAATGTTTTTCAAAAGCGAGATAATTTAATGTCAATTTAGAATTTAGTTCTTTTTCAAGGAAATCTGGTTTCCCAATTTTTTAGCGCTTTTAAAAATAATTCACGGCTTAACCCTTTTTTCTTGAGAACTCTGCTGCTATCCTTCCTATGCTGATATTGTCCTTCTTCTCTATACGCATAATAATATATATATCACGAAAAATAATAAATTTGTTTAAGTAGGTTGCACTAACAGTAGATCGTATCTAGAATATTAGGCATTTCTTTATACTAAATATTGCCTTTGCACAAGCTGAGAATGGAATTGTCATGTACAGGAACCCCAGATTATTCAAAGCTAGAATGAACTGTCTACTCACTGGATGTGCATTGATACCCTCTATAACTGCGCTCTTTGTCGTAACCTCTCAGATCTTGTGGTCTACACTCTTGTTGTAGGTTCGCAGAAATAATGGCTGTTATTGAGATAGAGTTGGGATCTATTTTCTCAAGAAAGAAGGTAGACTGGTATGTCTTCCTTGAGTTCCTAAAACACTTCCAAAAGAGCTAGCTGAAAACAAGAACTGATTTCGTCGCAGGAATTTGTCAATAACATTTGAGAGGAATATGTTGCATCCCAATTTTTTCTCTATTATTTTCTTTCTCTTCTGTATTTTTTGCCTTTGATAAAAAAGTGTTATAACTGTCCCATTATTTCTTGTAAACGTGATGCCCTTGTTATTTCCCTAAGTTGGCACAGAGCAATGTTCCCTCATTGTAGTTTGTACTACATTCATCAGATTTGAAATTAGTTAGGGCCTCAAAAAACAGTCAAATTTTTCTTTGATCCCCAATGCAGGCAGATGGTTACGTTTAATTAGCCTTCTATGAAAAAAAGGATTACGGAATATAAAAAAATATATAATGAAAATATGACACCAAAACATATTAGAACCAGTCACATTATCATTTCTACGTTCGCCTACAACTGAGCTATCCGTTTTACGTTCTTGATCGCATAGTTTTTAACCTAATCTTTGCAAGACTGCGTATTCCTTTTTTCATGTCCTATAATTAGATTTCTTATCCGATGTTACACATATCAAGCAGAATCTGTCACAAAACGAAGACTACACTTCCCAACTAAGGAAGCCTGATCTCAACGAATTCGAAGGGAAAGAAAGGATGTGAAAATTTAAAATGATGGTAAAGGAAAGCATTTGCAGTTTTAAAGAAAAATATGAGGATGATATAATTTATATAAAAATAAAGTAAATTTTGTATTTAGCTGGGGTACTTTTTTATAAGTTTAATTTATGTGATAGTCATTGTCAGATTGTATTAGCACATATAGAACAAGGTTAGAATAGAAGTAACTAAGGTGGGGTTTCACAAGGGGATACCGAAAATAATACAAAAAAGAAACACTTTTAAGGGAAAAAGGCAAATAATATTCTTCAAACCAGAGAACAATTAGTACCACAAGAAAACAAAAAAAACTTACAGGAAGAGGTGGCACGTAACAAAAGCCAAGTCTAACTTGCATTTGAGGCATGATCAAAGTAAGTGCTCAACAATGTCAAAGCAGAGAACAAAATAAGTAATGGAATAGGAGCCACTGAAAACAATAATTATTCAGAAGTGGTGCTAATCCATGACCACATTGCTAAAAATATATGACAGTTAAAAGTGGCTTCTTACTTGCGCATAGAAGTTAGTTCTCCTAATTTTGATGTGCAGAATTCAAATGTTTACCTCGATTTTTAGATATGTGGCTAGTGCTGTATAACGGACCCGCAACTATTGCATATAAATTGGTTTCTCTTTTCTCAGGTCCTCTTTTGAAATGCTTCCTGTTTAACTGGCAGCCTTGGTTACATCTTGTGGTTTGTTTGGAGCTTCGACAAGCCACAACATTGCAATGTATATAAATATTTGAGAAATTGGTCAAAAATTTAAAAGCTTTAATGCTGAATCTTTGAAATGACCCAAGGTTGTAGTAATATTGCAGAGTAGGATCTTTTGAACATCTATAAAATAGAAAAACAATTTTTTAAATTACATTTATTATACACCAAAGAAAATTTTAATTAAAAATAAAATCAACTAATTTTGACTCCTTTTACTAACCAATCTTCCTAACGGTCTTTTTTTCATTTTTTGCAAGGGAAGAGCCCATATTTCCAGCTCATATATATCTGTTTATCCTTCGGTCTATCCATTTTTGCATCCATTTAGTTATTTATTTAGATATATATTTATCCATCTATTTATATTCAAACGCACATGGCATTTGTCATGACTGAAAATCTAAAAAATGTTTTTTTCTACAACATTAAAATATAAATAATATCTTGTTATTTGCATTGCTATATATATAATATACATGTAGATACATGTAAATATATATGTACATATATACATATATACATCTATATATAAATGTATTTAAACACAATTAACGTGAACGCCCAAAGGAACATGTTTTTGGTTCTCTTGGACTTTTCTCTACTTTATAGTACTAAGCACGTTTTGGGCCCGTAGTTAAAAAAATATAGAGAAGTGAGAATATCCACAGATACACACCTGCATTTATACATACCTACATGCATAAACAGATAAATGAAGATCAATGTAAAAATAGTTATGCTATATATGTATACATTTTGTTTCAAGGAAAATCAACGACACCAAATTGTTTCTTGGTACTTCCCAGGTTGACACAAAATTATTTGGAGTAGGTAGCCTAGTGTACACGTGTTGAAAAGGTGATACAATAAAAGATGTTATACAGATATCATTATTGAAGATATTGCCATCATATCTATGGTACTTATCTAATATTTCAAGTCGTCGCCATGAAATTTATTTTGCTGTCTCGATCTTTTTCGTCATATTCCTGGCACCTGAAACTAATTGAATGGAATAGGGGAAATATTTTAAATACTGCTTTCACCAACGTCAGTTGATGTTCAAATAAGTTTAACTGACCCACTTACCCATTTTGGATAAAAAGGTATTCTGGTCCTTTTTCTTTCTGTGAATAACTACTTGCATAACATTTGTCTAGGAAAATATGCAGATGAGAATCCTTTGACGTAACTTTCACTTCAAAGTAGAGTCTTTGACCAAGGTTAACACCAACAGGGTAGTCGTCATGAGAATATGATTTTATGTATTGCGGTCCCTTATACATGGCAATCACAAATGTAAATTTTCCATATCCCTCTATTGATAAGTGAAAAAATAACTGCTACTAAGGTTCATTCAACAACCAAATAATCTAAAACATACATCATCTACATACACTGCTGTAAAATAAATCAGTGTACTCCACAAATAATTTCTAAAATATTGTACCATTTGAAAAGACCAAAAACATAACAGTAAAAGGTGTAAAAGAATTGGCAGAGACAACTAATTTGGAAATCAATACTTTGCAGTACCGTAACTTACAGAATTGGAGCAGACATGTGTATAGTTTGTCAGTAAAGCCCCTCCCCCCCTAAACCAGCACTTTTCATTCAGTACTTCTCTTATCAGCATTATTAAAAAATGAGTCATTAGCAAGAGGAGATTAGAAGGGAATGGAATTCACATCATTCTTAAACCATCTTCGTTAGTTTTTCAATTATAACTGCTACTGTGATAGTAGTAATTGAAATTTGCCATTTAATTCTGACAGAAATTCTGGCAATAATAGCTCCACCAATTCCATAGCTAGGGATTCCGTGCAAACATCCATTATGCTTTGTAAAATGCCTTGGAGGTATCGAAAACAATATCTCTAGCTATATATCCATTGTGAAGAGCTTCATTTGACTGTACTTTAGAACACATCAAAATAGAGTCCATGGTGAAAATACAAAAATACGGCAACAGTTTTAAACGAAATTATTATCATTATCAATTTTAACTTTAATCTATCACCAGAATCTATTTTCTTACTAAAATGAATTTGGTAGCAAGACTAGATACTAAAGAAGTATTGAGCTAATAAGCTACGAGAAAACACATTCTCAGTATAGACAGGAGACATATCCTTTTCAATATTAATGTCCGAAGACTGGCTTTATCATTCCTGATGTCACATTTCTGTAGTGGAGAAGACAGTAAAAAATATTACAAAACTATAATATTATTTTCTTCAAAAGTCAAAAGTAACTTCTGCTAGGACGAAGAGCAAAAAATTTATGTAGTAAATGAATAATATAATTAAATATGTATGGAAAATCTCTCCATTGGAAATCCAGCAAGAGAATGGCAACAAAATATATGAACTTTCTTATAAAATAATCCTTTGATGTTTGAGAAGCATGTTTGAATTTTTAAAGTTCGTTTAAAGAAGTACTGTATTATCCAACTTCTTAACTTAATTTTTTTTGGAAAAAAAAGTGATTAGATTGAAAGAACAGCCTTTAAAAACAGACGATGTTTGAAATCTGAACCCTATTCTATTGAGAAATTTCCTACTTTAATAATTATGTTGCTTGGTGTATTCTAAATATTAGTGGTAGAGTGAAAAAAGTAATCTGTAACTGCTTCACCTTCAGAAAAGGTCAGTTTGTGACTATCAGGTTTAAATGAAACTCCTGTCACAGTGGCTGACCTTTTGTAGATACATTGAAAGGGGACCATGAGTTCTCTTACTCTTGTAATCAAATTACCAACTGTAATGTTCTTGTTGGTAACCACATTCTTGTACGTTTCTGTACCCTTGTCTTCATAAACAGTAGTACCACATTTGTCAAGTTCTGTTCTAAAAATCAGATGCGTTTTATTGGCCCATCCTGTGCAAGATGGATCGGTAAGGCGAAGGTACTCTACGTCCAATCCGAGGAGTAGTTGTTTTTCAAAGCTGATCTCCATATAGTTATTTGTACATAGAAGGTTCATACCATGAGCTAAACAAAAAAATAAAGAGGGGTTTAGAAAAGAAATTGATTGCAAGCATTGACGATATCTGGAAATGACTATAAAAAATCTACCAGTACCATTTCATCAACAGACGCAATTAATTTCATTCACAACATTTCCATTCTTCATTGCTTCTTCCTTGCAAAATGAAGAAGTTAAGTGGAGATGAAATTTTATTTCGATCAAAATTATCTTTCCTAATGAGAACTCAGTACAGTCTTCTCCACAAATAGAGCTTGTTTGATGTAGCCCCCAATTAATGGGTAGTTAGTAACTTCAAAAGATTCCCACAGCAAGCAAATAACATGAAAAACCAAAGTGCAGTACCTTTTTGCAGTTAAGGTACTAGTAAAAATAGCCATAAAAAAGCTTATCATTAGATCAACAACATGTATTACATGTTACAGGAAGCTAAGCTAGTTGATATTTAAACACTTGGGATATTTTGGAATATATACTTGTCTGTCTTGATAGATCGTAAATATTAAATGGGATTAGATCCATTTTATAAGCAGTTTAGTTAAAAAAGGGAGCAGACTAAAGTAGACAGGAAGGTAAACAAAACAATATACTGGCCTTTCTGTGTATTATGCGTGTGACGATCAGGATTCTCATGTGCAGTTCCAAATAAATGATTCTAACAAAATTAATGTGTTTAATAAGCAGAAAAAATCCCGTAAGTTTTAAGTTCAGAGTGCCATCAACTAGGCCCGTTTTTCAAACGAGTGAAATAAATTTGGGACTCTGCAGCTTTACTTTTTGTGAATTTATCTACGGCTAAGTCCTTTGGTAAGGCTTCCCTTGCGATGAACAACAATAAAATATATGGTGCACCCTGATTAGTAATCAGCTTTTTACCTGAAGGCTGGATATAACCTGAGTAAAACGTACAAGGCTATGAACTGAAGTGTTTAAGTAGAAGGCGATGAACAGGCGAGTAAAGGAGATACAGCAAAGGCAAAGGACGAAAAAGATATTACCTCCAGATTGCAAAATGCCGTACAACAATATGGAGTTTCACTGACCACGAAACAAATTTAAGGCTTTGTGTTTAGAATATTTAGAATGTACATTAAATTTTTTATTTAAAAAAAAATAGAGAAATTAAACTATAAATATTGATATAATGTTTAGTATGTTTATTGTGTGGTTTTGATAATCTGTTTTTTTGCACCTAACTTACCTTTGCAGGTCTTTCCATCGCCAGATAGATAAAGCAATGGATCTGGACAGTCACACGTGTAAGAACCAATTGTATTGATGCAGCGATGAGAACACCCAGCTTGTTTTATTGCACACTCATCCACATCTGAAATGGGTAACAAAAAGATTATCAAAATGAACTATTCTGCGATTGGCCAGTTAAGTTTTGAATTTAATACAGTATTGTTTGTAGGACTGTTCGAAAGTAAACTACTTGGGTGCAAGGCATTTGGAAAGCCTTGATACTGCCTTGCCTTGTACGCGGAAGACAAAATAGCAATAATCTATGCAGACGACAAATACTTGATAAATAATAGTAAAGAAAGGCTGAAGCTGGTAATAATAAATTAGAAAACGGTAAAATGACTTTGTTACACATTCTATCTTCTTCCTTTTTACTTTCGGGTGATTCCAGTTCAGGAGATGCCACAGAAAGTCTTCTTTCTCCATAGGGCACGTACTATGGAATATCAAAAAAGCTTTCAAGAAATGGGACAGAATATTAAGATTAAATAAAAAATTCAGGCACTGAGAAATCTAGCTTCTATTCTGACTCGATTTTCTAAAAGCAATTAAAAAACTCAAAACACTTGTTTTCTGCCCAATGGCAAAGTATTTAATCACATTGCAAAATTATCCTACTAGTTGCTTTTCAGGAAAGAACACAGGGGTACACCTCAGAGAACATTACCTTGAATATTGTTAACCGTTAGTTTATGTCTGTTATTCTTTTCCTCCACAATTGGAAAATGAAACAAAGGTGCCAGTCTAGAAATTCCTGTCCCTTCCTTTTCCTATCTCTCTTTCCTGAACATTACCTTGAATATTGTTAGCCGTTAGTTTGTGTCTGTTATTCTTTTCCTTCACAATTGGAAAATGAAACAAAGGTGCCACTCTGCTTGAAATCTTGTTACTGGATTTATGAGTCATTAAAGTATTTACTGTTTTATTGTTACCATGTATATCATATAAGGAAGCATCCACTTGATATGTTATATACAGATTGCTGTGTTAGAAAACAAAAAGGGAGGTAGACAAATGCACTGTTAATGTTATGCTAGGGTATAACTACGTTTAAAATAGAAACAAAACAAATAGAAAATTAAACTATAAAAAATAATATAATATAATCCTTAGTGTATTTAATTGAAAAGAGGTGAAGCTTTACCACAGCATCTTTGCACATAGCCAAGAGGACTCTAATCAAGATCCTTCAAACTACCAGGAAAAAAATCCATTTAGGCATTTAGTCATGTAGGCTCCACCCAAATCTATTTTTGGATCCCAAATTCAAATATGTTAAAAAGAATAATCTAATCAAGTCCAAGGAGGACAAACTGTGTTTTATTTCAGATTGTTTCTTAAGCAAACAGTCTATGTTGTAAAGTTTTAGGGATAATTGTTTTGTTGTTTTCTTGGTTTGCATCCCTTGATGAATTTGTAAAATGTCTGAGTAAAATAGAAATTATTGAGGATTTATTTAATAATGCTCTACTTTCTAAGTGTATTTAAAATATATAATTTTCAAATATTTAGTAGCGTATAAGATCAGTTACCAAGACAAGTTCTTCCGTTCTTTTTCAGATAGAATCCTTTATAGCACTCACAAAGAAAGCTGCCAATGGTGTTTGTACAGACTTGGGAGCAGTTTTTACCATCAGAACTTATGTTAGCACTAGAGTTTAAAATGTCATGTTTTGTCGTTTTCTCCACAACATCCAGAGCTTCTTCTGAATATTTTTGTTGTGACTGACGTGTAAGGTTACTGAAATTCTCTGCACCCTTTTCCAAATCTGCAAATCCATTTAATTTCTCTTTAACTTTAAACCCTCGTTTGGTGCGTTTAGCAATTACTTTGGAGTTTATCACAGTTGCACCTGTATTCATTCCAATTGATCGTTTCCTCGTTGAATAAAATGAGGTCTCGGATACTTCAAGGGTTTTTGTAGGCCAAAAGCTCATCCCATGGCTTGAGTGGAAAGGAAAAACTCCTAACAAAGTTGATAACGTCAGTGTTTTCATAAGCGTTGGTGTTGGAAGTTTTGTTGAAAAATCTAAAGAGATTGTTGGCTTGGAAGACAATAATAAGGTGAGAGGTTGCTGTCTTGTTAGTACTGGAAGAAACAATATTCTTGAAGGCTTTGGTTGAATTGATGTTGAAGGAATGTAGATATCACTACCTGGTGGTATATCTTGAAAACTTTTCAGTATTGGAGTGGCAGCTGAGGATTTGCTGTTACTTTTTTGAACCAATACTCTGTAAATTTCAGACGAAATTTCAGTCTCGTTTCTTGTTGGTTTACTTGAAGTAGTAATCTGATTTTCAGGGTGAGTTGTGTAAGGCGGCTTCACGACGACTTTGTAGTCAGGTAAGTTCATCTCCAAACATTCATTGATATCTAAGAGACAATTGAAAACAATATTTCTTTCTAAACAATAGGAGCAAAAGCATGATAAAGGGAGTTTTGTAACAAAAAAGTATTAAAATATCAAGAACATAAAAAGACATTCTTATTGCAATTACAGTTAAGACAAGGACACTCGAAATGAGCAATTACAAATTAAGCTTTATTTTATCAATTAAAACAGCAACAACAATAACAACAAAACAACCGAGAAAAAGTTAAAAGCAGACTTAATTTTTGTGGTTGACTGTCTAAAACAATTAAAGGTATACATAAAGTGTATACAAATTATATGTCATACTTTATTGGACAGTGTATGAAATCATTCATAAAGAAACAAGAAATATGTTCCACTATTAACTATACATCGACTAAAACTGTGATATCGTCTGGTTATGGTGAATGGTAATACAATATATAATATATAATATATAATATATAATATATAATATATAATATATAATATATAATATATAATATATAATATATAATATAACCTTATGTGACTTCCTGAACCCCAAATCGCATGTTAACATTGTGATATGTTGTTTAAAAATAAAAAAAGAAACGCTAAAAGAAGCTTCATAATAATCGTATAGCCTCTTCATCTCGTGTAGTCTCGAGCCTAAACTTGGACTTTGACAGTAGAAGAAGAACTTAAAAGCAGTTTTAAAAGTGTTTATGTTTCTTATCTGGTTAAGATTAAGATTACACCGTCAGGGTTTGCAATTATGGTCCAAAGGAGACTAATAGAAGAACCTATGGTAGTTTTAAAGCAACGTGCTTACTCACAAGGCTGATTCCTCAATGTAAGGAACTAATGTGCAAAAAATCAACTGCCTCAATAATTCAAAGAATCTTTTTCTTAAGCTCAGACTTTTGGTCCTCATTTATTTCTTTAGTTCTCTCACGTGCTGGCTCTAAAAGCCACAACTCCGTAAAGAGCTTCTTTAGAAAGGTTAAAACACCCTAGGAGAGTTGTTTCCACTCTACCACTGAGCAAAGAAACTACGTTCTAACCGTTGACCATGGTAAAGTGTCTCCAGGTGGGGTCAATATGCGACGGTTTTGGTGCTAGGGCAGGCCACAGTTTCTTATATGAATGAGAAACGCAATCATGTTACCAACACTGGATAAAACCACTGTCACTCAGAGAATTCTTATCATCTGCGCCTTTAGGGAATGCAAAAGCCTATTTATGAACTAAAAAGCTATAGAGTGTATGTCATCAGTCTCTCAGGAATAAAGTGGATGGTGCTTTAATGGAAAAGCAACAGAGGATGAAGACAAGGTCTCTGGAGGATTAAAAAACGTCAGTATTGTGAAGCATTCATCGTAAGGAAACATATTACAGACATCATCAATTTCACATTCTTGTCTAGCAGAAACATCTTAATTTTTACCAAGTAATACAGTAAAATATGACTAAAAGTCAGATCTATGCACCAGCTTCAAATCATGAAGATGATGCGACTGACCACATTGTGCTAAAGATTTTTATGAAAAATAATTGCCTAGGGAGACTGGAATGCCAAGAAAGGCTTTGTTGCACACTGGAACCTGGCAGCCTGGAAGATTTTGTAAAGGAGAAAACAACAATGAAACTTCAGAATAACGAAGTTTGCCAGAATTTACAGCCTCACTCAACATGAAACTTTCCATCATTGTAAGCTATCGCATACCAAACTGCCACTCATCCAATGTGAAAGTCTACAGGCAGATTAACTTATTCTCAGTTCCTTAGTGCTTCATGGCCAGTTCTAACCACCCGACCATAACATACCTTGTTTACAATGTGGTCCCTGATATCCTTGATAACACTTGCAAATGTTAGTTCCAATGCAAGTTCCATGTTGGCATGATGGCTGACAATCAGCTGTAGAAAAAATAAGAATTAATGTATTAACGTCACTTTTTTGATGTCACAGATTCTAACTTTATAAGTATTCACACAAATGATTTTGCTGATTTTAAAACTTGAATTTGTGTTTTTGATGGTATTAATTTGGCGGGTTTGTGTGGTCTAATCAAGAATGCGAGAAGCTAGAAAATAGCATCATAGTCAATAGAAGAGAAGTGGATCAGCCTCAAGATAAGAAAAGAGAATTGTTAGGCAGTATTGCTCTTTATTTTAATACAAATTTTTTCCTTTTGTTTCGTCGATATTCAATTTAGATTTTCCTGGCTATTAATGTTATTAAATGAAAAGTAAAGTAGTACTTACAAGGACAAGGGCACGTCAATGGACAAAATAGGTCCAAAAAGTTAAGTATTACCAGGTGAAGAAATGCTGAGCTGTCATTACGAATGTACACATTAGTGAGGCAATGGAGAAAAGGTAAACGTGGAGAATGGGAATGATCATTCGGGACGACCCTAGTAGGTGTGAAATATTGGGAGCTTCGATTAGTATATTTGTAAAGGATAGTTACGCCTTGAAAAATTAAGGGTATAGAGTAAAGCAGGTAAGAGAATCTTGACTATAGCATTTTTAAGTACAATGCAGGTGCTGAAAATAAATTGTAGAATAGATCATTAAGTGATTTGATATTAACTAATTTTTGTCTTTGGTCACCCAACAAAGAACTTTAGATCAAGTATTACTGCAACTTATGCCGTCTATTTGGACTTTACTTTTCTATGAAATGGTTTAATTCGTGCATTTGTCAGAGCTCACTACTTTTGTAGGAATAACACACATTCTGCAAAGCCTCAATATTCTTAAGAATATTTCATTTTGAACCTTAAAATATTCTTAAATGACATGTTTTTGGTATTAATTTTGGATAAACGTGGAAACAAAATTTCGAATATTGTGAAAATAAATATAGCAAGATTAGGCCACTGAGTCATTAGGAGAAGAAATATTACTTTGTTTACAAATAACATGAAATTGAAAACCGGCTGGTGGAAATTTATTATTACCTATGCGTATTAAAGCTTACCTATATTCTTATTTTATTCTTAACTTTTAAACGCTCTAAGCCTTGATCTTTTTAGAAACTGGATTCTTATAATAAAAAAGAATGTATTACACAAAAACACTGCTCCAACTCCCGGAAATTACACTTGTGATGTACCCCTGTTTACTCTGTGCTAGATTAAGTAGTATTTGTGTTGAGACTTACAAACTGAGTGTCACGACATTAATAATTTACCTTATCTTAAGCTTATCCTATATCTTTTCTGTAATCTGATGAATAACAAACAATATAGACTGGTGTATTTATTCTACCACAAACTAATTTCTCCTAAAAATAGTTTCACTTTTGATTGGGAGAATAAACTGCATGTGTTTGCTTAAAAGAAAAGGGCGTTACTAGGTTTGGCATGCAGTGTGGTGAGCGGAATAATAGAGACACTTAAGCCCCAGTTTTATGATAGTTCTAAAGCCAGAGCAAGAGCTTAATAGGACACATAAAAATAGTTTACCTTTTTGTATAAAATTTAACAAGAAGTTGTTTGGTTCTTAGGAAAGCAAAAAAACAGTGTTTGAGTTACATTTATGAATGTAATTTTGTAGGATCTTCTTCATAAGAATGTTAAATATATAAAATGTACTGATGTAAGGCTTAAATTATATTGATGTTTACTTACGTATAGTACAATCTATTCGTCTAGGATTCACTCTCCACCCCTTGCAGCAACGGTAGCGTTTAAATGTACGGGTATAGGGCTTCGTAACGTAGTAAACACGCATTGCTTGCCTGTTAAAAATTGAAAGTGTATTCAAAGAAAGAATGTAAACTGAATGTTTATTGTAAATTACTCCGGTAAAATATGTGTGTAACAATTAATATGATACATTGTACACTGCCAAGACTTGCTAAAAAGGCAGTATCCGTTGTCCACTAAGACAGGCTGTCTTACTGCGTATATGGGGCTGTCTTTACAAATATTTTTATACGCCTTAAAAGCACCAATATTTCTTATATTCCTTAGGTATCCTAGTGCTCTCCAGACTATGCACTTCGAAATTAGTGTTAGTCAAGAGACAGAGATCTTGAAAATGTGGTTTACTTTAAGGAATGGGAACTAAGATTTGATTTATGTTAGAGAAACTGTAGTTGTTTCACAACACAAATGAAAATAGAGAAAATGAATTTTCCTACTGAACATCTATTTATTATCATTTATTCATTCATTCACTCCCCTATTTTATAATGATCAGGCGCCCACAGGGATTTCTTTGACATCTCAAGTGGTGTCATTGAAGGTACTACGCTGGCCCCATACTTGTTCATAATTTTCCTTGATCGTGTATTGACAAAGCCTGCAGATTCTAGACTCAAGCAACAGAGTACATGCATCAGAGAAAACTGTTGGTTTTTAATATGCAGATGAATTATCTATCATCTTAGCCTATCTGGCAGATCCCATAACATTACTGTATGAAACAAAAGAAGTTGCCCAAAAAATTAAACCTTGTGTCAATGCCAAGAAGACGGATTTTATGCTACTACCAACGATACACTGGTTCAATTAAGTCTTTCAACACTGATAACATTAAAGCTATTCAAAAACATCAAGAATAGACTGAAAAAAGAATAAATTGCCTTTAACAAATTACACAAGATCTGTAAATCATCTTTACCAGCCAACCTAAAACCATTTTTTTCGAGCAAGTGTCGAGTCAGTTTTATTTATGGAACGACGTCATGGAAATTAACGAAAACCCTTAAGAAGATCCTTGATGGTAGTAATACTAGAACACTGAAAGAAGCTCTGAATATTTCATGTAAGCAACGTAATATCAAGAAGGAACTATATGGATACATACCACCATAAGTTAATCACTAGAAGATCTACAGACCGCAGAGGTTTGCTGGTTGCTACTACAAAAGCAAAGACGAACTGGCAAGTAATTTGATTCTTTGGCAACATATACATAGAAATAGCCAAGGAATGCCGAGTTTGCTTGACTTGAGAAAAGAGGTTTCTCTTTATCCTTAATATGACAATGGATTAATTGATTCGGCTTTTTCAATATCAAAACTCGGATTCTCTAACTAGGGTAAAGCGAGTTGGTAGAGTGTTTTAGATTGTTGTAAACAGGATCAGATGCAATGCTTCATTAAGTATGCCTGTGGACACTTTAGGCCCCAATCCCCACTTACGTTGAAATTGTTTTTTAACTTAACTTAAAACTAAACCTGAACTTAATTATTAAGGGGCGTTCATTGGAAAGTATAGGCTGTAATTTTCCTTACAGATATATTGTTTTAGCAATACCAAAGACTACTTTTCATTTGCATTTGAGAATCAGAGAATTATTGGTCACAAAAAAAGACCAATAAAAAACCAATGTACTTCGTTTCTAAAAGAAACATGTATCATCTTTGAACCTACTTTAGTTCTTTGGTTTACGATCATAACCTTTAACAGGATAAAGCTCCAGTTTTTAAAACTGTTTTGTCACCTGTTATCAACTTTTGCCTTACATCCTAACCCAATAAGCAAAATTTGGGAGGAATAGGTCATCTCAAATCGAATGTACTTATGTAACAGTACAAAGGATCAATTAGGCCATACTTTTCGTTATTTTACCCCTTGTAGTGAATTGAATATTATGAAAGGTCTTCAGTCGACCATAGTAAAAAAGGTCTCTGTTATTTTCAATGTGAGTTTTCAAAGTTTCGACATTTTGATGTAATTTGTATCTCCCTTCGTTTTTTTAATTGAAATCACTTTTTTTGAGCCACAATTTGCTAACAAAGCACATATTTTTCTCCCTGCTATTCCACGAGTGCGATCAATCAGCGTAACATAATAGTTGATACAGGAACAGCGGAGTATTTTCGGAATTTGCATTAAGAATATCTTCGGTTGTAGCTCTAACTAGTAGTATTTTTGCTTGATAAACAAAATTTGCTGCTCTTAAAGTCGAATTTATTTTTAAAAGTTNTAGTAAAAAAGGTCTCTGTTATTTTCAATGTGAGTTTTCAAAGTTTCGACATTTTGATGTAATTTGTATCTCCCTTCGTTTTTTTAATTGAAATCACTTTTTTTGAGCCACAATTTGCTAACAAAGCACATATTTTTCTCCCTGCTATTCCACGAGTGCGATCAATCAGCGTAACATAATAGTTGATACAGGAACAGCGGAGTATTTTCGGAATTTGCATTAAGAATATCTTCGGTTGTAGCTCTAACTAGTAGTATTTTTGCTTGATAAACAAAATTTGCTGCTCTTAAAGTCGAATTTATTTTTAAAAGTTGAGAAGACTTCACAGTCGTGCGTAAACGTATTAACAAACACAATTTGCAGTTTCCTTATAAACGCGTGAACGTCTCTAAATTTCTAAACTGTCACTAAATGCTTAGTTAAGGAGAATTGGGAAAAAATAGCAAAAAAAGAGCTTGTTTGGCAGAGAAAATGGTATACTTGTGCAGAAGTATTGTTTTGGGTCACTGCAACTTTAGTTTCCTGTGGTACTTTTAAATGTTCTATTAAAAGGGCAAAGCGAAATTAGCAGACGAAATAAATGAAACTGTGGATAGTGTTTAATGTCCAAAATAAATCCCAGAATAAGCATTTTTTAAGCCTTTCAACCTTTTTGAAATGTCTTTTGTCACTTAAAGCATAATTGTAGAATTATATTAATTAATTTAGCAGTTGGAAATTTATATATTCATTTTCATAATTATGATTATAGTTTAAATCGGAGTTCGACACAGCGCCTATACTTATAATGGCTACCTGCTCTACTATACGAGCTATACTCTTACATTGATCATTTTACATGCACACCATAATTTTCCTTGCCCTCCAGGTCTGTTAGGACCATTTGTTCTGGCCTTCGAAAATAAGTCGTTGTTATATGGGCAGCTCAGTCCAATAAGCGTGACTGGGATACGATATTTAACGATAGCACCTGGGGAAAGAATGGTGCACTCAAACAAAATATATGGTTGCAAACTGACTTGGTTAAAAGACACAGTGTCAATGGGTCATGTAGTAAAGTATGACCCCATGAAAGAAAAAGCGTTGGTTTGAACCCAGCTTTGTTCTTTCTTTGGAAATTACTAATAAACACTGAAGACCTATGCACAGGGCAAAAGGAAATTTTATTTGAAACGTTAAAAAAATATAGGAGTTTAAGAAAATCAATGGATTGCACAGTGATGATGGATAAAATATCTCAATAGAGAGTCAAATGGAATATTTTAATATGATATCTCGTTCGTGTAACAATCTACATCTACTAAAAAATGCATTTCTTACCTGTATTTCATACAGTAACGTAAACATCTTCGTTTCCGCGTCAAACAGCATGATCTATATGCCTGGTTGTAGGTTTGAGTATGTCTCTTGTTTTGGTATAGAGTAACCTTTTGTGTCCACGGACAAACATTTTTCCTGGGTAAGAAGAATTGAATTAGTACTAAAAACTCACTTTGTCTACGAACAGAAGCGTTTTGACATTATTTTTATAGAAACATTATAAGAAATATATAGAAAAAACATCTTACCTTTTTCAAATGTCCTAATTGAAGAGCATGTAGGTTGCTTTTGCATACAAAACAAGGATGGTTGCAAAAAAACCCACATCAAGCTGTATTTCTGACAGCTATGGCACGTTGTAACCTTCCATATGAAACCAGATTGCTACACAACCACGTGCAAAAGAAAATAGAGGAAAAGAGGAATAGAAATATACTAGAAACCAGTGGTGGAAATAGAAAACCATTTAGACGTTTGTAATGTTCGGTTTCCAAAACTGGTATAGAAATGAGAGGAGTTCAGTTTCCTGATAAATAGACAATTAGTATTCAATTAATTTAACATTAGTAAGTGATATCAGTAGCATTTCTAAATGTCAGACGTAGATGTGTATAAATGTGATGATGAAATAGGAAAAGAATATTTCACTGTAACTGTTCTATGATTTATTAGTCAACATCCTTTTTTTAATTACATGAGGGTGTATAAAACAATTGATTAGCAATTCAAAAATTAAAAGGCCTTCTGTAATATTCTAATTTGAATTAATGCTGTGTAGCAGAGAAAGACTGTGATTGAGTTATATGGAAATGGGAAGGGGCTTTGTGCATAAGTGGACGATGAATTCCATAACTTGGGGGGATGAGTGGCGACATTTATTAGAGGGCAATGGTTATTTCAAAAGTTAGAAAAGGAGCTAAAAATGAAAAAAAATCAACCTAAAATTGTATTTTTTTTCAGGATAAAGTATGTCAAGGTCGTCAAAATCCAATGTTGTTGTGATAACTTTCATTATAAAACAAATACCCAACACTACCGACTTTTTCACCAACTTCTTTCTTTGCGACCCTTATCAGAGAGGGTTTACCAGAGGGTGTTTATGACGTTGCGCTTATTTCATTATTTCCATCTGATGGGAGCCTCTTATTGGACAGCTTTGCTTGTTTGAGAAATACAGTACTTGCATGAAAACATAACTACAGAAGCTTAGTATATAAGGAATTTGAGATTCACATTAGTTTCCTGTTGTAAAGTTCGTTACTTGTGCTTGAGACACATTCACAGGCAATGGCTTTTATTATAGAAACGTCCTAAAATTTTGGAAGACCTTACGCTAATAAAAAGCCTATCTACAGCTGAAGAGTATGTTGTTTATTTTCCATCACAACAATAGCATGAACAGATTCAAGTCAGAGTTGTTCAGCTGGATTAAACAACTAGTCAGTGAAATTTTCTCTCTTTCTATTTTTATCTTATTATATTTGAGAAACAAAGTAGAATTGACAGTAAAGGTGGCTACCAGTTCGTTGATAAATTTTAAGCAGAGAAAAAGATAGGAAATCAAAATCAGTCCATACTACCAATGTCCTGACAGAATATGACATAAAACAGAGGTCAGTGGTAAAGAAATTACTTAAGAACATCAGTATTGAGCGCCAGTATTTTGTTTAAAATGCTTTGATAACATCAATGACTAGTGTGTCAACAATGTATTTTTATCTCCCTTGAAAAAACATATTTTATCAGTTTCATTCTTGTGCGATAACTGCTTTTTTCATAAATTGAAATCAGAGCTGCTTTTCTAATCGTCTGATGTGTTTCTCTCTTTCTCTCTCTCTCTCTCTCTCTCTCTCTCTCTCTCTCTCTCTCTCTCTCNACAGCTGAAGAGTATGTTGTTTATTTTCCATCACAACAATAGCATGAACAGATTCAAGTCAGAGTTGTTCAGCTGGATTAAACAACTAGTCAGTGAAATTTTCTCTCTTTCTATTTTTATCTTATTATATTTGAGAAACAAAGTAGAATTGACAGTAAAGGTGGCTACCAGTTCGTTGATAAATTTTAAGCAGAGAAAAAGATAGGAAATCAAAATCAGTCCATACTACCAATGTCCTGACAGAATATGACATAAAACAGAGGTCAGTGGTAAAGAAATTACTTAAGAACATCAGTATTGAGCGCCAGTATTCTGTTTAAAATGCTTTGATAACATCAATGACTAGTGTGTCAACAATGTATTTTTATCTCCCTTGAAATAACATATTTTATCAGTTTCATTCTTGTGCGATAACTGCTTTTTTCATAAATTGAAATCAGAGCTGCTTTTGTAATCGTCTGATCTGTTTCTCTCTTTCTCTCTCTCTCTATATATCTCTCTATTTCTATTAACAAGATTCAATTAAAAATGTCCATTAGAGCAGAAAAACTTTAAGCTTCCAATTTTTTTTAAAACAGTGAAAAAACCTTAACTTGCTATTTTACTGGTCTTGAGGAGATTGAGAACTATTGTCTGTTTTGTGCTTTTCTATATTCCTATGTTCGAACTTATGTTCCTCTTTATACATGAAACCGGAACACCTTAACTTTTTAGAAACATTAACATTTACCTAAAAATTTGGGATATGTAGATGTATCGGTTGTTGAAAGGATAAAAAGTAGCAAAAACAATATTTATAGTAAGGGAAGACACATTCAAAATTGATACGTTAACGTGTTCTAGTATTTTGAACAAAAAATCTATGCATGATATACGAACAACCAAATCAGATTTGTTGAGAAACTATATCCTTAGTTTTCCTATTACGTACTGTCAATAATAAAGACATTTTAGGTATCCTGTTTTCAAACAGCAAGCATAAACTTGTCCGTACAAAAAAACAGAGTTACTAAGCTTTATTCCTGCTGTGGGAAGGTTTATTTTATAACGTATTTGTTGCACATTGCAAATCAGAGGTACAGAGGAACATGATTACACAAAAACTCAAAACCCTTTGTTGGGATGAATGAAATTATTGGGATGACAACAACCTCTCATGTTCAGGGTTATTTTCTCAATAACAGAATATATTAACAATGAAAATAAACTAAAGATATTGAAAAACATTTAAAAACTCTTGCTTGATAGCCACATATTTGAATTTTTATTTAGCCTTCGTTGTTAACAGTTTTTTGCGTTGCTTTGTTGCTTTACACATATGTAAAGCAACGTAGCTTCGCAATAATACAAATATGTACAAAATGACTGATGCTATTTAAGAAAACAGATGAAGAGCACGGAAAATTTTTGAGCAGATGATAAAATCAACCTAATCTAATTTTGTCCATGTTTGTTAGTAGATAAGTCGGTTAGTATTGTCAGATAACATGTCTTTTGAGTGACAACAAGCAACTAAACGTCTGAAAAACTCACACTGTGTGAATATTATTATTATTACTATTATTACTGTTACCTTAGTTTATAGCATTTGCACAGGCTGTTCTTAATGCCGCTTTATTCCTTTTGGGCAAGCCACAACTACCAGTCAAAGGCGAAGAGGTTTCTTTCTCCTTACATTTGTAAAACGTTTCTAAGGATCCTAGCTGTTCCTGATAAGGCTGTCTTTTGTACTTTTCCAATGTGTAACTCAATATTTATCACGTCAGTCTATCTCTTGAAATTTTTGCTTGCACACCCTAAAGCTCCAACAACAATTGTTACAACACGAGCATTCTTCAGTGACCAAAGCCTTCTTAATTCAATTTTTAGGTTTTGATATTTTTCAATCTTTTCCTGTTCCTTATCATGTACCCTATAATCTCCTGGCACAGCAACATCAATAATGATACAAGATTTTCTTTTCTTATTAACCACAATTAGATCAGATCTATTACTATTACTACTATTATTATCATTACTATTATTATTGTTATTATTATTATTAGTATTATTATCATTAACTGTGATAAGAACTAATTGTTTCCAGCAAAAATAACTTTTTAAACGAAGATATTGTGTAACGGTTATATCATGTGCAACTGTTGGTTTTTAGACATTTCATATTTTCTGTGATTAAAGCTCATACTTTTATGATACATGGATAAATGTTTATTTCTAGGTGGTGTCAAAATGTATCAACCGAAACAGTGATGTCCTACAAATTGTAGGGAAAAGTAGTTCTTAGGTTAAGGCCCTATTTTAAGGAGGAATTATGGTCCAGCAGGGAACAATTCAAAATCTTTAGAATTTTTACTTTTTGCTTGCAACAATGTTGTGCCATACTGTGCCATGCAATAATGTATGGCACAGTTATTGTGCGTTAATAGGTGACTGATAATTGCTGAATACTTGAAAATATCTTCATAGCTGGGTTTTACTTAGCAGAATGCCTTAGGCTGGAAGAAATATTTTTTGCAATTTTGTTTTAAGTTATTAAAACGTCACACGAACAATAAGTCTTCTTCGGTATGTAACACATTCTTCTCATTTTTTTTACTTACCCGCCAGCTTCCTGTGCTATAACTGTTCCAGTGATAGTAATCAGCAAGTATGGTATCAAATAGGAAGAGTACATGCAAATCATTACGTCAACTAAGCTACTATTGTCAAAGAGAAGCTATCGATCTGTATTGCGTGTTTTTTAAGTCTATTTACTTTAATGTCTCATCATAGTATCTTTATGAAATTAGATTGCGATAAAGTATTTGAAACTCAAATAGTTGTATGCTTACAATGTTTGATCAGCATCCATGAAATACACTGTTTAGCTAAATTTTCAAGGACCTTTGTGTACCATCAAAGCAAACCTGTTGACACTAAATGACGAGTGAAAAAATTGTATTTTATACGTGTGAAAAAGTTCAAGGAAGAAAACATTTTCGATGCGTGTTACATACGTTTATGACAGCTTTTCAAATTGATAGTCTAATGAAAACTAGGGAAGTGAGGGGAACCCACTGAAGTTTATGAAAAAGTTATTTTTTTATTATTACACTGCTTCACGTTTCAAAAACCTTTCTTTTAAAGGTCGAAGGTTTTTCAACTGATTTGTGTATTTTGGTGTGCTGAATCCAAAAATACCATCCATTTCCTTGGTCAGGTCACGTTTTGGAGATACGATTACTACGCGTTTTTACCCTTGAATAGTACTCAGTTCAAGAAAAACAGGGCTGCAGCTGGCCCAATCTTTGTCTTTATCTAGAAAACGAAACTGAGGCAGACTCAATCTGAAATCGAAACTGCATCTGTCTTTAATATTAGGAAACTGATACTGAAACCTTTCTGTTTACACCTGGATAGTCATTTATTGTTTAGCAGAGGTGAACAATTTTAGATAAAAAATGGATCGCAAATACAAAAATCATCCTGACAGGTTCTGATATACAGGTGGTAATGTGATTTTTCCTGATCGTCTTGCAAAAATAGCTGATTTTGTGAAGAACGCATGTCATGCTTACTGTAGATTAAGCTTGGAGACCAGCACAAGCCCTGCAAAACATGTGTTGAGAACTTGCATGAATTGAGAAATAGCGAAAGTAAAAGTATGTCATTTGCTGATCCTATGGCGTGGAGAGAGGGTAAAGACCATGTGACAGACTGCTATTTTGCATGACTAATCTTCAAGAAATCAATCGCATGAACAACCATTGTGTTCAGTATCCTGATGTTCCGTCTGCCATAAGATCAGTCCCACATGGTCCACACCTACTTGTTCCAGAGCCAGATGTTGCAGTTGCATCTGGCTCTGATTCCGAATCGAATAACTCATGACAGAAAAGGTGAAGATTACATCCCAGAAGCGAATGACCGGTCAGTGCCCCTAACACAGCAGATTTCAAGGGCCTGGTACTAGACCTAAACCTCTCAGAAGAATCAGCACAGCTTCTGGGTTCTCGTCTTCGTGAGAACAATTTCCTGGCATCTGGAACAACATGCTGCTGGTACCGAGAGAGAACTAGGATTTAAACAGTTCTTCACAACCCTGAGTCGTTGGTTAACTACAACAGTGCTGATTTGATGAAATCAATGGGGATCGACTATATTGCTACGGAATGGAGACTTTTCATCGACTGGTCCAGCAGACGTCTCAAAGTTGTTCTCCTTCATAATGAAAATAAATACTCTTCGATTCTAATTGGTCATTCTGTGAAAATGAAAGAAACCCACGACAACATGGTTGCTGTTGCCGTCTACTCTGAACTATCATGACCATGGTTGGTTGATCTGTGAAGATCTGAAGGTTGTTGGATTGGTTTTACGATTAAGGGTGGGTACACAAAATATCCATGCTTTCTGTGTTTGTGGAGCAATCGGGTTGATGATCAACATAATATCAGACAAGAATAGCCGCCAAGACAATGGTTGGAACCTGGTTCGCACAATGTTCAGTCTCGCCTTCTTGTTGAATCAAAAAAGATATTACTTCCACTCTTACATGTCAAACTGGGACTTAAGAAGAGCTTTGTAATGGCAATGGACAGGGAAGGCAGAGTATATAAAGATGCCGTCGTGACTCCTACAATGGTCGATTTTTCCAAGGCGTCATTAATTTAATGTACTGTATATTATCGATCTTCGGAAGCGCTAAAATTCCCGGACATGAGTTGGCACTGACAATGGTCCAACATGGTCATACCCAAATCGAGCTGCTCTTGACTGTTGCTGAGAAACTTCAGCCCGACAGAACGAGGAAAAATCTTACTATTGGCACCACATTCCCTGCTAAAATCCTCTTGCTAAACGAGAGGCTAAAATACAAACATAACAAAAGCCAACGAAACCTAAAATTCATTTCTATCTTCCCCGATGATCTTCACTCGACGCTTACACCCTTGTTGAAAATAAGAGTGCAATGTTTCTTTTCCTCCATTTGCTCCTGGGGGTAAGCTTTTCTTGGTGAATTCTAATTTGTGAATTCATATGTATGACAAAGAGACACCTAGGGTAGAATAAAGGGTCTCTGCTGTTGTTTCTAATGCGACGTTTTCCACACAGAATTTTAAAGGTGCCGAAGAAAAATAAACTGGTAAGATTTTGTCTGAGGTGATTAACAACATAGTGATTATTCTGGACGAGAAATAACGGAGATGCTGCCGTCACTGCTGGTGCATGCAATTGGCGATGGGCACAGCCAATGCGAAGACCAAGGTAAAAATAAAAGCAGTGTGCAACAGTTAATTTCACATTGACTGTGAGGCCGACCAGTGTGCTTTAGCTATACGTCCGACCAGTTTATATGATGGAAAAAAACCAACAAAAAATAACCTGAAAAAATGAAAACAAACTTTTTAATTACTCCTGGATTTGTAATTGTTGTTAATTATTTATGTGCAGTACTGATGTCTGTCCGACTTTTTGTTCATCGTTTTAAACTAAAGCCAAGCGTAAATACGGAAATCAAAACAAAATATTTTTATTACATGCGCAGTAACGGTATTCCAGATAATAGCAGACCGATTTCACATAACACGTTTACTAGAGTTATGTCTACTCAGTTTCAAAATCTTTAAACATGCATGGAGGCTAAGAGGAAAGGTTAAATAGATCAACCACTTCCTGGTTTTAAAGAATAAGGAAACAAAAACCCTATTATTTTTCTAGTATACAAGATAAATATTTCTAAAATAAAAAAAACGAATTGTGTAAAATCGATTCCAACAAGCCAATACAGGAAAAAGAAGCCAATTTTGTTTCAACTATTTAAAAATTGTTTAAAAAAATAGTTATACTCCAAAATTGATACTCTGACAACCAAAGAAATGTCATTTAATGGAACCCCCCTCCCATTCATTAGGCCGGTATTTCAAAACATGTGTTGTTAGGCATAAACTACCTAGTGTATCTGAAAAAACAGTGGTAAGAAATGTTGGCTATTGACAGGGCCATCCGGTACCAATCTGTTTTTCTTTCTTAGATTTGCAACAGCACCCAAAGCTACTGTGGTCACTAATTCTACCCAGCCCTTTCCTAAAAACCTGCACCAGGTGGTCTGTATTGGGGGTCTAATAAAATAGGAGGTGGAAATATTTCATAGAAATACAGGCATCTCTTATCAGCAGTCCTGCAGTAAAACAAAGGAGGTAATAGGTTACTGCACATCATTTTTTCTGATCGTACATCAAAACAACCAACCTCCACAATAGGCTACGTCCGGAAAAAGCTCAAAACCCGCGAAAATAGTTGTTCCAAGAAAAGTAATTTCCCTACAAATATTATCGAAAAAAAATCAACAATAAATCATAAACTTTTTTTTCTTCGATCATTTCCAAAAGCAACGAAAGGTTAGCTATTCCTTTTGTCTCAGCCATAAATGACCATATTTTGTATCCAACAATCATACAAACATCCCACAGGAATTAATTAGCAACATAGGGTATATAAGTGGCTTGATCTATGTTTCAGTCATGTTTCAAGCAAACATGTATCCAGATGCAAATAAAAATTACCTTTCATTATTATACTATATCCATACCTCTGTACAAGATAGTAAGTAAATGGCTACAGCATTCCCGTTTCAATGAATAATATTTCTATGTTAAATGGTTTAATGTCAATAATGTTTAATTCGTTGCACACAGCTTTGATAGGAAAGTGCGTGTGTGATATTCCCTTCTCGTTGTGCCAAGTTTAGGTAGTCCTGAAAAATCTGGTGTTGTTTGAATATTGCTAATTCTGATGTACTCAGATTTAACAGGAATTTAAATAAAACGTGCGATCTTCTCGGCGGAACTACATTTAAAAAACAGAGTGAATTAGAACGACCCCTTACGTAGACAATTGCTGTTTGACACAATCAGTTTCCAAACTCCTTCAGCTAATCTGACAGCAGCAGCTTTAGCAGCTTCAGCAGCGTGCTACTTTACGTTATCTACTGGGTCCTTTTCCCAGATCCCTAAAGGTTATCATGCTACAATCTATATGAGGGTTTAATCCCGAACTGTTCTACAGTCATTCTCACGCAAAAACATTGTTCACGGTAACTTTCCTTCTATGAAATATCCCTATTCTTTCTAGGTGAGGAACTCTGTTTACGAAGGCTCTCTACTTCCTCAAAGAACATGACCTAAAATTGCACGTGTTTGGAAATAACGAAAAAAAATCATCACTTTGAAACTTCTTTACTCATAAGTCAATAACCAGATTATGCAAAGGGTGCTGTCACATGTAAGAATATAAGGCTTATAATATGAACGACTTATTTATTGTCAACTCCGTAACAAAAATGAAAGGCTTTATGACATGGTAATGACGACAAACAAGTGCACTTCAAAAACAATAACGTCGTCTATTACTCGAGTACGTCGTAAGGCCAAAATTCGTACAGTTATCTTGCAAGAAGACTTGTGATTGGATAGTTCTCTGAAAAGGACGGATCGCAGTGGGAAAGAAATTAATTCAGAAGGAGAAGAACGTAATTCACCTGCGTAAAACACCTGAAATAAAGTCTGGACCCAATTAAGTACACTACTCGAAAAAAGGAAGAAAACAGCGATTAAGAAAGTATAAGACAAAGGATAAACGAAAAACTGAAGAAGGCCAATATTAAAACCTAATACTACCTAAACGAATATATTGGTAATTTAACACTTTCATATCAAAGCTGTACAGGAGCTATTTTCCCTAGGATCCTGTCAAGACACGCTAGTTTCGTCATACGTATTATCAGATGCATTTATTATATTATTTGGGGATTTTGACAAATCCTGCTTAAGCTCATCTGGTATAGTATCTCTTTCAGATTTAAGTTCTTCAGCCTTGTCTTTGGAATAATTAATATCTATTCCGTCCGTCTTTTCGACGTTCTTTGAGTTTTTATCCCTTTCCAGCTCAATCGAGTAGCTATCTAGTGGTTTTTGCTGAATTTCAGTTTCATCAATATTTTCTACATCCTTTTTAGACAGAAACTCTGACAAAGTCCCTGTCAATGTTTCAATATCTAAGCCCATATTTCGTGGGACGCCATGCGCTGTTGAGAAGGTGTTTAAACCATATATCCGCGATACATTAACGAGAGGAAAAACAGCCTCTAGACATCTGTTAAAGTAAGGTAATAAGTCTTTTGCTGCTAAGTCACACACCCATTCAATTTGTTCCCTGTCAACAGCTCCTTGTGACTGTATCTCTACCCTAAAATTAAAGAAAACCATAACGGGATGAAAATATCGGTTATGTCAATGACTGGAATAAAGGGGATAGCAATGGAAATAAATGGGATAAACAGTGATGTTACCACACACAGAAGCAAATAAACGCACAGGATACAGCAAAGTCTGAGAGTATTTAAATAAATAATCAGAGAGCCCATTTTTGCTTGACTGATGTCATTTGAAACACCTTAAGAAACTGATACTTATTGGCACTAGTTCTGATAGCCTTGACAACTTTGGATAAAAAAAATATCTGTCAATGGTACAAAAAAGCTGTTGATATTACAACAAATTGAAGGTCCTATGAAAGTGCATGACTTTGGGATGTTGAATATTTTACATGCTTGGAGTTTACAATGGAAGCCAAAACCAAAACACACTCTAAAAATCCATTTACTTGAGCCAAAAAACGGCGCGTAAGGAGCAGGCTTTGTGGGTCTAGTCTTATGACTGAATTTAAAGGTTTGGCCTACGGGTGGTCGAAAGTTGCAGTCCACTTCAAAGCACGGGGTTGAAAATGCTTCACTACTAAGAATTTCCGCACATTTATATAATTTTTCAAATTACTGGCTGTATCCCTATTTTCTATGTCTCTGTTATACACAGTCTTTAAACGACATGTTATATTCCTAAATCCCCCAAAACGAAACCGGGAGATAAAAATAATATGAGAAATACAAATATAACAATATTGAAATATATACTTTGGCTCTTGTTTGATGCTTAATTTCGACGTTAGTAGCAGATTAATTAAAAAGCAAAGATCAGAATTTGTGCAATACGTAATCCCTCTCATGAAGTAGAAAATAGTGCCCCAAACTTACTTCCTCTTTCATCTGCATCATCTTATCACTGATAAACAAACCGTTCTCTCAGCGGAAAGAAAGTTCAAACCAAATCCCCACAGATTCTATAACAGGTGGTTTCCACTTTGTAATAACTAAAAAAGCTTCAAGAAATATGTAATATTAGCTGTGTTCTTAAAGGCATATCCTCTGTTAATCACTGTTTAATCTTTTTCAAAACAACGGCTAAAACACTGAAAGGAAAAGCAGTTTACCTTGCCCAAGTAGCCAGTGTATGTATAACTCGTCCAAGACTATCAACTAAATGCTTCCGGACTTCCGCTGCAATGGAAAGAGCTGGGTAATGTCGCAGTTCATTGAACACTGCTAATACTCCATTTGTGTAATGGGCAAGAGGAATAACATCCAGGAGTTCTTGTGGCGGAGACAAACTTTCGTTTTCTACTGTTTTTGCATTTGCCTGCAACAAAGTAACGTCAGAAAAAACGACTTAAATATACTGCGAGCAAGTGAAAACTTAAGAGGTGGATTCTTAGCAAAAGTATAATTTACACAAATCCAGTTCATAACCAGAATACAGGTTTTACGGTTATGCCATTATTAGTAACAGTTAGCCAAGAAAAAAAACGCCAAAAAACATATTAATTTAAGTAACACATAGCAGAGCACACTTACTACCCTTGGCGTCAAGTTGCTCTACTGAAGGGCAAGACAGGAATTGCATGAAGGTCGCAGACACTAATGGAACAGAAATACTCTAGCAAGACTTGACATGTCATCTATCCAACAATCTTCTTCTATGCCTTATTTTGAATCTCTTTCTTCAATTTTCGTTTTATTTAAAAAAGGACTTTCAAAACAAGTGGGTCCAGATCATTATGCACAGGGTCCCACAATTTCTTTTGACGGGCCTAATGTGATGTTACACCAATTTCGCTTTAACCTTGGGATTACGCTTGAGTTATATCTGGAAATATGTCGCAACTGACTATAGATTTTAAAACTAAGCCCCTAAGAATATGGAAAACAAAAAAGAAATAAAGGTAAAAAAATAAAAAACTGGAGCTACCGAAGCTGAGTTTATCCACATATTTTCGGCAGAATACTGTTAGAACGGAATCTAAGCAAGATAACTCAGATCGTAGGGAAGATATTCATAATGGCCAAAGGTGCCTGCCTAAAAGCACATGAGCGTAAGTTAAATTTCTAACATACTACTGGTGTATTTTGGCTTGACAAAAACCGTATTGCCACCAGGTCTAACGTGTCTGCAAGTCCGAAAGATAAATTTTCCTAAACTACAAAACACTGGTAAAATGTTGGGAAGAAAGTTCTAAGGATTAATACAATTATTCATTTAATGGTGATATTATAAACAAAAGTTAACGATATATCGGCATTTGTATGCAAAGTCAACGATGTTTCCAGTCTCTTCAGTGCACTAAATATTTAGTCTCGTCAGTTTGTAGACTCGCTGAATATTTTATACGAATGTTTAAGCGTGGTTCTTTAGAGATACCCATTGTGAATTATCATTTCAATGTACATCACCCACTGTGTACTATTGTTTTATCTTAGAAGCCAAATTATCCATGAAAGCCAATGGGGGTAGAATGACTCTAAGACTTAAAAAGGTCAATAGGGTTTAAATTTTCAGATGTGTAAAAGTAGTGTGAAAAAATCACCAGTTGCCGCGACAAGTGGGAATTTATGAGTTATTCCTAAGAAATTGCTCTGCTAAAATAAAGCAAAAAGTGTTTTCAAAAAGGACTTTTAGAAAACACCAGGAACGAACCATGCAAAGTAAAATTGATGTATGTAGGAAATAGCCCGAAGGTAACACACCAACTTAGTTTTTGGTCTAAAAAATTTCAACTATTTTAACAGACGGTGATCTCAACACTGTTCAAAGACCTTTTCGAGGCCCTTTAAGGATTCTCCTTACAGGTGGTGACAAAAGAGTTCGAAGAGTATTCTTGTGTTTCCTCAAATTGTAACATTTATCAGCAACAAACAGGAACTGGTATGACTGTGGGTGAACAATCAAGCCTGAGAAATTCTTTATAACAGAGCGTTAATTTCACCTAGATTACAGTAACTCATATAATACTTATGGACGTTTATCATCTGGAATTCTTTTACCTTCTGGGGCTCTTAAAAAAGTACAGCTAAAAAGCGGAACCTATGTCGTTTTATAAGAAAACCAACTTGGGATTAAAATGTCTTTTAATTTAATGTGCATTTCTTTTAATGTGCATGCCCAAAGCATCGATGAAGAGACACGTCCATGGCTACTCGACAATTAACTCAAAAGAGGAATTGATGGAACTTTACATCAAATTAATGACTGATGGCAACCAAAAAAAAATCGAGGTTACAATAAAAGTACAATAGATCACGTTGACCTAGTTTTGCACATTTCTGCTTTCTACTGCTGTTTCTTTCAAATCCTATATTTCTGGAGTGTTGTATTCCAAAGTCTGATGTAGCCATCACTACTTGGGGGATATTTGGGCATTTCGAACAAGGTGAAAAATGATAACTGTTACACAAGGGCGAAATTTCATTAAAAAAATTTCTGCTGATGAATGTGGAGAGAAGCCTGTCGTAATCATTAGCGGTAAAACCCAAAGGGTACTTCCTGCCTCGCTTAACTCTGTGACGAATAAGTCCTTGGTTATTTAAGAATAAGATGCATAGAGCGGCAGGCTACAATGACTGCATGTTTATGAACTTTGTTTCTACCATATTATTATGAAAAGGTGGTTGCCCTGTCACCTCCTCATGTGACGAGTCGTTTAAGTTTTTAAGTAAATTATTTAAATTTGGCCAACATCAGGCAAGTGGACTTTGTAAAGGTAAAGTTCAAAAATTTACTTAACACACCTGATCTGAAATTTCTGAATCAGTCAAGCATTTTTTATCTGCTTATTAAGTTGCTATTTTACAGCAAACGTAAAAAAATTTTGCTATCACAAACTATTAGGTGCTGGCATACATACCCGAATCGAGAGATTTGATAACCTCTGATGAAGACTCCGACTTGTTTGAACTGGTGAGTAACTAGCCAAGTCTTCTTCAAACCTAAAACAATAACATCGTAAATACTTACTTCATGAGCGCGGTGTAACCAGTAAAATATCATGAAATTTAAGTTTCTTGAAATGGAATTTCAAAGTGCTTACGATTAATGTGGCTGACTAGCCTTTTACCTTAGTTCTACGGGCTATGTTCTTAATTAACGCTCTAACTTCTTTGCTTTCTTCTTGCCCAAGACCTCTACTGGCAGCCATTATTTTTGCATAGAAGGGTGCACATCTAACAGAACGGCCTAAAAGCGCACAGAAAACACAGTTGTTAACTCTCCACAGCTTGCAATCATCTGAAAGGCGCTGACTAAGCAATCTTTTATATATACATATACTCATTATATAACAAATCCATGTACAAGCTAGGTTACAATCATTTTAGGTAAAAAATGTAACAACTTGTGATTAGGCTTTTAGGGAAAAAACATGAATTAAGCTCGGTATTTCCAAGAGTTGTAGGTGAGCCATTTATGTTCAACCTTACAAATTTTTAAAATTCATTTTATAGCCAATTGTTTCCTGTTCAAAATGGCATTGACTTAATTTATTATTTTTAATTTTTTTAAAGTCGTACAAGTAACTTTTACAATCCTTGAAAGAAATGTAAAAACAGATTTGAAATAACCTTTCGTTCTAAAATTAATGGCATTCCACTACAAGAATTAACACCCGATTCGTTTAATTTATAGCCCCAATCAATTTACGTATGATGTCACACCCAAAACATCTTCCAACTCAAGCCATGTAAAAGTCAATAACAAGGTCAGACCATCAACATGAAATAAGCTGCCAAGGCAGTCGGTTGCAGCAAATTGCACTCAAATAGGCAATCATTTGCATGGGTTGCAGAAACAGAAAACAATGTTACAAAATTTGTAAAAAAAATATTAGAGATAGCTGGGCAAATGTGCGTCTGCCATTTCGCTACTTTGGTACAGGGATCATTTTGCTACCTAGTGCTTCATTAATATAAGAAGATTTGAAATAGGGGAAAGTCCAAATAGAAGGTTAGTAACTATTTGTTAACAAGACAAGTGAACTGCTCTCTTTACATTTTACGGAAACCTAGATCATTAAGAGTTTGAACGTAAGTCTTGAAGGGCACTCAGTCCAGTCAGTGCCATCTATCTTGTGCTGAAAACCTCTACGAGACCATTAGCAAGCAAACTGACGGGCTGAAACGAACTGTACATCCGCACTGATTATACAGCTGGCTTCGGTGTGACAATTTGTTCCAAAACGCTTCAGCTCCCAAAAAATTGCAAACATTTGCCGTGAAATTGAACTACTTGAATTAACCTCGCTGCCCAAGAGCAAGCGTTGAGGACCAGTTTCACCAAACTTTGTGTCGATGGAACAATGACTCTTCACTTTGCAGACTGGGGTAGAGCTCCGGAATCTGTTTGACATCTTACTAGTAGTTGTACTAAACTAGCGCAAAATGAATTCAAACAGACACGACAAAGTAGCAATCAAAGTTCGTTGGGAGCTCTGCAAAAAAAAACACACGGGGTCGAATGTTATGAGAAGTGGTATGGCCATTGTCCTCTACCCACAACTGAGAACGACGAAGTGAAAATAATGTGGGGCATGACAATTTTTACTGACAGGCAACGGATATAACGGTAGTTTACGAACATCAAAAGGCTTGGCAACGTATTGGTGTCCATATCACTGCAAACCAAGACGTAGTTACTACAAAGGCTTGGAGGAGCGAAGAACACTCACACCTCTCAGAAGACAGTTTGTCTAGTGGAAGCTACACGAACAATGGAATGAATTGCTGTATAGCTTTGGTTAGCATTGATCTAGCGGAGGTTACACGAAAAATTATACCCACAAGCCGAAGGTAACGTGCCGATATGTGTGGATGGTTGCTTCGTTATGAGGTTGCCAATCGCGGAGCCTGGTAGAAGTGGCAAACTATCAAATGAAATGACTTATCCAGAGAGCCGGGCAACGCTGGAGAGACTAAACCAAACCCATGCATCGAAGAAAAGCGTTTTATGGGAGACAAATAATGATTACTTTTAACCTGTATTACATAATTTTCCGAACAATACAGTACTATCGTTAGGTGCTGTTGATGAAGCAAATCGTGACAACAACAATGAAGTTCATTTTACGAACAACCGTGAATGAAATGACGAACAAAACCATAGAATAGTAGAAAACGGAAGAATAAAAGGGCAGCTTCATGAACCAAATAAAAGCTAGATTGGATATTGAATATCGAGAATAAAAAATAAAAGCTCAAAACCTGGTTGACAATCCCAAGAGATACCAGAAGAAAGGACCAGGGAACCAGGCAGGGCAAGAAGATGTTGTAGATAAAAAAGTAAATGTAAATGAAGCTAGCAATAATAGGAAAAATACTGAATGGAGGGCAAAATGAAAATTAGTTTGGTTATTATGGAGGAAGAAAAGACACGGTAGTAGTTTTATGAAGAGAGTGAAATGAAGATAGAACCACAGGTACCCTAAGTATAGCCTGGCCAGTTGGGAGAAGCTGAGAGATAAGGTTGTTAGATTCAAGAAAGAACCGGATATAATGAATTTGATCTTAGTGCCACAAAGCAAGTGCAGCTGAAAGATGAAAATGTTGAAGAAGCGATAGATTTCGCCAGAGAGGTAACAGAACAAACCATTGTGGTGAGTTGGCAACTTCAAGATGATGAACAAATTAGAGAGGAATTGATAAAGGAGGATTAGGAAGTAGAAGCATTGTTTATAACAGAGGTGGAGAATCGGAGGCATTTTTCAATGCTAAAGATGGCGCTCTGTAAGTAACTACCAAAAATTAAGCTTGATAATCAAATATGTGAATGTGGAAATAAGATATTGCAATTGTACTTAAGATTTGTGAATACTATACCAGAAAGTGGTGATAAAGTACATGCAATGGGAAAAGCTGCTGCACCCAAGTCGGGAGTACTTGCTGACAAAGATAAACCTGGTAAAAAGGAAAGGAACGAAAAAGGAGGAAACCGCAGGGAACGTTAAGATTTAAGAAAGTGATAAAAGAACTCACACAAAACATTGACAAGTCAAGTAATGAGTTGTTTAGAAAAAGGCAGCAGTTACACAGAGTGCCATCCTCAAAGAATTGAGGACCAAAAGTCAAAATGATACGACAAATCTCAACCTGAGAATTAAGACAGAATTTTGGCTAGAGCAAATACGATACGAAAAAGTAAAGCTGGCAAAATATTTTGTGAAGAGGAAAAGAAAACAGGATAATATCAGGTTCCAGCGGGAACTGAAGAGACTATTTAGGACGATCCAAGAAGATAACGTGCGTAAAGGAGAGATGCATGATATGGCTAGGTTCGTTGACTTTTCGGGGGTATACGAGAAAGGAAAGAACGAACACCTTATATACTATGGATGAAGGAGATAGGAAGACAGCTAAATCAAACGGCTAACAGGGTCAATAACATAGGATATTTATCACGTTGTGAGTCGTAAGCTTTCTGAGTTACATTTCGAGAAATATTTCTCCCATCGTCAGGCTACTGAAGTAATTAGGCATAGCTATTTTGTAATTTGATATTGCGGGCGTGTTTGATGACAAGAATCGAGTTGTTTTGAGGAGTGGCGCCATACCAATCGTGTGCTGGAAGCCACATTTCTAGAAGAGTGTAAGACATGCTGTTGATGTAATTGCTGTGCTGTAGGAGAAGGATGGTTTCTTTAATTTTTCTTGTTGTAGTATTAATTTTCCCAGTCAAAGGTGTCATATATTGGCCAGGTGCTCCTCTATCTCATTGCTTTTGGTGTTACCTTTCTGAACAGCTTTCTTATGTTCTTTTTCCTTTGATTTTCCAATGTAGAGCGCAGGGCAATCCTCACAATGCAGTCTGTCAAAAATATTGATCCTCTCTTTAAGTGGAACTGGATCCTTTGGCCATGAGAGAATCGTCCTGAGGGTGAATGTTGTGAACACGATATTGTGCTGTTGGAGAGTTTGCCTTAGCTGCTCGCTGATGCCCTTGACATAGGGAAGTCATATTTGTTCTTGAGGCTCTTTTTCCTCTTCGGGATTACGCGAGATAGTTTTTCTAATGCTCCCTGGACATCCTTGGTATGGTATCAATTAGATAAGAGAGCGCTTTGAAGATGTTTTTCTTCCTTTCTGAGGTCGCATTGGTTTGAAATGCTTCTTGCCACTCCAAACAGTGGTGATAACACTATGACGAGCTGAAACTGGATGGTATGATACGTTAGTAAGTAACGGTATGTGCGAGTTAGCTTACTATAAAGATTACCAATAAAATAGCTTCTTACCACCCATTTGATATTCTTTCCTGATGATAGGGCGCCTGTTATACTATAATTAACTGCTTTATCCCGCACTAAATGTTTTTCATTAAGAAAGCCATTACTGGCTTCCGTTGTGGCTTTAGGTAAAATACAAGCATGGACCCAACAAAAGCTTGGAACATTTAATATGCGAAGAAATACCCCCTAAAATAGTCAGTTTAAAACGTATCACACATCAAAATATGCACGAAGTTATACCTTGTTGTCTACTACGTAACATTATCAGTATTTGGGTCAATCGTCTGGAAAATTCGTTCACCTTCATTTTGATAGAAACACAAAACACAAACTATAAAAAATTGTTTACTCGAGAAATTACGAAGAGCCTAGGAACTACCTTTCACCAAGGGTTCTAAAGGTTAGGATTTCGGCATGCAAATACAGTCATGGCGGTATCATAATATATTTCATACAATACCTCTTTGTGGTAACTTCTAATTTCTCTCTGACAACGTTCACGACAGCACGGTGAAAAACAGGAATTAGTAAACTACGGAAATCTGCTCCTACTCGACTGAAAGACAATCCAAAGTACATACACTGCCCAAGAACAGAATCAAACCTTCCAGATAGGCCTTTGTTCAGGTCCAATTCAAGTATCTGAATGAAGGATGACACCTATAATGGAAAACAAGGGTATAATTATTGCATGGTGCGAAACACAACAGAAAAAAATGCCACTAAAAAACCTAAAAATAAATTTAATTCAAATGCCAGTCAACTTAATCCTTTGTTATGATCTGCTTGATTTCAGATCATTGAAAATAAAATGCAAAGTAAATTGAAAACTATTCAAAGTATGAAAAAAGTAGACTGATCAGATTTTTGTTAATTTTCAAGGACATACACATATGCCGCTCCTCCAATAACTCCTTGTAAATCGACTTAGAACTCATGGGTCAATTTGCTCCCAGCAGAGAAGTCAAACTAAAAAACATAACTCGCACCTTTAATCTTCCAATTTCGTTTCTTAAATAAATTAACTCTTCGATATTCACATTCAAATTCAGGCTTTTTATTATTCCGGACATGTACTTCTTGCCTCTTTGGTAAGATACGTTTTCAAGCCAAAGATAACGGTTCCACCCATCCGACTAATTATAAAGTCATTCGATAAAACAACGGCAAAATCTTACCGAAGTAGTCTTCAAGAGTATAGTGTTGGCCCGTTCTCTACCTTTTAGTGACTACTATAACGGGTAACAATAGAGGGCATCAAACTCTTAATGTTAATGTCTCTGATAAGGATAAGTCCACTCACTCACAATCCAAGTTTTAAGTCTTAATCTGCAGGCGTCTGTACTAATTTTATTACTTCCTTTCATGTAAAAAATTTAAAAGTTTTGGGATAAAACTAAGCAGTCTCTCCTTTGCTACCTTCATCTATCCCCCACACCAGCAGATGTTTATTCATTTTAATAAAAAAACCAAGTGATCACTAATTTCTTCTGTCGCCACTTTGGTCATATGCTATTTAATCAGCAGCATATTCATTTGTTAAGACTATGTTAGTTTTAAAACACTCAAAAGGCGGCTCCAGCCATGGAGAAATTGTACAGCATAAGTTTCTAGGTAAGGAACTTGTGCTGCATTACTAAATTCTCTTGAAACAACGAGGTCAATTGAAAAACTTTTTTATCCTCAGGTAACTCACTAAATCCCACTTACTAGATTGGTATGTTTCTAATGTGTGTCTGTACACAGAAACATAGATGTCTGTAAACATCTCCCAACCTCATTCCTAAACTGGTGCTGGGTTTGTAAAGTTTAAGCTGTAATTTTACAATTCTGTACAAACCTTATCCATTTTCCGTCTTTGGTAACGCTATTTAAGTGACAACATTATCGATAGACGGCACTAAGATAACCATTTAATGAACACAAAGACTACTAAATATCTTAAGCTAAAACTATTTAGGTCCTTTGACACCATAGGCCAATTCGTGCACAGCGTAGGGTTACTGCAAATGTTTATGTATCATATTTATTTACAGCACATTTATCAGTCAATTTATCCGCTGTCAACACCACCATCTCGGTTTTCTGTGTACTCTTTGAACCAGGACTCCACAACATACAAACCCGGGAAATATCCATAGTCCAACAATGCACCTGGCAATCACTTCAAGTAGCTTTATTGATACATGCACACCTAAAATAGCCTACATGCTACTAAACTGTATCCAGCAATCCAACATGTAGGTCGCAAAAATCTAAAAGTTAGTCAAGTAGAAAAAAATGTCCACATAAACCACTCCGTAGAAATTTAATCTGAAAAAAATCTTTTTAACCTTCGCCGAAAAATATGAAAATACAGAGTGTATATGCTACATGGCAGTTATCTTGAGAAGGATTTAACAGGTTTCCATAAAAACCTTCCACCTCAGGTAACATTCACGACTTTGCCTGTATATGTATGTAAATGTGCATAGAGGGGCCGTGGCTTAACGGTTAGTGCAGTTACATCGCAACCAAGAGGTTCAAAGGTTCGATTCCCCGAGCAGGCTAAAAGAACCTAAAACTTTACAAAATAAAAAAGCCATTGATTGACGACAGGAAGTTCATCTGGCCAAGAAATTCCTCAATGCAAAAACAAAGCCCCTCTGAAGGGCACCGTCTGATCCCCAATTACTGAGGGTAAATGACGTTAAAAAACGAGAAAAACGGGGAAAAAGTATGTAAATATGTATCCATGTATAAATACGGGGTTTTTTTCATGTATGTTCCTTATAGGCGCCAGCCGACGGTCTGTATGTGATCTGTGGGGATTTAACTTTTAACAGGGCACCTGCAAAGCGATCCAAATTACTGTAACCAAAAGATTGGGTCATCAACAAAATTATAACTCCGGGGTTGCCGCAAAATTGCAGTTGCAAACCTACATTTTACTATTATCTATATGGGTTCAAGCCTCTGTACCAAAACCCTGTAAATATAGAGTTGAAATAGAGCGGAGTCCGTGATACGTTAAAATTAAGGAACCATTTAAAACCCTAAATCGGTTTTTTGAGGGCTTTTTCATGGTCAAAGCGGGATTTTGAAGATCAGAACATTAACAGAAAAATGTTGGGTGACTATTAATTAGTGAGACAGGGTTGGATTAAAATCTAAAAACTGAAGGTTGCGCTTATGAGTTTGGAGATCAGGCTACCTATAAGAAAATCATTCCACACCTTGTTTGAAATTCCCATGGCAACTGGGGTTCCAAATCGGGTTTTCCCAGCTATTTTTTTACATCACAAAGCTCACTATTGAATTTAGACTATACGCACAAAAATGTTATGAGACCACAAATTAGTGAAAGATGGTAGGGCAGGATTAAGACCTATCCAAGCTTTGCTTTTCTTCCTTATAATTTTGTGTTTTTTAGCTAGTTTCCTATGTACTGGACGTTAGTTTCAATCGTTACCCCAAAACAACTTATTCGATCATTGTTTTGCTCAGGTTGATCTAGATAATATACGATGGAAATATTACACCAAATCATGAAATAGTACAGGCATTTTACCGTAAAAGTACCACCGTCTAAGTTGGAATGACCGTTTCTCTGTTCATTATTCGCCAAAAAACTTCTCTTGACACTTTCGAGCCAATATTTCAAAAGTCTACCCATTAGCAAATAAATGAATAATTATTTTGTTAATGAAACGAGGAACAAACTTGTGGTGGTTTATCGTCAAGTCAACAGTTGGAGCTATGTAATAAAATAACTGAAAAAATCCGTATGAAAATTCAAAAATGATATGCATAGCCTCATCATTGGCTAAAGAGCCCTGTGCTAAGGAAAGGTAAAAAATGATAGGAAAACGTATCGGAAATATTAAATTATTAGCGACTTGAAATGAAGCCCGAAGCTCGAAATCAAACCTTGTAGGTATAGCTCCATTAACCCTTCGTGGGTGGTAATTTGAAATCTGTCGTTGTCAAGGTATGTTTAGGGCTGTAGCATATGACTACAGGCTTCGAGATACACGTCGCTGCAAAAGTAAATAATAACTGATACATTACAATTACCTCTTTTATTACCAATGTTTCACCTTAATATTAACCAGCTTATCAGCCGATGTACTTGAGCGATTAACCAACATTTGTTGATTTTTTTAATAGTATACAATTTAGTGTGTGTGTGTGTGTGTGTGTGTGTGTGTGTGTGTGTGTGTGTGTGTGTGTGTGTGTGTGTGTGTGTGTGTGTGTGTGTGTATGTGTGTGTCTGTCTCTNTGTGTGTGTGTGTGTGTGTGTGTGTGTGTGTGTGTGTGTGTGTGTGTGTGTGTGTGTGTGTGTATGTATCTGTCTGTCTATCTGTCTGTCCCCTCTCTCTCTGAAACCAAAACTGTCTTAATTTTCATTTCCTGCTACCAACCAATTTCATCAAAAAGGTAACTTACCTTGCGGGCTACCCAGGCCTGCAGCAAATGAGAATAGTTAACTGACTCATCCTCTCTGTGTACAATGATTGGATCGTCATCCGAAAAAATTGCCCGGTATTGGGTAATTATGTCAAACAAATGCACTCGGCTTACTTCAACAACTTTGGTAATATGATGATAACCTAAAGAAATAGATAAAAGAAATGTCTAACCATATCAGCCCATGCATAGTTATATGAAGATATAGAGAGCATTATCCAATACTTCTAGCAATACCCCACCTATCACCTATCAGCAAAAACTAGGGGATTTGGGGGAGGTCGTATTTGATTCTTATCTTCAATTTAACATTAAAACATGATACTGAGACCTGAAAACAAAAAATGTACAAGCATCTAATTGTTTTACTGTCTACGATGAACTGTGTTCACTTCTTGTTTGTGGTTGTGTTAATTCGCTCCTATTACGCCCAGGTTCTTGTATTTGAGGTGCATATACGCTAAACAAATGCCATATTTTATCAAGTTTATACTGTTAAATTAGTACTTCCTCCTGTGTTTTAACAGATTATCGTTTTAAAAGATTAAACGATTAAGAATATAGTAAGGTTTTTTATTTAAGTGTACGGTCTATCATACATTTAAGTCATCACACGCGCAAAATACACTGATTTTTACCTCCGGAATTAGTAGTCTGAGCCTAGATGAATTTTCAATTGCATTTTTCTATTAGTTACTTTTCGATTTTTCAAACAACTTTTAAAGGCTGAAAGAATCTACTAGTAATACTGTGTGCCATTTCCTGAATATTTCAAATACAAAGGTGTTTGACTACAATTGTAAACAAACTGAAAATTGAAATTCACATTGTGTAAATGTTGGGTAGATGATTCACTTGCTGCACCTATTTTAATGTAGCTTCATCAATGAAAGCATTTGATAACTCCTTTATTTCTGTCAAAATCGACATCGAAATAGTAGTGAATACAAAAAGTATATTTTACTGGCAACAGGTTACAGTATTGTCGTTTAAATAACATAACACCTGGGCTGTTTATTACACTTTTATCTAAATATAAAGGCCCGATGGGGGGTTTATACTACGTATATTTCTCGTACCGTTCTTAATGGGTAAATTACAATAGTATTTAAAAATAGCTTTTTAATTTTTCGTAGCAAATAAAAGTGTTTTGGGTTAAATGCTGGCATTCTAACTTGCTGGCATTCTAACTTTAAGTGGTTGAATATCTATTACTAATGTAAGCATTTGCAAATTCTAGTTGCTAAGGGACAATGAAAGGCCAAGATATGTCTTTTCACCTGCCGTACCTCGTGGCGGTACCTCCTTCATTTCGATCTGCTGTTTTATTTATGGCAGTTTATTGGGTTTTGGTAAGTGACCAATAATAGAAAACAAAACCTTTTGTGGTTAAAATAAATAAACTCATTTTAAAGGGGAAAATATATTAGTTGGAAACAACAGATCCTTTAAACCTTACGTTGATTATTATAAAAAAACTAATGATTCTCAGTGAAGTAGTTGTCAATAGTTAAATAGTGTAAATAAAAACAACTTTCAACAAGTGTGAAAGATGTGTCATGTAAAAGTAAAATGACTAAAAACTTTGTTACGTTGGCATGTTCTTATTTCTAAACAAATTAACTTCAACACGTTTCAATTTTCGGGCATCAGAGAGCATAAATAAAAAAACACTAAGTTTTGGCTATCAAATCCAAAAACGCTTGTATTGTGTCAAACGAAAAAAAATGCATTATAGTAGGTACGTTAAATTTTGCTGCGGAAGTTTCCTCTTGAATGCACTCACATAGCCTTACATAGTTCGGTGACTAAATGTGTCCTGCGTAGTTACACGGACTACTTGAAGTAAATATTGAATATCCAATTGCAGATGGGTAAAAACTATTACAAAATGCGAGAGTGTGTTATTAGTGAACAAAGAAGATTGAAGCTAATATCATAATGCATTAAAATGCTGAGCTTTACAAACCATAAGGGGAAGAATAGTTTTTTTCTATGTCCCTCTTTATTTAAATTTCAAATTTTAAATTAAAAGGGCCTCCAACAAGTATTTTGATAATAGTGAGCAATATATGTGTGAAAGGCCCCGTTTCCACAAAATTTATGCCTCGGTAAATGGAAATTGGTTTTACCGATCTGTTGGAGTTGGTGTGTTTGCAATTTAAAATTTTGTATTTGCATTTCTTAATTTTTTTTACCAGCGATTGGTACGCGAACCTTCATTTAATAAAATGAAGGTTCGTGCACCAATACATACTGTTACATACTGTCAGGGCTGCATCACTCTTGTTAGCCTTTTGCCAACTCGTTTAAGGTTAGCATGTTTCGGGAGGTACTATCGGGCTCCCCTGGCATCCGGAAAACATAAATTATATTAAGCTTTTTAATGATTTGGAAGTAAAAACAGTTAAGTACAATTTTTTGAAGTTGTCACTGTTCCTCGAATTGCAACTATGGGCAAACATAAGCTGGATAAAACTATTAAATTAAAAAGGCATCAGGCGAAAACTAATGCATATGCTCAGTGCACGCTGACTACTGTTTTCTCAGTGCAGTAAGCACAAAGCTGAAGACTGGTTCCTTTCATCGTATATTTCGTTTCGCTATAAGTAAGAAGTATTTCTTTGGAGACTGAAGAACCTGATTTATCGAAGGCAATGTTCAAATCAGTGCAGTGTTTATCGTTAAATAAAATCAAAATATCCCCTTTTCATATCACAAAAATTATATTAAACACCTTACTGTCATTTGTCGGTATGGCATTCAAGATACTTTGGAACCAGCTATCCCTTGCCTAAAGTAAACAGAGAAAATAAAAGAAAAAACTACAAATACTTAAACAAATTAAAATTTGGATGAGCAACAGGAACAGTGAACTATTCAATCAAGGGTTTAACATCCATCTTTTGTTTAAGAAAATGGTCTTTGCGGTTAGGATGACTTGGGTTCCTTTGTTGAACTTGGAAGGAGGGGGGGGGGGGCGGTAGCAAATTTTTAATCAACAAAGTATAAAATTTATTCAATACACCAAAGGCTTTGAGTAACTTATCCAAAAGTAGAGAAGAATAGGTGATGTCCCTGAAACCCTACTAAATATAGTTCTGACCAACTCTCTGAGCAACATTGTTCATATGATAACGTTCAGTCTATGCGATCATGAAACCATTGGCGCAAAATGAAAGCAATCACAATTAAAAAAGCAATCAAAAAGAACCAAATCGAGAAATGTAAAATGTGTAACACTGAAAATATTCAATCCAAAAGAAAAAGAGAGCAAAACTACAGTTTAGGTCTAATCTACCAACAAACCGTTCCTCTAACTTAAACAGACTTTCAGATTGTGCCATTAACACATTGCAAGCTTGAATTTCAGAATGATCCCCCACCCCATTTTTATAACTATATAATAATTGTATCGAATAAAAGGGATAGGATAAATGAGCGTGTTAGCAAGGCATAAAATAAGCAATAAAATTGGAAAAGTTACCTGAAGAAATTTTATTCTAAGCTCTGCTTCTGTGAATACTTCTAGCTGACGGAGGTAGCCTATCATTCTCAAACATGCTGGCAACTGAATATTTGTGCTAAGTTGTTGAAGAAGCTGCTTCAACATGACACGAGTCGCATTTTTCACTTCTTTACTGATACTCTAAAAAATGACCAGGGAAAAATATCCATTATGTATAACCGCTAAGGTTTCGAGAATAAAGCAATGTGTAAACACATCACAGCTTTTATAGTAGTTTAATATGTAGCAAAAGCTACGGTGCGAATTTTGTGGACTAGATATGATGAGTTAAAAGGCCTTGTTCTAAGAAATGTCTTCTGAGGCAACGACACATGCTTTAGCAATGAAAAAGAACCATCTTTTGGAATAAAGAAAGCAAAAATTCAACGCTACTATTGGCACTAAATATTTACCGATGGTTAAAAAAATGCAATAAATTGACTTTACTTAATTTTGTCGCGAAAACAGACGACATGTCTCGTCGGACAGAATTTAAAGACAAGACACAAGAATTGACCATCAAATCTGATTTGTCTTTTTCTTTAAAGACAAACAACAAGTGGATCCGGGCACCTCATATGACTATCCTGACTTTATATTTATATATTTACCATTATTATTTATGGTTTTGCACCACCTGTTTCAATTTTTGATGTAATCTTTTCCATATAAATCTGAATAAACTAAATTGTAAATTACTTACGACTTAATTTTTTAGGTAAAACTCTCCATAATTCATAACACCAGAATTACTATGATAGAAATCAATGCTGCTGCACAGTAACCAAAACCTTTATACCGTATACTTCCTTAAACAAACATACAATGTTTTTAATACAGAGTACAGGCACTCCTGATTGTAAAGATCTCAACTGATGTGAATCCTCCCCCCCGGGGGAAACCAATATTTTCCATTTTACGTCCTGCACAACTTGATTTTTTCTTTGTTCCTCTGCTACTGGTATTTCACCCCACTTCTTTATGTAAAGAATCTTGTTAAGTTAGCGACCGTCTCTAGCAGCAATTCAATCACACAATTCATTTGTGACTTTTTAAACAAAAGCTTTGGACAAGTGACATCATTAAAATCAAAATTTTAGTGAGCTCTGGTATGAAAATATGTATCGGTAGGTCCATTTCTTTAACGTCGTTTAATGTGCCAGGGCGTGTCAGACTAACTGGATTCATTTAGTGTATTTTGCGATCAACAAGCTTCCAGACATAAAATTTATGTTTCACGAAATCTGTTTTAATTCACTTGCTCTCTTTGAGCCAAAATCCTGAAATGAAAATTTTTTCTCATTTCTCGTATTATTAAAAAAAATCAATCAATCAATCGGTTGCATTTAGCATCTGTTATCTTGGCACCAAAACCATCGCATTGCACGTAGAATGGAAATTCGCGTAACAAAACCAGTATAAGCATACCAGTCAGCACAATACCCAAAAAAATATTGTCACAAACACTAGTGCGTTCGTGTGCTACTTTTGCTACGGGGTAACTGGTACGAGGTGCGTCTGGAGAGCGCACTTAAAATGTTGCAGATGGGGCATACAAGATGTTTTTCGAACGGGGCCCTAAAGGCGATGCTCCTGAAGCCGGGTGAACAGCTAGATGGTCTGAAGTCCCTAAACCATCTTTGAAATAGCACTCATTAAAATTTTGCATGTAATTGGTCAGGCAACTCAGTTTAGGGCACAAAACCCATACACCAGTATCACACCCATTTGAACACAACCCTGGGTACGTTCATAAGGTGTTTAAAAGGCAAAAACAAGCTTAATAATCTTAGCACAACATATGATGGATCTTATGTCTGTACCAGTAAGGAGAACTGGTTGAATTGACATCGAGGATAATGGAAACCTCCGAGACGATCCACTAGTACACGAGTTAATGAAAAGCAATCGATGGCTAAAACTACCAAGGAGTACCAGAGCAAACTAATTATATTGATGACGATTGCATTTATTTACCTTCTTAAAACATTTTAATCTATTGTTGATTTATGTCTATTTTTCTGGTTTAAGATGGCATTTCCCCTTTCTTTTGGGTTGTGAAAGTTGAAAGGGTAATATTGGTTCCACAAATTCAGTTATTTTTGGCTAAAAAACACCATATTTAAGAAATGCGCGAAAAAATAACGAGAACTTGAACAGAAAAGAACGAAGTCCATTGACATTTGGTACGTTGATTAGGAGAATGTAACAAGTATTTAATTTTACTACAGATGTAATTAGCATTACTTTTTGACCCGATTGTCATTCGCAACATACATTCTGTCAGTCAGAAAAAACACATTGTCATTTGATTAACACCATTACCAATCAAAACATGTGGTACAGCTCACATAACAAATAAATCGTCAAAATATCTGGTGACAAAAGTGATAAGGGCACAATATCTTTACTTACGGATACAATATGAATTGATGACAGCTTTTTGCCTATTCTTTTAACATAGTTGGATAATTCTAAAGCTTCTTCGTAATATCCATTTCTCACACAAGTATCCATTAGCTAAAGAAAGTAAAATTAACATAAAGAGCATAATCAACGTGAGAGAATCGACTGTACGTGAAATATTCTTTGCTGACGATGCAACCCCAGTTGTGTGCAATAAAGAGTCTCTCCAAAGGACCTGGAAGAATTCTCAAACTCATGGAGGGGTTTAAGGGTCAGTATAAGTCTGAAGAAAAATTGTGATAATTAAACAGAGAGCTGCGAATCCAAGTATGGAAATTAGTCCTGGGAGTGTCTATAAAACACAAAAACAAAGAACTTAGACCTAAACTATGAAATATCAAAACAAATAAGCAAGCAGTTATAAATTCTGTTCTTTTAAGGAAACGAGGATGGGAAACCAACAAATTATCTACCAAGGTCAAAGTTCATTTATACCAGACTTGCCTCCTTTCTTCATTGCTCTTTGCTGAGACTCATAGACTAGGTACGCTAAGGGCATCCAATGGCTGAATAAGTTTCAAACGGGGTGCTTAATGAAATCACTGAAATTAAAGGGCAAGCCAAGATACCCGATACTGGGGAAACAAAGCACTCGGGACTAACACAACTGATAACAGTGATAATACAGAAACGATTGAGATGCCTTGGACATGTCAAACGGACGGATATTAGTCATATTCTCCAGGCAATTCTTCCTAGCGAAATTGGTGATGGCTCTAGAAGAAAATTGACATTCGTTGTTGACGTATCAAAATAATTTCAAGAGTGTCACGAAATCGTTTGATGTGGATGTAGACAGCGAGGAAATGCGCGTAACACACGCATCTCCCCGCTGAACGCTCATCAAGAAAGGAAATTTTAACTATAGAAACCGGGAGATATGAAAATGCCCTTATAAAGAGAAAGACGGAAAGAAGGGGAAAAAGAGAAGCAGCCTTAAACAAATTTAGATGTGAACGATGGTTTATTCATTTGTGAAAAGTGCAACAAGCTATTCAAGAATTGAAATATTAGGCCATATTCGGAGTCATCAGAACTATAACATTATTTAACGCTCTGATTCTTAAGAACGATGCTTTTCTGTACCATGGTTTAATCTCCGGTGTGCATAAAGTGAGAAAAGATGCTCCCTTCTATTTGTAGTATATGTGAGTCAGGCTAATACGCGGCAATACTGAAAATATGACTTCGAAAAAATATAGCAAAATAAAAATTCATCGATAACAAAAAATTAAGATATCTTCAACATTACCATATAACTGGAAAATCTTTTACAATTTGGTAAAGCTAAAATGGTACCGCAAAAATTCACATCATGTTTTCCAACTTAAATCAAAAGCAAGAAGATGTATTGTTTTGTTTCAAAATGTTTAAAAATTTAAACTTTTTCTGGTGAAAAATGGTGCAGAAGTGAAATAAAAAGAACATTTTCCTGGTGTAGTTTACCTGAGGAATCTCGAGAATTTCCAATAACTTCGTGTGTCTTGAAAGAACAAGAGAATTTTGTTTTCGACTAATTAAAGAAAGAAAAAAAAATACAGTAAACCACGCGTATCCGAATACAGGATTAACGGTACTCCTACAAAAATCTTTTCAGTGCAATAAAAAGATGATTGCTAAAAGATGGATTAGTTCTTACTTAACCAAACTTGTGGTGAAGTGAAAAATGTATGCAAAAAACTGGATTCAAACCAGTGGCACGTCTTTCACGGCCACGTGCTCTACCAAACGAATTATCGAAACTACTTCTTAACCAGTTCTCAACATTTTTCAAACCATAGCTTTTACCTGAGAGCATCAATTCTTCCACGGATATTTTCGCTAGAGCATGTGCCCATGAGAGCCATAGACACTGGGTTCGAACCCAGTTCCACATGTAGCGTAATTACTTTCACTTCACTATAACTTAAAATCCTTTTCTTCAATTAAATTTTTATAAATCAAACTGTTGTGAGAACAAGGAAGAATGAGCAGAAATTAACAGTGACTACCTTATCGTAACTTTTACAAAAAATTTTGCTTTCAATTTTGTAAACATTTTAAATGTATATATACAGACAGACGTCTTTGATCCTCCCTTTATTTTCATCATTAATAACACATAATACGTAGCTTGATTTGTTTATTGTTACTCCAGTATTTAGGAATGCCGACATAAATAATTTATCCAAAATGGGTGTAATTTCAATTCCGAAATCAAAGTACTGCAGCACAAATCGTATATTATTCAGTTGTTAACGATTTTAGCAGTCTGACCAGCAAGCGTAAAATTTTCATTCCCAGATCAGTTTATTTTCCGCAAGTTAATATGTTCGACTGTGTTATGTATTTGCTGTCTATATCTAAAATGGACAGGAATAAGCGCCAGTGGCGAGGATCTTATATTAATATACATAAAATGTGGGAAATATAAGGTGCACAGAATTTGATTCTGCCCTGCAAAAATAACTTTCACAGCTACCCGCACTATCAACTAAGCTACGTGCCACCTTCTTAACTTGATCAATTCTGTAAAACGGTCTTCTAATTGATAGGAACTCTCTTCCCAAGATCCCTTTTGTAGCACCATCACATGATCCAAATCTATGCAGACAGGTCTTGGCCTTTCACAAAATTACAAATTTTCTTCCAAATCAGTAAAATCGCATCCTGCACGAAAAAGGGAGTCGTAAGTAATTGAGGCAATTGGATTTTAACCATGACGAAACTTGGTATTCTAACCAGCCAATGAATGAGACGTTCTGTTACTCTATTAGTGAATGCCACTATAGAACGGTGTTTGTACCTGTGTACGCTTGGTCAATAAGGCATGTGGAGTAAAAATAACCATTGACCCCCATTTCAAAAATTAACTACAAAAAATTGGATGTGGCTCTTTTCAAAAGCCAACGCTACAGGCCAAGAAATCACTGACAGTTATCAAATTAAATGTTGTGCAATGACCATTTTCAAAGGTTTAAATTTTAACTTTTATAGTGATTAACAAGCCTGTCCACCAAGTGTCTTGCTTACTCAGATTCACAATGCCTGCTGATGCCACACTTATTCATATTTTCAGAATGAACACAAAATCAAGCTGTGTAATAAGATATATGTTTTGACGTAAAATTACGAAAATTTATGAATTACACAATATGTAGTTAACAGTTTATTACATCCAATTAACACTTGAAATACCAAAAATAAAAAACAAACCACTGGCTTACATCACATTTATTTCCTGTGAATGTTGTTGGAAATTTTCCAAATGCGAACCAAAGACGGGAACATTATCCAGTAGGGCATGTAGGTGATCTTCAATAACATTAAACTGTCAACACAAATAAATCAATAAAAATGGGTCATTATTACGTACGTATGAAATAAAACTACACCAAGGGTTACAAGTGGTCATGCTGGTTCAAAGTTCGGATAAAGGTGGAGGGATACACATAGAATTAGCACCTCTATCCCATAAAAATAATAAAGTAAAATCAGTTTACAAACTACTTTTATAACAGGGGCAAAGGAGCAAAGGCGCCTGACGGCTAAGGATCAAAGCAACAAGCATGCGTATCTGTAAAGTCAGGTCACTGTCCCTCACACCATGACTAAACCAATTTAATTGGAAGATAAAAGAATAAAAAATAGACGTCTTGAGTGTACAATAAGCAAGGTTGGGGGGATCTGAAATACAGCCTAATGTAACAAAAAATACTACCATGTGCCCTGGAAGGGTTGATGACACTTCAAGGCATTTGTAGCCATTAGACTGAGTAAAGGGGTGACAATTTAATGGGGTCAATTAGAAAACGGAAGTCCTTAAATGAGAGAATTCAAAGTTTGTGAAGCTACTAGTCCCCATCATGGACTTTCATGGTCTGAAGCAAAGATGCAAGGTTTTAACAAGCAAGAAAAAAAAATGGTAAAAGAGCATGAAGTAACAATTGTGGATTTTAGAACTTTGTGAAACGTATGGTTTTGTCAAAGGAGGAAAATGTTCTCAACAGAAGATTCACTGGCTCAAGTAAGCATCCCTGGATGGCAATGAAGACCTCATCTAGTAGGGCAAAACAAAACGTAGAGGGTTTCATTGCAAGATATTTCCAACAAAATGTAAAGGGTTTCATTGCAAGATATTTCCTTTCATTGCTGTACATATAATGGCAGTGACCACCACCTACTGGTATCCAAGGTACAACCAAAGCTAGACAAAATGAGCTGGGAAAGGATGCAGATAGAAGATTTGATGGTGCATGCTTAGGAAACCAACTGTCAAGCACACGTTTTTGCTAACACTGAGAAACAAGTTTGATACTCTTGGTAAAGGTGCAGAGATGGCAACTGTCGAACTCAATAGGGTGATGAAAGAAGCTGCATATGTGAAGAACCCCAGATAAAGACAAATAAAAAAGTAATAGTGTATCAGCTGACCTGATATTTAGACTATGTTGATCCTGTATAGAAGAGTCATTTATTCTGCAACAGGTAACAAGTTTGAGAAGGCTTTTGACAGTCTCTAAACTGAAATGGTGTCAAAGGTAGTTCATGCACATGGTATACCAGAAACGGCAGTGATCATCATCTTGTATAATGGGTATGCCTGCAACGTTACCTGTCCCAAATAGTCCAGTAAAAGCTTGAAAGCAAATACAGGCATCAGAGAGGGCTATAGTTTGTCAGCATTACCCTACATATTGCACTGAACCATGTGGTACACCGAAAAACTGGGAAAAATAGCCATGTGATGCTAATGTTAAGGCTAGAAGATCTGGCCTTCACTGATATTGTTTCACCTACAGCAGGTCATGTCAAAATTCAAGATAAAGTTGAATGTCTGGCTTAACATTGCGGGAAATGGTTTTCCCATCAAATTAATTCACAATCCCCCATGCTGTTTAATGGCCATATATATTTCAAAGTAACTCCTTTTTTTCAATATCCTTTTTCTTTGATAATTTTCTTTTCCCTTTGGCTTCCTTTGTGATTTTCAAACAGCATTTCCCCTTTTAATATTACTTCTCATTTAAATATATTTGAGTTTTAAACTAAAAAAGTGCTAAAAATATGGATATAAAAACATTGAAATAAATAGCTTCTCAAAAGTTTCCATTACAGAAAGTTAAATGAAATATATATTAAGCTTTTGGTAAAAACTGTGTCAGTATTAAACAAACAATATTCAGGTAGAACACTATTTCAAAAAGTAATACATACATCTTTGTATATTTCTTTTGAGCACTCTGCTGCTTGTATAAATGTTTGGTAATTTTGAAATGCAAGGTTCTGTGTCTGTTCTAACAACTGCTCTTTCTCTTCTTTTAATCTTTCTGGTTCATGGTCTGGAAAGAGAAATAATGATCCAAACAATGATAAAGGTTCTGCTTGATTACTTATATAACATACAACATTCATACTCTTAAAAGCTTTACAGCTTGTCAAAAACATATATACACACATACATACATACATACATACATACATACATACATACATACAGTTTTCAACATTTGAAAAAACCAGAGCTAAAGTAGTAAAGTGTAGGAATAATTAAATTTGGTCAAGGCAAGACTATGCAAGATAGTATCCGTCAGTGGGAAACAGTTTGGGTTCATGCCTGGCAGGAGCACAACTGGTGCAATATTTGCACTGAGGGTGTTGGTAGAAAAGTATCGGAAGAATAGAAGCAGTTGGTTTGTGTTTTTATAGACTTAGAAAAGGCATATGACTGTGTACCTAGGCAAGAAGCGTGGCACTGTATGAGAGAGACTGGAATACCAGAGCAATATGCAAGGGTAGTGAGTGAAATGTATAAGAACTGTATGGCAGCTGTACAGTGTCCAGTCAGGGCAACTAGCTCATTCCCAATAGATATGGGTTTACACCAGGGTTCGGCTTTGAGTCAATTCCTTTTTGCTTTGATCATAGACAACCTAACAGCTGGGGTGAGGAGAGGGGTGACATGGACAATGATGTTTGCAGACGACATTGTACTGTGTTGCAAGACCAAAGAGGAGGCACAACCAGAGGTGGAAAAATGGAGATGTGCATTGGAGAAGAGGGGCCTACAAGTGAGTGGGTCAAATATGGAATATCTGTGTCTGAATGACAATGTGGGCAATGTTAAGATCATGATGGGAGATGCAGAGGTAAATACAGTGGATGAGTTCAAGTACCAAGATGCACCTTACTGATGCCAACCACTGTTGTTTTTTTAAAAATAAAATTCCAGAGTTTCTTGCCTGCTTAGGGAATTGAACATGGAACCTCTTGGCTGAGGTGCAACTCCACACACCACTAACCCATGACTGTTGATCATCTGATGACAGTTAAATATGTTAAAGTTTATGTTGCACAAGAAATGGGTTATGCCTCAATTTTACTTGCTTACACACACACACACACACACACACACACACACACACTCTCTCTCTCTCTCTCTCTCTCTCTCTCTCTCTCTCTATATATATATATATATATATATATATATAGAGAGAGAGAGAGAGTGTGTGTGTGTAACCATATATATATATATATATATATATATATATATATCAGTAAGTTAAGTTAAAATTATATTTCAATATTTCTGATAAAAAAGTACATAACTGAGTTTCTTGCTCACACATTCATCAGATATACACATAAAAAACTTCTAAAAATCTATACACTTGTATAAAGTTGAGGAAGTAATTAAAAAGTCATTAAAATTTTCAATGGTCTGGTGGGATGGATTTGTAGTTCTTTAAAATGTGTTTGTGGATGTGTTGACATGTACAGATTAGTTTAGATCCTTTGTTTAATAGTTTCAATTTGGATGTTATTATGTAAAATTTCTCTGTCAGACAGAGGTTGCATGTTTTGCTGCCATTAACATATGGGTGGGCGTGATCAATCACTTTCCAATTCAAAATTGGTGTTATGTTCTTGTTTTGTGAATTCCATATTTTGAAAGTTATGTTGAATTAGCTTTATGTTCATACTTGAAGGAATTTTTGTGTAAATAGCATCTTTCTTTGACTGTTTTTTTCAGTTAATCCAATGTAGTTCACATCATCATTTTCTGATGATTTGATGGTACATTGGTAGATGGAATGCTTATCACGATAGCTTCCATTCAAAGGGCAACAATCCTTGTTGTGAGAATTACACGTATCTATTTTAGTAAATATTGAGCACTTTGCAATTATATTTGTCCATCTGTTGATGGGATGTGATATATAACATCCCATCAACAGATGAACAAATATAATCATAAAGTAGTTCAAGGTGTCCAAACTCAAAGAATTGTCAGGATTTATTTTGGTCTTATTAAACCATTTTTTTTACATCTCCGCAAACTCCCCATGATAACTAACAAGCATAGAAAAACTAACTGAATGCTTTAATTCTGGCTCAGGTGAACCACTTTTTAAATGGGTCTTTTTGTACAAAAGAAGAACCTGCTTTTCATAAAATTTCCCATTCACATGCAACTAGAGACTCAAACTCAAACCCTGCTCTAACTACAGCTAGTTGCTTTTTAGGAATTGAATATATTTTAAGTCACAACTTTAAAACTTGCAAAAGCTACCCTGATGTCTTGATCAGATCTTTCCAACTTTTCTATACTCTACTTTTCACATTTCATTATCACTACCATCATCCATTTACTGCTAATTAAAACCATTCTGGGCAAACACATGACTGGAACTGAAAAATACATACTCAGATTTCCAATGCTTGATGATGCCAAAGCCTTCAAATACCTCAAAGAAGCTGATTCTTTTTCTCCTGGTATTATTCTTCCTAAAATGAGAGAAAAAACAAACTACTGTGAATAAACTAACAAATACCATCACCAACATTGGGTTAAATCAATGAATACTTATATTTTTCTAATGGCCAACTCCATTAAACAACTAAAACTGCATATTCATTTGAGGCTTAAGACTGCAGATTATGTAAAAAAATTACCAATCTGTTACAATGACAGTCAATCACTTGTTTTTTTACTAAAAATTGCCAAAGAGAGTGTTAGAACATTTATTTGCATACAAGTTCAAATTACAAGAAATTCAATGATGAAGCCAAATATAATTAAAACTTAAAATAATAAGTACCTCCTTTAGTGTTCAAATACTTTAGTTTCACCAATTTTTGATACAATGTAATGCTCTTCTAATAATGTAACTGTTCTACTTTTTATAAATATATTCTGGTATAATATTCAGTTTGACTTACATTTTCACTTGACTGCAAAATGTTTCCTGTATGGTTAACTGGTATGGAAAATTTAGAAATTACTTTACCAAGGGTTTCTTTTTAATATTTGTTAGGTACCACATTCCCTTACATTAGGTTATTGACTATGAAGTCCCCAACTGAGTTAAGAGACAATTCTTTTTTTCCGTCCCAATGTGATCTTACAAGTTAAAATTAGTCTGTCATACAGAAAAACACACAACTCTGCAGACATAGTTACAACAGAAATTTAGAAATTTTCATCCTCAAAAGATTTGTAGCTTGGTTATACTAAGTTACCTTTCTCACTAGTTACCCCTAACAAACTGTCCAACAAATGCTTGTTTACTATTTTCCAACAGTCCTTTTGATTTAAATAATATCTTTTCCAACAACTTCACCAGGTTATTTTAATGGGCAAGGTTATCATATATTAGTTTTTCTTGGAGTAAGATCCACTTTAACTTTTTTTAGCTATTGGTTGTACTGGTTTAATATGTTCTGGTTTAATACTGTTCATTATTGCAGAAGCATATTAAGCTTTATCTATACCAGGAGCTATTTTCTTCAAATGTATTTTTTGAAATGTGATGTATTTTTAAATATAGCATTTCCACCAGTAATCAGTTTTATATCTACTTTGTTTAACATCTTCAAAATATCTAATCAACATTGTCATAATTGCTTTTAAATCAAATACTGTGGATTATTATAACTGGCAAGTAAATTCATCCTAAATTTATGCTGTGTTTAGTGCACTGGTCATTGTAATTTCTCCATTGATCGAGATGGTCAGCCATTCAACTGCACTATCAACATTGCTGCAGCCAATTTCAACAGAAGGAAGGTCGTTATGTACAAGAGTGGCAATACCATGCTTAGAGTGTTTGATCGCACCAATGAGAGAAAAGCCATATATCTTGATTTTATTGTCATTGGTGGCATGTGTTTCTTGTAGTAGAAAAACGGAAATTGAATTGTCAATGGCAATTTTTTGAATGAGTTCACATTTTGGTTGTGTAAGGCCTTCTACATTTAAGTGAAGGGCAGCTGGACCAGATGGTTCATGTATCTTTGACATGTTGTTAGGTTGTCTAGTTTGTCTCTTTTGTTTAGGTATTAACATTAGTAAATCACTAAAAGCACTTGAAAATCACTAAAAGCTGGTAAAGCCCCAGGCGCAGACAACTTACACCCTGAGTTCTTTCTTCAGTGGCTGTCTGCATACAAACAAAGTACCCAAAATATGTAAACTTGCAAAAGTGGTTGCTGTGCTTAAACTCAAGAAACCACCAAATACTGCTAGTAGTTACAGACCAGTAAGTCTGCTTGTGTTCCCTCTAAGCTTTACAAAAGATTACAATCGTATACAACCAATCAATGAAATGATCTTACCCAAGGAACAAGCAGGTTTCTGGCCAGGTCAATCTTTCCAGGATCAAGTTGTATTACTTACAGAGGGTATTAAATATGCTTTTGACAAGAAATATAAGGCAGGAGTTGTATTTGTTGATCTTTCTGCAGCCTATGACACTGTGTGGCACCATGCCCTTAAACTGAAATTATTGATAACCATAGCATGCAAGGAAATGGTTCTTGTCATTATGACCATGATATCACAGCGGCAGTTTCATGTACATGTGGATGCAAACAAATCACACTGCCAACCCTAACTAATGGTGTACCACAAGGTTTAGTCATTGCTCCACTTCTTTTCAACCTGTAAACACATGATATACCCTGTACACACATGATATACCCACAACTATCATTAAAAATACATATGTGCTGACGATATAGCCCTTAAGACTTGTCATAAAACGTTTGATGTAATTGAAAGAACATTATCACGAGATATGGATATCATCAGCAAATACTTCAAAAACTGGTGACTCAAACTTAATATCACCAAAACTGTTTCCAGCATGTTTCATCTTGCTAATCAAAGAGCTGATTATGAACTCAATGTCTCAATATCTGGTAGGAGATTACCTTTTGAGAAAACTCCCAAATACCTTGGTGTCACACTAGACCATACTCTCTCATACAAACATCATTTGATAGAAGTCTCTTCTAAAGTTACTAAGCAATGTAACTAAGGCATATTGCTGGCAATCGGTGGCATGCTGATTCTCGACTTTGAGATCATCTGCTTTGGCCTTGTGTTACTCTGCTGCTGAATATTGTTCTCCTGTTTGAAGCCAAAGCCATCACTGCAATAAAGTTGATGTTGCACTTAATGAATGCTTGAGACTAGTGAGTGGTTGTATAAAATCAACTTCAACTGATGTTCTTCCTATTCTTTGTGGTATTGAACCTGCCGACTTGAGAAGAGATAAAAATATATTGAATTTATATAATTGTGTGCTATCAGAGGAAGGACACATTCTTGAAAAATTGGTTGCATTTCCACTTACAAACAATAGGTTGAAGAGCAGAGCTCCACTTTCAAATCGCATGCACCTTTTAGCTTCCACCATAAATGATACAGCATCTGTCAAATCTTGGGCTGCTGATGTGTGGAAACAGCGATGTAGTAATACGGACAACCAGCTTTCCGAATTTATTCCTAAACCTACGGTGAAACCCCCACGACATGACCTAAAGCATGAACAATGGGTGCTCTTAAATCAATTACAATCTAGATATGGATGATATGCCGATTTCATGCATAGAATTGGTCTAAGGGGCAATCCATTTTGTCCTTGTGGTAAAATTCAATCCCATCAACACATTGATTTGCCAACTAATAGGTATTTGAGGTAATATCAAAACCATTGATGAGGACTTCCATTTGTGGCTCAGTGACAATGTCTTAGATATTTAGCATTTTTTCTTTTGTTGATCATACAAATGTATATAGTGTACTTGTAATAACTCTACAATGCTCTTTTTTGTCTGCTGTACTGCCACCATGTAATCATAATTTTTGACACAGCTCTTTTCAGCTACAATTTAATTTGTATTTTAAGACATTGTCATCTTGAGTATCTTGAGCTTTTCACCTTTAAATATCAAATTAGCTATTTCTATGTAATATAACTTTCTAGCACCACTTTTACCTTAAGGGGGTTCTTTTCTACTATTTATTTTTTTCATTTGTGTATCACCTTTTCGTACTGCACACTTGTCCAATGGTTATGTTTTCCACCAAGCAGTTCCACCAGTACATTTCTGTTTATTGCTGGTCCTGTAGTGGACCTACTGGTCTAGTCTGCTGGTATTAGTAATCAATGCTACAAAGCTTTTAACAGCATGTTAAAAAAAATTAGTCTTTAACTCATCATTTAGTATTTTCAGCTTTCTTCATTATCATCATCATCATCATCATCATTGTCACAACCACCATCATCTTCTTCTTTTCTTCTTCTTCTTCTTCTAGTATTCTGCAATAAGATTTCATAACCATCTTTCATGAGTACCTCCTTTTCTTCAAATTTAACAAACCTTTCTTTTATGCTTGTATCCAGCATGCCTATATAAAGGTCTGCCTTTTCCTTCTATTATTGCTTTAAGTTGGCTTTTGTGTCTGGGGAAGTGAGCTCCTATTTCTCTTAAAGACTGCATTTGTTATAACTATTCTCCATATCTCTTTTCTGCAGCTCCTATTCCCACAGGTAATGCTTCCTAAATATTTGAACTCTTTCACTTGTTTGAATCTTTCACCATTAATTGCATATCTACTTCAGTTCTTTGGACATAATAGACAATGTCAATATTTGTTATTGAGTGTACTTTCGTTTTTATTCATAATCATAACATTTTTTAGATCTAAAAGAGAAAACAGATTGTTTTTACAAATCAAGTTAATGGTTGAACTGTTATATCAATAACAAAAATTCAGAACATCCTCAGGATGTTGGGGATGTTCTGTTCCTTGCGTTTTGCAAGTATTTTTTAAACATTAAATATTTCTTTGAAATTCTTAACTATCAACTTCAACTGCATCTAATGTATCATACAAGTGATTTTGTTTCGACGAACAAAAGCCACAATACTACGAGTCCTGCCTGTCTGGTGCAAAAAAGTGCTATGCGGCTCACTTTCGAAACCTTGCAGTTTGCCAATCATCCATTTCAATTTCATTTTGATAACTGTATTAAAAATCAGCTTAATTGTTCTTTGGTAGAATTTCGAGGCCAGGCAAAAATGAAACTCTAATTGTGGAAGGCCACGCATATAAATTTGACGCTGTAACGCTCTCTCCTTCATAACCACAACAATGGGCCACAGGCTCATTGTAATCAAGCTATTCCTTTAGTCAGAAAGGACATCTAAAAATGTAATCTATACTCTACATTACAATCTAGTCTTTAAAACTTACCTTTGCCAACTAAACTGTTTAATAAATCAATTTCCGGTTCACTGTCAACCATTCGACTGTTTAGATGTGTGTCAGCCATATTTGCCACATCTCACTAATACCTCGATTTCAAAATAGAAAAAATTCTTCAAATGACAAAGAGATCCCAGAAAATCTGGTGCTTGTCTGGGTTCCAAATGTCTTGAAGGAAACACTGGTGGTTGTTGTTATGCCTTTTTAACATCCTGGGGTGGCCTTACAAGATCTTTCATAAAATTTAGACAAGAGTGGTTCTGTATTTAATCTGATTTTCATTCAGTATGATTCGATCGAGGAATAAGAATTTATTTAGCAATAGGAATCTTCTCGATTAAAAGAAATATAAAGTCTGACTATCGAAACCCAACTTTTCCAACTACGATTTGCACCACCTCAGTTCCTTTAATTTTCGCGCACTTGGCCTGAGCGAAAATTAAAGGCGCGCGAAAAGGGCTTATTTTCGTGCACTTCGCTGCACAAAAATAAAAGGATGCGAAAAATAATGAAACAATAAGAAAATAAAAAGCCGACTTGATAATAAAATGAAATTAAAGCAACTGCCAGCCGTGGCAACTTCTGCACGGCTAGTCTGGTCAAGCCCTAGAAAGAAGGTTTTTTAGTCTGTATACATTTAGGTTTCAGCAGTGTAACTTCTCTTTATCTCTAAATTGACCTATTCACTGTTTAGACAAATACTTATTTAGCAGCAGAGCGAATACCAGAAATTAATTGCTTTCTTTGCGCTGCTACGAATACTCTTCTTTTACTTTCGGCTGCTCCCTTTTAGGGGTCGCTACAGCGGATCAATCTCCTCCACTTTACACAGCCCACTGCATCCTCCACTCTCAATCCTTTTTCTTTCAAATCCTCATTGATAGCATCCATGTATCTCCTTTTCGGTCTGCCTCTCTTCCTCCTTCCTGGGACATTCATTTCAAGCATTTTCCTTCCGACGTAATTTTCTTCTCTCCTCATGACATGCCCGAACCACCGGAGTCTCTGCTCTCTTTGCTTCTCTCCCAGCTTCCGTACGAGTGCTGTGCCTCTTATTCTTTCATTCCGAATTCTGTCCAGCCGAATGACACCAAGTGACCATCGGAGCATTTTTAGCTCAGCGACTTCTAGTTCCTGCTCAAGCTTCTTTGAAGTTGCAACCGTTTCCAGTCCGAATTGCAGAGTTGGCCTAACCACTGTCTTGTACACCTTTTCCTTCACTTCAGCCGATATCTTCCTGTCGCATATGACACCTGTAACCTTCCGCCATCCGTTCCACCCTGCCTGCACACGCCTTTTCACCTCTCTGTCACAGTCTCCGTTACTCTGTACATATATATATATGCCATTATAAAGTGGCTGTATTATAGAAAAAGTAAGATAAGAAATAGCTTACCAGCTATCTCACAACCCATGTTTTTAGACATGACAGAACACAAACGTTTAATTTACTATACTTATTGTTGACAAAGACCATGATGTTTAAACAGTTGTCATTGTCAATACTTAATATAATACAATTATAGTATTGGTGGTAAACCTGTTTTCTGTTTTGACAGCCTCTAAAAATTGTGCTGGGAAAATTTTAAAAAATTAGGAATGTCATAGAACATTAGAGCCTGAAAGGAATTATGTAAGCCTTTTTTTTTCATTTTGTTGTACATGATTCTGTCTCACTTTAAATTGATAATACGCACCTTTTTGTTGTTGTTTTTTTAGAGGGAAAGCCAATTCCTACAGAATTACGAAAAGATGAAGCTGAATTACGTCAGTTGATACAGTTTGATGATGATGCACATGAAAGTAGGTTCATCGTCAGCTTTTAAATAAGTATTTAAAGGAATGTATTTTATTGAGTGAAATTGTTCATGCAGTTTTAAGTTTTTAAGTTTTTATAATGGATTGTTAACTTCCTGTGACCATGGATCGTTAATTGTTTTACACGTTTGCAGGGAATGCCAGCAGTCCTTCAAATTACTTGCAAATGCGTGTTTTTTCTCTGTCAGACGCNTGGTGCTTTTGCCTGCCATGAAGTCATATTGCTGCCTGCAGAGTTCAACCTCTTGCCTTAGCCTTCCGTCCAAAATTCTTTCCCATAGGTCACTGTGTTGCCACAGTAGTTACTACATTCCTGTGCATCACCCTTGTTCTTGTATACTGGGATCAGCACACTTCTCCTCCATTCATCAGGGATGGTCTCACTTTCCAAGATTTCGTTTCAAACTTCGTCAGCACCTTCAAACCTTCATTTTCCAGGCCTTTCCAGACTTCGATGGGGATCTCATCAGAACCAACAGCTTTCCCGCTCTTCATCTTTCTCATTGCCTTCCTTACTTCAGTTGTGCTTATCCGCTCGAATTCATTATCGTTGCTTCCAGCCTCTTTCTTCCTTGGTTCCCTGGGATTTTCCGTGTTCATCAGACTTTCGAAGTAATCTTTCTATCTTTGTAGCCCTTCCTCCTCACTGGTGATTGGTCTGCCATCCTCATTCTTAATGACTCTCACATGCTGTTTGTCCTTTGATGTTCTGTCCTTCTGTTTTGAAATTCTATACAACTCCTTTTCCCCTTTCCTTGTATTCAGCCTGTCGTAGAGATCCTTGAATAACTCCTCCTTGGCCTTTGCTACCTCTCTCTTGGCTTCCGATCGGCGTTCGTGATACTCTCTTTTGTTCACTTCACTGCTTGTCATATCATATACTCTCTTTGCTTCTTTCTTGCGTTTGATGCTGGTTTGTACAGCTTCATTCCACCACCACGTCTCTTTGTCCTTCCTCTTTCCTCCATTCGTCACTCCCAGTACATCCTTTGCAATTTCACGGATCTTTCCTATAATGTGTGACCAATTTCCCAGAACGTCTCTCTTGTAATTGATTTCCTCCATAACCTCGATGTTGAACCGTCTCTGGCATTGTGGGTCCCTCAGACGCCACCATTTAACTGTAGATTTGACTGTCTTCTTTGCTCCCTTCTTGCTTGCAACATCAACTCTGCACAGCCACCACTTTATGCTGAGTAGCAACACTTTCTCCTCCCAGAACAAAGCAATCACTCAGTTCTTTCAAGTTCCTTCTCTTGCAAAGCATGTATTCCACCTGTAAGCTCCTTCTTCCGCTCCTGTATGTCACTCGCTGATCTTCCCCTTTCTTAAAATAGGTGTTCAATACAGCCATCTCAGCCCTGATCCCGAAATCAACTATACCCTGTCCTACATCATTTGTCATGCCAAATCCATATTTTCCCATGACATCTTCATCACCTCTGTTTCCTTCACCCACATGCCCATTGAAATCCGCTCCAAAGAAGCATCTTTCCTGCTGGTATTGCCATCATGACCGCATCTAGGTCCCTCCAAAACATCTCCTTCTCTTCTTGTGAACACCAAACCTGGGGCCCATAGGCACTTATGATGTTCAACATCTGTCCCTCCACTTCCACTTTCATACCAATCATCCTGTCCGACGTTCTATTTACCTCCAACACACCCTCCACATAGATGCCTCTTAGGTTGATTCCGACACCATTTCTTTTATTTTCTTCTCCATGGTAGTAAATCTTATGTCCACTTGCCCAAAGCCTTGCTTTGCTTCCCTTCCATTTTGTTTCCTGTACACATAACACATCTTATTTTCCTTCGTACCATCATCCACAATCTCGTGCCCTTTCCCAGTCATCGAGCCTACATTCAATGTACCAATCATCATGGTTTTATGCCTTCTTTGCTCTTTCTTGCGTCTTTCCCTTTTCTTTTTCCCTTCTCTCTTCCTCCTTTGATTCCTAGCAGTAGCACAGTTTCCAGTACTGCCCTACGAGTCAGCAGCACTGGCGGTCGTTGGTAACCCGGGCCCCGAGCAATTTGGTATGTTTGACATATGATTGGTCCGCATAATTGAATTGGCTAAATTTTGATGGCCGGATACCCTTCCTGACGCTAACCACAGTTTTTAACGGTGGGCCTTGCCTTTGATTTGAAAATCTCTCACATGGCAGTGAGTGGCTGTCCCTGACCGGTGACCGTAGAGCATAAGGTTCCTANAGGTCCCTCCAAAACATCTCCTTCTCTTCTTGTGAACACCAAACCTGGGGCCCATAGGCACCTATGATGTTCAACATCTGTCCCTCCACTACCACTTTCATACCAATCATCCTGTCCGACGTTCTATTTACCTCCAACACACCCTCCACATAGATGCCTCTTAGGTTGATTCTGACACCATTTCTTTTATTTTCTTCTCCATGGTAGTAAATCTTATGTCCACTTGCCCAAAGCCTTGCTTTGCTTCCCTTCCATTTTGTTTCCTGTACACATAACACATCTTATTTTCCTTCGTACCATCATCCACAATCTCGTGTCCTTTCCCAGTCATCAAGCCTACATTCAATGTACCAATCATCATGGTTTTATGCCTTCTTTGCTCTTTCTTGCGTCTTTCCCTTTTCTTTTTCCCTTCTCTCTTCCTCCTTTGATTCCTAGCAGTAGCACAGTTTCCAGTACTGCCCTACGAGTCAGCAGCACTGGCGGTCGTTGGTAACCCGGGCCCCGACCTATTTGGTATGTTTGACATATGATTGGTCCGCATAATTGAATTGGCTAAATTTTGATGGCCGGGTACCCTTCCTGACGCTAACCACAGTTTTTAACGGTGGGCCTTGCCTTTGATTTGAAAATCTCTCACATGGCAGTGAGTGGCTGTCCCTGACCGGTGACCGTAGAGCATAAGGTTCCTACGCCCAGGAGACGCACCGCCCCCACTCGGGCAGGGCGGGCCAAAAGGAAGAAGGCCACCATAACCCAGGGAGGGGTGGCTGACCGGGTAGTACGACTTGCCAAAGGCCGTCCCGGGGACTATGCAAGGCATGGTTGTCAATTTCCACGAGGTTCGAAGGTGAAGCCGCATACCCGAACGCTACTACGAATACTACTAGTTAAAATTAGCCTTCGACAGGGCGCACCCACAAGTTTTAGTTCAATGTAGTTCAAAGTTGGTAGTCGCAAATGATTGTGAAACAAATGGAAGCTGGAAAACGTTCGGATCAGATCATGGTAGATGTCCGTATTTCTATGATGAAACCGCTTCTTGTAAAATAGATCGTCAAGTACTACGACTATGCAAGAAGCAAACCTCAACTCATAATCAATGGATGAAAAGAGCCTGGTGTTATTGATGATCTTGAAAAAAAATGTGATTTGCACCCTTATTCTTCATTAAACTGATTGCGTTGTTAGTATTTTATAATAAATTATTATAATAATAATACCATTGATCAATGAAAAGAAAGAGAATTATTAAAAATTAAGTGTTATTGTATGTCGTTCATTCACTCTTGAAGTTTGTCAAAAAATAAACTGTATTCAAAAATTTCATAAATTTGAGGGTGCACGAAAGTAAAAGGGTACGCGAAAACTAAAGGAAAGAAAATAAAAGAGGCGCGAAAATTAAGGGAATTAAGGTAGTACACAAGGGTCCTAGGTTTCATCACCACAAATAAATCTCATTTAAAAAGTATACGAAATTCTGTCTTTACTCTGACAGTATATATTCTTGGTGACCTTTCATACCTCTGCTGGTGAACAGTATGAAGGATCATGGAGCCGCACATGGCGAGAATTAATAAGATCAGTTCTTAGTTATACTTCACAATCACCACACAATTTTGTTTGAGATTAATATATATTAAATTAGCTTTTTTGATATTAAATTACAGGGCAGTTTCTTGGTTACTTCTACATTTTTTTAAAGTCTGAATTTGGAGAAGGTGTGACTGATTCTGGGGTAGTTTTGTGTGCTAGAAGGTGAATTGTCAATTGTTGCTTTGAGTTGTGCAAAGAAGCTCCAGGTAGTACAATACGGAATCAAACCTGTGGCGTTGGTAAGGGTCTTTTGAGATGAATTATAGTTCAATAAGGGAGGTTATAGTGTTTATGATCTGATGGTAGAATGTTGGTGGGGAGGTGTTTATTTGATCGAAAATGAAAAATATGAAGTATGTTTTTGAATATACGTGTTTGATGTATATGCATATAAGATGTATGCGTTTAATATATATATATATATATATATATATATATATATATATTAATACNTGTGACTGATTCTGGGGTAGTTTTGGGTGCTAGAAGGTGAATTGTCAATTGTTGCTTTGAGTTGTGCAAAGAAGCTCCAGGTAGTACAATACGGAATCAAACCTGTGGCGTTGGTAAGGGTCTTTTGAGATGAATTATAGTTCAATAAGGGAGGTTATAGTGTTTATGATCTGATGGTAGAATGTTGGTGGGGAGGTGTTTATTTGATCGAAAATGAAAAATATGAAGTATGTTTTTGAATATACGTGTTTGATGTATATGCATATAAGATGTATGCGTTTAATATATATATATATATATATATATATATATATATATATTAAATACCATGTAGATTTTTCTGCACCCTAGAATATTAGAAATTGGTTAACTTCCGATATTGGGGAACAGCATTCCTACTTATTCCTCTACTAGCTTCTCAAGGCCACTTAGAAAATGACTAATAGCTTTACAGTAGCATGTTTCACCATATATACTCCCTGTTGAATTTCATCTAGTGAATTCCTTCCCCAAAATTATGTAACCAAAAATTCTAGCATCTAAGTTGTTTTTCTTTATGTTATGTATTTTTGGTCAAAGAAGAATTTTTCAGCGAAGCGTTATCGAGGTTAGTTCCACAATTAAAAACCATCCAGGTGAACAAAAACAACCATGTAATTCTGTTTACACAAACAGGAAGACATGTTCAGCAAATATGAAGTTTTGGAATTAGTCTACTTGTATTGAAAACAGGTAGTTATTCTGCTACAGATGCATAGCTGAAAATTGATACAAAGGGTTTAAAATTTTGATACCTAATTGTTTGCACATGTAAAAAATAATTGTTCTTAATTATGTATAATGAGCCGTGCTCATTGAAGCAGAAGTCTACGATTGACAAGGGAAGAAGATTTTTAAAAGTTCTGTGTTCCAAAAGTCTGTAGCACACAGGAAGCCTTATAACAGAAGAAAATAAACGATTCAGCGAACAATTTTTACGAAGTCGATAATATATACGTTTCGTGCTGGTAAAATTTATCAGTCCTTAAACTGATCTAGCTATCCTTGGCTTTGCAAAACGAGAAAAAGAAGATTCTGTTGCTATCGTCTTAATATGAAAGAGACTAACAATGAACATGAATTCTGGGGAGCTACGAATTGACTAAAACAAGAAGCCGTTCATATATTCAAGGCTCTGGTCATTTTCTGAAGGCAAAAAAAGGGGTGCTTGTTTTCCTTGGCACGCCTCTCCAGATTATCTTGTAACAAAGTCAATTTGTATAGAACCCAAAAGTATTAAAACACTCCATTGAGGTTGTGGCAAGATGCTTCAAGATGCAAGACAGAAACTTTGTAACGAAAAAGGCCAGAGATTTATCTCTTTAGGTGAGACACCCACAGAAGGAATTATTATTTTCCTTAAAATTTGAATAGAGTTATTGGCATTAACATCTTAATATACAAGGAAAAACTTTTATTATTTGGAGTATCCAGGTCTACATTCCAGCAACGGGTGAGAGAGATATGAAGGGATTAATTACAAAAAAATAATAAAGGGAAGTTAATATTCAACTTCCAAGAAAACTTTTTAATATTAGAAATAAAACAAAAAGGTGGGAAAATTAAAAAACGTCATGAAAAGAACGGTGGTGATTTCGAGATGGTGAAAAAAATAGAAGGGGTAAAAGTTTGAGAAGCTATTACAAGTATGTGTGGAATAGGTTTGTAAATATTTTCATATTTCTCACACACCTTCAGACAAATGTAATATATAGGAAGGATATAACTATTCAGTTACATGACTACAACAAGAGAAATACAGGATAAAAATTAATAATCAAGGATGTTCAGTGGTAAGCAGTAGCTAACAATATTTAGATCTTAATTGTCAGCCTTCTGCTCCGGTACTCATCCTTGGTTTTTATCTCTTCATATCATTTGTCCAGAGTGCTTCCAGCGTGAGAAGATATGTTCCCTCTCTAAATGTCAATTTTGGGATTTCTATGTCATCATTAGATGATGCAGTAGTGCAACTGGTTAGGTGTTTCTTTACTGGACCTGTTATGGTGCTATGTTCCTCGATGCGGGTTCAGAGATGGAGGCAAGTTTGGTTGACATAGCCCACCCTGCAGTGTGGGCATGTGATTTTGTAAACCACCCGCTTCTCAGCCTTTGTCGGTGAGCTTGTTGTACCAAGTGGAGGAAAACTTGCTACCAGTATGATGAATGATTTTCATGTCTATGAATGGTATGTCCATGTTGTCTTCTTTTTCATTGATGAATCTTTCCAAGTTTAAGATCAATCTCATTTTGTTTAATGTTTCAAATGATGCCATTCATGTAGCGTGCAAATAATGTAGCTTCTCCTTGTACGATCTTATCAAATTGGCTCATCCAACCATTAGCTAGACGAGGAGCTGGTGAACGTCCCAAGCCATCTATCTGTCTGTATTAACCATTATGTGTTGACATACGAACATCATATGAGGCTATCTTGGGTAGCACAATGAAGGCTTCACGGTCTACATGTGGTTGTTTGTGGGTGCTACTAAACAGATGTTCATCCACATTTCAGTGGCTTCCATCACTGGTACATTTGTGTTCAATGAACTCACATCAAAGTTAATCACTTCTTCATCACCCAACAGTCGCACTGTTTTCAATGTGTCCTATATGCTTTTGGTTGATGCGTTGACACTACACTCTGGGACTACTGATAGCCACTCTGCAACCTTAAGTACTATCCTATGATATGTTGATCCTGGTATAGATAGTACTGGACCTACAGATGTATTATTCGTATGTACTTTTGCTAGTCCATAGAGACGTTTTGCCCACTATCTTTTGTACTATTTATGTTAGCATAATTATGACGTCTTGATATCAGAGCGCTATTCAATTTCCTCAGGGAAAAAATATTGTCCAAACTTTTTATCAGAAGCATGTATCTATGCCTTGCAAAGCTATGTTGGTGTTTGTATACATGTATTTGCTCATCTTGACCATTCTCATTTTAGCATATTTTAGTAGACATAATTTGCAGCTGTCATGTACTTTCCCCTATCCCCCCCGTCTTTTTATGTGGGTTCTGTTATTCACACGAGAAGAGAGAGAGAGAGAGAGAGAGAGAGAGAGAGAGGGATTATTAATTCTCTCTCTCCCTCTCTCTCTCTCTCTCTCTCCTCTCTCTGTGATGTGTTGTACGTCACTTATTGTGACGCTGCACTTCTCACATTTAGAGTGTGCAGAGCTCTCCTTGCAGTCAGGGTTCTCCAGGGTGCATTTAATGTTCTGATCTTGATTTGCAGATTTAAGTTACTTTTAAAGATATATTCTAGTTTGTTATAGGCACTGATGGCTAGTCTCTTTCGACTTTTGATGTCTTCAATGGTATCTGGTAGGCTCCCCAGAAACTTACATTTTTTCCTCTTTATGGAAATTAATTTTTCAGTCTTTCCTTTGTTTACTAGTAAGTTCTTCTTCTTTATTTCAAACGGTATTTCTTTTTCTATGTTTTCTACTATGTGTGATGCATTTGATACCAACCCAAAGTCATAAGCATATTGTTGATCAATGCTTTTTTATTCATCTTTGGGTTTAGTGTAGTTGTGTTCCTTGAAAATGTCAGGCTTTCGCTTTTCTTCCATTTCCTATGTCAGAGCATAGGAATGCTCTTGTTCAAAGGTATTTCTTTCTGTTTTCAAAGCTTGAACTAGATATAAGATGAAAATTACTGGGGACATGCAGTCACCTTGTTGCACACCAACGTTTGTCTTGAACTTGTCTCTCAGATAATCTTTGCGTCTGGTTTGCAGTTTCACTTCCTTGATCATGAATGCAATCATAAGTAGTTCTCCCAGGTCTAGTATTTCTGTGAGGTCTTTTATCAGGGTGTTTCTACAGACTGTATCAAAAGCCTTGACATGTCTAACATAAGAATGTGAGTGGTGTAGTCTTCGAATATAATGGATTTTTCAGCAAGGCATTTGAATGTGAATACATGCTCTGTTGTAGACCTTGATGCTTGGTAGGCGGCTTGAGAGATGGAATTTTCGGTTCGAATATTTCAAATGTTCCGCGTATCATGCAAATTGCGAGGATTTTTGTCAGTCTTGATAAGAGAATGATGGGGCTGATGTTTTCTGTTGGTCCTTGGGGTTTTTGCAGGTTTAGGTGGTTGGACGAGAATGCCCGAATCTACATCTGGGTTTGTGCCAGTTTCGACTATGTTGTTCAAAAGTTTAATTGTTCATGTTGCCGCTACACTAGGTCCATGTTTGACGAGTTCACTGTTTAAGTTATGCACCTGGACTCTTGTTGTTTTGGAGTGAATTAATGGCTTTCTGTACTTCTGAAATATTAAAAGGTGGGGTCACAGGGGCAGGTTTTACTTCAATCTCTCTTTGTGAAAAACAGACTGAAAATGGTTGTTAATTATATCCACTTATTCTTTGCTCTTTGTTACTTTTCCATATTTTCCATTGACCATTATATTCTTCTTAGGTTCTGTTATTTTGAGTTTCTCAATAGCTTTGAACGTTTTCCTGGAGTCACCTTTGTTGTTCTCTATGTCTTGTATCAGTTCTGTAACTCTTGTCTCTTCACATTTCTTTATTTTCTTCTCTAATCTCTTTCATAATCTTTTTTCTCTCGTGGCCCAGTTCTTTCCTTTTGTTGCTGTCTGTTGTTGTGTTGATTTTCATTCTGATGGCCTTTTGTTTTTCTGAAAACATTTCCACGTTGTTTCTGTTATTTCTTTTGTTCGCCTTCCAGATCACTTGGCCATGCATTCACATCAATCCCGGTCAGTAGAATGACATAGAAAAGGGTACGTGTAGCATACCACGCTGAAGATACACACACACAAAACAGAAACAGGTAACGAAAAGCAGATTTGGAGAGCAATGGTTGCCATTAGCGAAAGCACTCCATTAAGTTGCGTAAACAATGAAGTCCTTCATGTGGAATCCTCAGTCGTGGCTTATTTTGATTCAGAAGACAATGGAAATGGTACACTTACTGTGGGGGACAGGTAGGCTTGACATGAGCCGATCAGTTCTTTGTATTTGTTTGCAACACTAGACTAGAACATAATATGCTTAAGGTCCTTAAGTTTTGTTGTATGTATACGCTTCTTACTCTTGAAGATTGAATCAACTGTTTTTATGCTGTATTTAGATATGGGTTGAAAAATTGTGTTGCAATCGTCAAGCTTGTAGTTTGCTGTTCTAGATGAAAAATGAAGGTATTTTTATTCGTAATGCAAATTTCACCAATAGAATAGGGGGTAATAATAAAAACAAAATTTAGACCTAATCCTTTGGCTATATTACTTGTTCTAATTAACTGCATAACTTTCCACAGTAATTTCTCTTTGGGTTTTGGAAGAATTTTCGCAGTTCACATGGTAGGATAATACCATAATTATTATTTGATTAAAAACATTTATTTATTTGAATTATATTCACGAAGTTTTTCGTAAGACCAGCTCACATTATCAAGTGTAAAATATAATGATTAATATAATCATTATATTTTTATACTTGATAATATGAGCTTTTGATAATATGATAATATGGGATACGATATACACTCAATAAAGACAAATTTCCTTCCCGTTGAGTTTTGATTTGCACAATATGAGGTAAGAACCAGCTAATGTTCTTTGGTTAAAAGAGCATAATTTGATTTTGAAAGTTAGATCTTTTCTTTAAGACTGGTTTTACATATTAACTAATTTAATTCCAATCATCTGTAAGATATATTTCAGACCACCTTGAAGTACAATATTTTTCATACATCAAGTAACACAGCGACCAAATTTGATCACATTATGATATTAGGAATCCTTGTGTTTTAGCATGACTTTGGGGCTGCCTCACCCCATGTAGATAAAGGGTAGTTAGAAGATTTTACTCCTACAAGTAACTAGCTTATGTTATTATTTAATTATATGGTAATGACAGTGTCACATGAAGATAAAATAAAAAACTTGCATGTTAATCCAACCCAATGAGCTAATAGAGCACATGAGTATATTAATGGAGTTTTAAAATAGAACAAAGCCATTTTTTATTTTATTGTACCTATAGATGGTTGACCTGGGAATCATCAAATAAAGAAAAAAGACTATCTATGGCTTACAAGAACATATCACTTCATGCAATATCAAAAGACACATCATCATTTCAACATGAATGTATCTTCTGTTTATTTGAAAAAAATATTGAAGGTAAGTAGTAGGTGGTAATACCAGTCATATGGTGGACCATATGTGTTAAGAGTGCACAATATAAAGATAGAACATTGATACAATTGATATCATAAAATCAAAGGCACAAGTTTGTAGTAACTTTAAATTTCCTGTCTGCAAGCATGAAATTTGTGTAAATAATTTTTTTTGATGTATTGAAGGTGAGTAGTATGTATATGAGGTTCCATATTATATACAAGTCTGGTTTTAGCTTGTTCCCTGGTAGCTGTAGTGACATGTCATCTGTCCATTAGACTCCATGTTTTGTCTGATATCCACTCTTACACAGCTTTCCTCTCCTGTTTCCTATCACTTCTTCTGCACTCTTCTTTTTTGCATCTCTGAAGTGTGCCCACTTGGATTCAACTTCCTGGTGTCTCTGGAGAACTGCAAATCTCTTGGTGATTCTCTTTTGGAAGCTCTCAGGGATTTCTGGATTTGTCAGTTTATCAGCTGCAAATGTCTGCATCTGTTGTGGTGTGCTGGGTCTTTTGACTTTCAGGCTGATTTTTAATTTTTTTTCAGGTGGTGATCTGAAGATATGTTTGCACCTCTGACCACTCAGACTTCTGTCATTGTTGCTCCCCCACCTCCTGCAGTTGCACATGTAGTTAATCTCATTCATGATGTCACCCAATCTGGATGACTTCGAGGTGACCTTGTATTTTAGTTTATGTTTGAAAGAAGGAATTTCCTATTCTCAGGTCATTGTCATTGCAGAATTCGACAGATGTGTTTCTGTTATCATTTGTGTTCACTTCAATGCACATCCAAGTGTTCCAGTTTTGTTAGCTGCACCTGTACAGTTGGCTCCAATCTTTGCATACCAATTCCCCATGACTAACATCAGATCATGTGAAGGCATATTTTCATTTGTTTTCTGCAGTTCGTTATAGAAGTTGTCTTTGTCTTCTTCTGTTGCTGATTCAGATGGAGTGTAAACTTGTATTATGAATACTTTGGTGTGCCATGATTGTAGTCTTGCAGTGATGATTCAATCGGAAACTGGACTCCAGCCTCTACAAGCCATTCTAGCTGTCTTGTTCAACAGGATACCTACTTCCCTTAAATGTTGATCATCAGGTCCCGAGTAGAGCACCATAATGCCATTGGTACTGAGTAGTCCTTGCTCTATCCATCTCATTTCATGAACTCCTTGGACATCTAGATGGTACTTTGTCATTTCCTGGATTACTTGTGAGAGTTTTCTACTTTTGTATGAGATTCTGACGTTCCAATTGCCAAGTGTTCTTTGTAGTGCTTTTGGTGGAAAAGATATGGTTGTTCATGATACATGCTTGCCTTAGTGTTTGGACCTTTTAGTGGGTGGCATCTACAAGAAACGGTGTCATAAACAACAGTTCTTTTATTTGAAATAAACATAAAAATGCTTGAAAACCCTGAAATAGAAAAACAATACTTTTGCTGGATAAAGTGTAAAAGGGCCAGTAACATACTTTGGATTTGTTAGGTGTCTTAAATATATTTAGTAGCTTCCGTTACCAATGCATTCATTTGTTAGAAGAAAGGAAGTTGGCACAGTTGGAAATGTGTGTTATTGACCAAGTGGGAGAGAAAAAGGCTCAATGTTTCCATAAAACTTCATTCAAGAGGAGTTCATAGAAATGGCCAATCCAAGAAACAAAGTATAACAGACCACGACCAACACCATCAAATATACTCAGGTTGACAGTATTTGGCAGAGGTCATATTTGGAAGTGTGAGCTGGGGGACATGGGGGCAGGGATAAATGCACGGAAAAACTGGGGTGAGCAGAGATGACTAGCAAGGTGATAATGCAGGTGGCAAAGATTCTTGTATTGTGGCATTGCTGTAGTGCTGATGTTCACCCTGGTGAAAGGTTTGATGTTATTCCCCATTATTTTGTGAGATTCCAATGATAGTGAAGAGGAAAGAAGTGCATGTGTTTGAATTTTAGTGCTGGTGTACATTATTTTGGGTATTATGGCCAGGCAGGAGAGCAAATGCTTGGGTGCTACTGAGAGTAGATGAAATAAAAACAAGACAAAACAATGACAAAATTTTTGTCAAATCTACATAATTACTACAAATAGATAGTCTAGATGTTCAGTTTTTTTCATTTTATTAAGATCATTTTAAGGATCTCTTTAAGTATGAGCTTCATTCCTACTTGTGGATACATTTGTGATTTATTATTTTATTTCATTATATGTTATAATATTTATTATATTGTTTTAATATATTGTTGTATTATAATATACTATATTATAGTGTAGTATAGTATAGAATAATATAGTATAGTATACCATAGTATAGTATACTACAGTATAGTATAGTATGTATTATATCAAAGAGACTGATTTAACTACAAATGATCGTTGCATTATGGGCACCTAAAAGGGAATACTATTTGTAAGTCCATTCAGGGTTTAAACTTAAACAAAATATATTTTCCTCTTTCCATCATTTTTGCAATAACACATTTGTTGTGGGTGCTAAACTATTTGTTTTTCCCAATCGTTCCTGCTATTCCCCTTGTAATTCTTCATTATCCATATTATACATTTTCAAAATTACTTTACTATTACTTACTTTAAAAATTATGGGAAATTTTCAGAATCAGGTTTGTCTCTCAGGTTTGTTTATCAGATTTGGCTATCAGATTTGGTTATCCCACTTGTTGACAAGAACAAAAGAAAGTAAATAGAAGAAGGCACAGAAAGCAATTTGCTAAAAAATTATATCAAACTTTGTTTTTTTTGGAATTGTAAATAAACCAACCTCTTTATTCATTATTTAGATGAGGATGAGGCAGAAACGACTGAAATAAGGTTTGTTCCACAAGATAAAAATTCATGTAAGTATTTAAAACTTGATATCTTTGTTTTATTTTTTTTAATGAAATTTTTCTGTTGCGTGCACTCACCACGCATGCAGTGTAAAGATGGATTGAATAGTGTTATGCCCTATGAATACTTCCCTGCTCAGGAAACAATGTAGTAATTAAATCTATGATTAGAAAATTAGATCAACGACAGTGGTTGACCAATCCATTTGGTTACAACATGATGGTAAGCTTTTGGGTTTAAACTCTTCCTTCGCCTTAATTTGTGGCCGAATAAGTTCTTGCCAAATAGCTTCTAGGGTTAATCCATATTGTTTACTCCATGTAGTAGCAGCCAATATTTCATTGTCATTAACCGTAGCTTCTTCCAGATTCCCACACGATCTCAGTTGTTTGCCAACAGGTTTAGATGTTTTTTGTGATGTTTGAAGAGAGTACATATGTGGTCTGTAGTCCAGCCTACATAGTATGATTCACATCATTATTGTACCAAGCATATCTAAGAGAGGAATGGAACAGTCTTTCTCTTTTCAATGGAAAACTTCAGATTAGGATGAAAATTGTGATTGATTTGTCACACTTGTGACTATTACAAATTATATCATCCATATATATTTATGCGAAGTACAATACTGCATCACCCTTTAAATGTGGATTGAATTTACTGAACCAGTCATTTGCTATTAAAGGAGCTGGAAGGCTACCCATGACCAGGTCATCCACCTGACCGTAGGAACCATAATGGGTCTACATCAAAACATTACAAGTAGACATTTGTAACAAATCAACAAATGTTTCTTTCTCTATAGGTGAAATAGTGTACCTCCCTGAATACAGTAGCTCTGCACATTCCTATATGGCTTCAATTACTGGTACATCATCATCATCATCATATTTGGTTTAATGTCCATTTTACATGCTAGCATGTGTTGGACGCTTCCTTGAAATTGACTTCCAAGTTATCCTATCCTTCACCAGGTCTCTGCTGACACCTTTTCCTTTCAGATCCATCCTTATCACTTCCACCCATGTTTTCTTCGGTCTGTCTCTGCCAGTGGTTCCTGTAACCTTGATTGTTCTGCACCTACTTTCCCAAGCATTCTTGTCCATTCTCTCCACATGACCAAACCAATGAAGCCTCCTATTCTGCATAAAGCTGCCAATACTGTCCAGATTCAATCTCCTTCTGAGTTCATTAGAACTGAGTCTGTCCTTTAGACTTATGTTGCACATCCATCTTATCATTCTCCTGTCATTCCACTCCATGCGGCTGACATCTTCAGCTTTCACTGGCCAAGTTTCACTGCCATACATCATTGTGCTACGTACACATGCCTGGCAGACTCTACGTTTGGTAGGTAATGGCAGAGCTCTGCTGGTTAACAATGGCATTAGCTCCCTGAACTTACTCCATCCACTGTTAACCCTTGCTGTTACACTTGCACCAGCTCCTCCCCCAGCTCCAAGGGTGTCACCAAGGTAGCAAAACTTCTGGACAACTTCAATTTCCTCACCCTCCAAATGCACTTTCCATAGGTCTATGTCACAGGTTGCCTCTTCTTATATGCACCTCTTGCAGCTAAAACGGTTACTTTCTGTCAGTTTGCCCTTTATTCCACTGCACCGTTTATGTACCCAGTGCTTGCAAGTACCACAGTAGATTGAGTTGCTCCCAACTCCCTTCCCACAGACTGAACAGGGAAACTTTCCTTTCTCCAATGACTTTCCTAAATTGCGACCACTGACCATCACTTTTGTGTTTCCCATGTTCACTGTCAAATCTTTACCTTACAAACCCTTCTTCCAAGTCTCTAACTTAGCAAGTAGACCATCCAATATCTCACTGGAGAGAACCAGGTCATCTGCATATAGCAATTCCTCAGGGCAGCCCTTACAAAACTCTCTTGACACTGCTTCCAAAACACAAGTAAAAAGCAGTGGGCTTAGTACAGATCCCTGATGAACTCCGATTCCCACACCAAAATTCTCAGTATAGGAACTGTTGACCCTTTCCCGACTTTTAGCATTTCTGTACGTTGCCTGAACAACCTTAATCAGCCATTCACTTACTCCTAGTTTCCTTAAAGCCCACCAAACAACTTCTCTTGGCACTCTGTCAAAGGCTTTTTCCAAATCCACAAAGGCAAAGTACAGCTTCTTGTTCTTCCAGAGGTACTTCTCTTGCATTTGTCTAAGGATAAAAATGACATCAATAGTTGCTCGTCCAGGCATAAAACCAAATTGCATGTCATCAATGTTTATTTCACTTCTAATTTGTTTTTCCATAACTCTTTCAACAACATTCAGGACTTGGTCCATTAGCTTTCATCGTCTGTAATTACCTCTTTCTAGAGCTTCTCCTTTTCCTTTGTAACAATTGATAATTGTACTTATTTCCCAGTCCTCAGGAATGACACCATCTCTTATGATCTG